>OY757912.1:40650539-40705539 GCA_963585895.1 Sepioteuthis lessoniana | reverse complement strand
ACTGCGTTTTGTGATTTTAAATCGTTCTTCATACCATGAGCTCACGTTTTAAAGCAATATCTAAATTCAGTACGTAGCACCAGATCTTCATATATATATATATATATATATATATATATATATATATATATATATATATTACTGTTTTATTCATTCATGTTGCTGAATTAGGCGAAGGGTTTTGTCGAAGAACTCGTGAAGATGGAACACATTACTTTAAACGACTGCTTGCTTACCACTAAACAAAAATGTATTATTTTCTAATCATTGTCTAACTATTCACATACAGAATCCTAAACGCACGCACACATCCACTGAATGAGGTAGAAGTATACAGATATACGTATATACGTATATACAGAGAAAAAACTAACGCATATACATGAAGAGAGATGAGAAAGGATTAGAGAATATTACAGCCAACTGGTCTCATTGATATTTGCCTTGGTAAGAAGAATAAAATATAGATTCGACAATAGCTAGACAAATAGATGGAAATCGCAGTGCAAATTTATTCATTCATTGGTTACGGCCCATTTAGTGGTCATGCACTTGTGTTTTTCAGGATTTTCAGCCTTATGGGAAATCGCCAAGACTTACTTTTCTTCTTGATTTTTTTACTTTCTTTCCTCTTAGCCAGCTGACAGACACACCAATCTCCCGAGTTGTGACAAGAGGAAATAATTCATGTTGTGTTACTATACTTTTTGTTAGTTGGTGTTTTTTTTCTTTTTTTTTTCCCCACTTTTCTTAATGTCTGTCGAAGACAGTTACTCGGAAAACAAAATATGCAGACTTAAGTAGGTTGATTGTTTTCCAGTTCTTTTCGCAAACATTGCCAGATTATAGAACAATTCATGATATCCACTAAGCTTTGGTTAGTACGGTAAAAGGTCATGTCCGATTGCGATCGAACTATATATGGAAAGAAAAATGTATTTGTACAATTTTTTTCCAAAATGAGGAAGGCCTACTTACACTGAGTATCGTGAAAATGTCTTGACTCTTTATTGGAAAGACAAAATATGACACAAATTACTGATGCATTTAACAACTTTGAAAATTCAGATGATTTACGTGCCAGCTAGCGACTTCGTTGTTATGGGTTAAATAGTACCACTACTGTTCCTTTACAAGTTAAATAGTACCACTACTGTTCCTTTACAAGTTAAATAGTACCACTACTGTTCCTTTACAAGTTAAATAGTACCACTACTGTTCCTTTACAAGTTAAAAAGTACGACTACTGTTCTTTTACAAGTTAAATAGTACCACTACTGTTCCTTTACAAGTTAAATAGTACCACTACTGTTCCTTTACAAGTTAAATAGTACCACTACTGTTCCTTTACAAGTTAAATAGTACGACTACTGTTCCTTTACAAGTTAAAAAGTACGACTACTGTTCCTTTACAAGTTAAATAGTACCACTACTGTTCCTTTACAAGTTAAATAGTACCACTACTGTTCCTTTACAAGAATGGTTTTGACATTTGATAAACCCCCAACATTGATTGCCCAGTCGACTGGGGCAGTAGAATACAACAACTGCACCTCTGCAAAGGGGTAAGATTCCCCCGCCTCATGAGTGTCCTGGATATGATACTAAATAATCTGATGGTGAGGCTTCAGTGATGCAGGAGCGTTGGGGAATGCAGAGCACCCCTTCATTACTATTGCTGCCAGGTCCTCTCTGGCCCGGAATGGTTGCACCCTATAGGGCCCTAAAGAAAACTAATTGCATACTTATGCTAAACTAAATTGTTTGGAATATAACTGTTTGACTAAAGTGAATAGCTTGAAATAGAGATGTTTTTGACAATTAAACTGTACTTATATTTAAACTGCGTGGTTATGCTAAACAGAATTGTTTGATATATAACTATTTTGACACTTAACTGTGTGTAAACAAAACCTGAACTTATACTAAACTGAATTAGCTGAATTAGAACAGTTTGGATAAACTGAATAGCTTGAAATAGAAATGTTTTTGACAATTAAACTGTGTGCTCATGCTAAACTGAATTGTTTGAAATAATACTGAGAATTTGCATAAAAATGGATTTGACATTGAATAACCTGCAGGAGTTGATATGCCATAAAACCCAAACAACTAAAATTGATAAACAATTGAATAAGTAAAGTTGGCGACCATAGTAGGGGGTAACCCGAAGGCTCCCTTTTTGATAGCTACTACAACATTTCCCTGGATTTCTCCACTTTACTCTTGATCCCAACCTTATAATGCTGAGTGTTAAGCAAGGAGGGATCAAATACCATTATTTAAATCTTTGGTATGACTCGCCCAGGGATTGAACCCAGGTTCTACTGGGCTATTGGCGAACACTCAAACTATCATGCCAATGTCCGGTGACAATTGAATAAAGAAAGTAAATCTATCCTACGTAAGCTTAGACAAAGTTTCAACCGCTTAAGCGATACAATTGTTAGTAAAAAATAGCCCAAGCATTGCTATTGTCTTCATTTTATCTTCAAAGGTAGAATTTACCCAAACCCTCCGTTACAAGCAACGTGCAACACGAGGTAATTTTATAACTTAGGCTGTGCTTACATTACACATCAGGGAAAAAAAAGTGTAATCGTATTGAGACGAACTATAAATGCAGGAAAGCCTAAGAAGATTAATTGATTTTAACGACATGTATAGCTGTCTGGGATTATCTTATGTATAGAGGTTAATTGTACTTTTATATTTATACTTTTTGTTTAGTTGTTTCGAAAGAATGTTTTTCCTAACTGTTATTTAATATCAAGTATTCCCATATAATACAATTCTCAACACAGCTCTATGGTTTCAAGTACTCCTATCTAATATCAAGAATTATTTAACTTCAAGTATTTATTTTTAATAAGTCAATTTTGCATTCGAATATATCTTTTCAAGTAATTAATAATAATCTTTTGTAAATAATCAAGTAACTATTTCAAATATAAATCATTATATATAAAATATTCTAATCAAATACAAATAATTTGCAAACAATCGTGAGGTTTCAAGTGTTTCTATCTAATGCCTATAATCATATAGTTTCAAAAATTATTTCTATTTATTATTAGTCATTTTTGTACACAGTTATATGGTTTCAAGAAATTATTTCTATTTAATTATAATCCCTTTTTTGAACATGATTATATGGTTTCAAGAAATAATTTCCTTTTAATCATTGTAATTTATTTGAACACAGTTAAATGGTTTCATGAAATTATTTCTATTTAATTATAATCCCTTTTTTGAACATAATTATATGGTTTCAAGAAATAATTTCCTTTTAATTATAGTAATTTATTTGAACACAGTTATATGGTTTCAAGAAATTATTTCTATTTAATTATAATCCCTTTTTTGAACATGATTATATGGTTTCAAGAAATAATTTCCTTTTAATTATTGTAATTTATTTGAACACAGTTATATGGTTTCATGAAATTATTTCTATTTACTAATAGGCATTTTTTCTACACACTTATGTTGTTGCAAGAAATTTTTTTCTATTTAATAATTGTCTTTTATTTGATCACAGTTACATGGTTTTAAGAAATTATTTCTACTTAATAATAGGCATTTATTTGTACACAGTTATATGGTTTGAAGTAACTAATAATAATCTTAAGTAAACAATTACAACTTCCAGTAACCATTCTTAATACGAAAAATTTACGACATTAAGGATTCCTGTCGAATACGAATGATTTTTAAACGAATGTATGTAAGCCGTAGGTAGAGCGTTAACAGGCACTACCCCTCTATGTAAGAGTGAACCTAGCAGATATGCAATTGAAAAGGTATTCTACACTCCCCAGTTCTACAGAAGTGTCACCTCACAAACAGATGTTGTTTAGTATCTTTCACAGAGGGGAGGGGATTTTCTCCTTCTGTGGAGGATATAATCAAGGTGTTATAAGATTAATCTATAGGGTGGAAATCCAATAAATTGTGTGTGTGTCATATCTTAGAGATAAATCCAAAATCTATGTAAATACCGATGCTTCCAAAAGTTGGACTAAGTTTGAATCGTAAATTGAAAAAATTGTAAGTTAAAAAATGACTCAACTGTCTTCAGTTTTGCTTCCAAAAAAGCATTTACTGAATCCCTCACCCGTAAACAGCATGAGATAAGGTCATTTGTGAAAACATGATACTGCAAATTTGAACTTAGGTTTTACAGTTAAATAGATAGGCACCGCAACAAGGCTAAAGAGCACAATCTGCTTTTCTATTTGCCGATAGTTTTGGGTGGAGAGAAGAGATGGATTCATGCATTTCCCAAATACATTTCCTGATGTGATAACCGGTTCGCTATGTTATGATTTCGCTTCACCGTTCTTTTTTCTTTCAGCTCAGGCTGTACTTGAGGCTTTGGTAGACATTGTAACGAGCCTTCAAAATAGAATGAGTCAAAAGTTTTGCACTATTTTGGTAATATGATTCACAATTTGGCAGGTTCGGATGGTTTTTCTGGGGTCATGAAGTTTATGAATTACACTGAACTGTTAGATGCCAAGCTACTCGCCTGATACTCTCTAAGTGCTACACGCCACATTTTCGTGTCTAGTTTGGAGCACGGCCTCAGCATCCACGGTTTTAAGCGAACCTTACATTGAATGATGATCAAACTTCTTGCAACCCCAACAAAATTCCTTCAATCATCTGGTTACTGTACTGAAATCAACTGTGCTTTTACTTTTCGCGCAACAAATATTTTTGGTTGCTCTGTGGCGTTGTAATCCAGTTCGAACTCGTAAAACGGAAGTTCCCGAATCAGACTGTATTACACGTTCATCTGTGCTGTTTCAAATCATACACAGAGTGAAGTAATGCATAACGAGCAAGTGAACAAAATAGCACGATACCACTGACCGCAGTAGATAAGTTCCACGGTTTGAACTGCTTGGGTCAAGAGATACATGTGTCGCAAACTAGCACGTGTTAAAATAATGCAAAACTTTTGACTCACTCTCGAATGATTAAAGCGCAGAACAAATACTGTAGAATATTCAACCGAATAATAAAATATGGTTGAATCTTCTGATTGCTAGTTAGTGGAGAGACAGAGTAAGTCACTATTATGTTGAAAAAAATTCTAAGATGTACCTTGAGGATATCCGTGAATCTCATCACGTAGTGTCTGTATCCACTAACTTATAACACACAATGAGGTATGCCGGGTTTTCCCCTGAAGAAGATTTTAAAATTATTTCAATGGTAATCAATGACAGAAGCTAGGTCGAAAACGACGTTTTGGTACCCAACAGTATCTCTGTCTGCCACAAGGTTTCATTCATTGGGTGCTTCTCAGGATTCAAGTCACTATGATAGTAATCGTATGCGATAGCAATTGATAAAATAATATTCTGTCGTTAGGCTTCCTTTTTTTTTTACGAAAGATGTTCCGAAATTAATATCGTCTACGGAGTGTTATAGTTAGATTGTCACCATTTTAAATATTCCAATTTCGCACATAATTTGTAATTATTTCAGGATTTGTTTGATGTGCAGAAAACTAATGTTAGTTGGTCACAGTCTTTAAGGAAAGTATCATCATGACGAAATTCACTCTTCCAGAAATTTGGGAAAGACATGCTGTATTGCACGGCAATACGAAAATTTCAGAATGTTTGGATATCAATCTGAGGACAGGTTCCAATTCATATTGATGAAAACCAACCACCAGTCTACATCACCGTGTTTGAAGTGGTCACCAGTAATGGTGACGTTATGCCTTCATCCATCTTCTCACTTGGCCCCAGACTCAACACGAACGTCTACATCTATTGCCTGAAGGAGGTAGTTCTGCCCTGGATCAAGAGGGTGGCTGCTGAAAGACTCTACGTCTGGCAACTGAAATATGTGTGATGCCACACAAGCAGAAGAACCCAGTGTTAGCTGCCTAAAAATATCTGCGATTACATCTCCTTTAACATCTGACTACATAACTCCCCAAGTTACAATCTTCATGATTATTATGTGTGTAGCGCGGTTGAGGCAAGAGGCAAAAAAAAACTTTGTGCAGCACTAAAGATGAACTGAAGGCAAGGATAAATGTAACATTTACTAATTTAAACAAGGAGAATATTGGGAGCCTGAAGGAAATTCCGAAGTCGTCTGGAAGCCATAGTTGAAGCCAATTCCTATTTCTTTGAATAAATTTTATCTATACGATTTCAAGATAGTTTCATGGAGTTTTGGTAAATATATCTAATAAAGTAAGATGTCAGTATTATTTTCATTTTTGTGTAATCCAAAAAACAATTTACCAATCACACTCTGTATTAATTTACGTGGTAGCTATAAGAGAGCGAGCAAACTATCATGGTTATTAGTTGATAGTTTTCTTAGGCAAAAATGCAGAGTCAACTCACCTATAATAGTTGTTACATTTAGTGTATGAGATTAATATGTGAATCTATTATAGAACATAGGTAATATAATTCTTTTAGCACGCTATAAGAATAAATTGAATGCATTCTTAGACTTCAATATAAAAGGGGAAAACCAATTAGAAATAAGTAATGAATAATTCGGAGTTATTAAAATCTAAATAATATTTACTTTCAAAAACCTATCATGGTTAACAGTCAATTCATTAAGTTTCAAATTTGATGAACTGAAAAAAGTGTCTGAATCTTTGAAGAAAAGTTAATGATTGTGATGAATACGATCTTCTGCATATACTCCTCTTAAAATTTTCATTTTCTTTTTCGTAATCTTTAACAAATTTGTTAAAAACTGGAAAAGATCTTTAATATTTTGTTTATTTACTACTCATAAAAAAAACCCAGAACATTGAAAATTGAAATCCTCCTCAACAGTTGCGGAAAACAAGAACATATGATGATTGCAAAATGAATGTTATATATATATATATATATATATATATATATATATATATATATATATATATGCTAATGCAACAATCAGACACAAAGTATTTGTCATGATGGAACTAAAAGCATAAAAAGCAAAAATTTTTAAAAAAGTTATCAGCTAGCTGACCAGTTTCGTCCTCGCCCTACTGAGCAAAATCATGGAAATATTGCATAGACTAATAAAACGGAAATATTTAGGATGAGGGAAAAAATTTATATTGGAGACTATACCTAAATAATATTAAATCCTATTTACAGAGGGACGATGTGCCGGACAAAATATGGATAGTCTCCAAAATTTTCAAATGAAACGATAAGTTTGAACCGAGAAAGATCCATTCTAAACTTCTCAGCACAGATATTCTGCTATGGAAGACTCCTATATATTTCTAAGATTATTCGTCTGCCCTCCAATAAAATTACGTATTTTTGTTGGGACACGTCATATATATATATATATATATATATATACATATATATATAATAAAAAATGTTAATACTCTTATAGGAGTACTATTTATGATATAATTTTAAACAGTCTCCAGATTTTCAGCTTCCCTGTCAACACATTATTAGATTATCTGATGCTGAAATCAGTCTTTTCCCAAAAATTGTTTAGTTTCAAATATACTTATCTTACTTCCAAACAGATCTATTGGAGCCTTAAGTTGGACCCTAAGAATTATTATCACACCGAGTTAAAATTCACTTTGGAATATTAGTAACAAAGTGAAAACTCTGCTCTCCCTAGAGCTCTAGAACTGAAAACACTTACTAGATCCTCTACAGAGGAGCAAGACACCCCAATAAAATAGTGGGTCCTGTTTATGGCACTAAATTGCGTTCAATGATAAAACATGTTCAAAAGATCAGGGCAGTATTGAGTACCCATTTAATCACATTGGTTCTAACCCCACTCAGACCCGGTGCTAAAGTACCTGTTAGGGTTCTATCTATGGGTCAAATATTTGGTAAAAATCATTTGAATTGGATAGGAATGCATGATGCCATATAAGCGTAAGTTATTTTATTAGGAATAGTTACTAAAAGGTATAATTGCTTATCATATGTTATCATTTGTTACTCGAAATCATATAACTGTGTCTAAAAATGGCTATTATTGAATTGAAATAATTACTATTATTATATTTAGTTAGGTTTGTATTCTTAATGTCTAATCAACCTTTGCATTTGTCTTTTGAGAACAATATTTAACACATACTTAGGGAGATAAGGAGATTCAAATCTTTCCAAAGGATAATAAGCTAAAAGAGAACGAAAGTGCTCGACTGGAGTCCGAACACGTTTACTTCGAGGTCATAGTCCTTCGCTTTAGCGACTACACCAGGACTTCTCCCTTATTTGTATAAGAGAAGGCACCTGAAACTATAAACTTGTGAGCCAATTATTTGTATTAGATAGTAATACCATATAAATGTGGGCAATACACTCTTGAGTAAGAACTATAGAAAAATGTCTCTCTCTCTCTCTATATATATATGTATACACGTGTTTGTGTTTACTATGAACGCTATTTCTTTACCTTTAGTCATGAAATAATCCTAGACGGGTGTAAAATCAGCTAAGCAATCAAATGTAGAAATGTAGAACTGCAACAGTTTCGTATCATTTCTAAAACATCTACTTTACCTTCCCCATCATCTCTAGAGCTGTGATTTGAGAGAGAAGAATGATGAAAGTTCATTTTCGATTGAATCAGTCGATGGGAAGGTTTGCGTTTTGAGCTTTTTTCCAACTATCGTAACTGGTAAACGGTGCCTGTGGTGTAATGGTTATCGTTGTAGGAAATAGACATGGCGACACGAGTTCAAGTCCTGGACGAGACTGATTGCATTTCACATAGCACTAATACCCTTGGGAAAAGTATGAATCCAATTATCCACCCTCCAGCTAGGGATAAATTGTAGGACAAACTAGGTTCTTCAGCCTTGGTGAGGAAACTAGTCTAAGAGAAGGAAAACTCTGAATTCAAACCTGCTAAACTCCGCTTAAAAATTGACCTTGTGTCATATCCTGCCTGAGCAGAGGGTTTGGGTAAATATGATAACTGGTAAATGGCAGAGTGGATATGTGTTTTTTAGTTTTACGTTTTAGAAACCCTTTTTGTGGATATTATCCCGAGAAAATAAATAGTCTTTCCTCTTGTCGATGATTATTAGTTTGGGACAATCACGGATAATGGCTGGTCTGAATTAAAAGTAAAGTTGGCTACCGTAGTCAAGGGCGACCAGAAGGTTCCCTTTTCAATAGCTAACATACTGAGGCGCAGCGGAGGGCGCCACTCCTTTCCATGGATCTTACCACTTTACCCTTGATACGTACCTTATATTGCCGAGTGTTAAGTAAGGAGGTATCAAGTACTCTTTTTATAGTCTTTGCTATGATGCGACCTGGGATTGAACCCAGGTCTCCCGGAACATTGGTGACAACTCTACTCACTCACGCACGAAGCAAACTGTACAAATGTGTTTGTTAGTTTATAACGGGGATCAAGTGACAATCTCGTTCGTCAGATCTTTTGTTGTCTCAACTTTTCAAATGACCAACTGGTGAGAGAACCAACAAAATCACACACACACACACACACACTCATTTGGAAGAGGAAGTCCTAGGTTTGGCGGCTAACGTGCTGGACCGCTGGAGTTTGAACTCTAGTCACACTATTACGTTCACTTTCAGATTATTCCTCTTGCAAAAGGCATGAATCCCCTTATTCCTTGGGTTATGGGTTAAATAGTACCGTTACTGTTCTTATACAAAGACATCTTTGTCATTAAATAACCCACGAAGTGTGGTATACCATTATAAAATGACATCACTTACACTCATATTTTGTGAGATGGTATCCATCGTTGAAAGGGATGCAGTCGGCATATTCTAAACCCTACCGATAGACCGTAAATCTGCTTAAGTTTCCGTGGAAATACATCGAGGTTATTACTCTCAGTGGCCCTCACAAAATTATGACGTTTTCGTACACTTAGTAAATTTAGCCGAATCAACGGGGTTCATATGTTTTAATCAAAATGGCCCCTTCTCCTCATTAAATATCAAGCCTCTCATATATGTAGACCAACTCGTACCCCTCAGTAGCAATATCTCATCTTCAGAAAGCGATATCGACATATACATGGGTAAAGCATGGGCTGCTATTGATAGGTTAACGACCATATCGACGTATGCTCTCTGTTAAAATAAAACGAAAAATCTTCTAAGCTGTGGTCATGTTAGTACTACTCTTTGGTTGAACCACTTTGATTCTAAAGTAGAGCTTGTAAAAAAGATAAGATGGACGCCATGAAATGATGACGTGTAAGATAGCATGGGCACTGCTGGTGAAGCAAGGATGAACTCATAAGCGACGTTCTCAAGTGATTTACGCATGAACACACCGGTATTGTACCACTAACAAAACATTTATATTCATCAACACTTTGTGAACACTGGATACAGTCTAGAAGACGTTTCAAGTGCGAAAAACGATAGGGCGGATGGTGAAAGAGAGTAGAAGAAATCAATGCTGTTGGTATGCCGTGACGATGATGATGATGACAATAATGATTTTTTTTTAGTAAATTTATCCCATTCTGGCCCAAGTAAGGATAGAACTTCTATTAGCAATGGTCGCCAAAACGAGCGTTTCATTGATCTATTTTCTATTGCGAGACAACATTTGTTTATACTTTATAGATTATAATTTGTAAATCAATTATTATTTGTTTTTCTGTTCGAAGAGAATTTTTGTTTCGGATTGCTAATTTTGTCCATTTACAACCGCATAAATATTTATAGTGATATTCTAATGAACACACACACACACACACACACACACACACACACATATATATATATATATATATATATATATATATATATATTTGTCTTTATTATTTTAAACTTTGCCCTTTCTCAAGGAGTTAATAGCTATTCTGTTCATGAATATTTATCTCAACCGTTGCAAACCAACACCTTTCGTGTCTCTATCAGTGAATGATAAGTACTTTGTTCGTGTTTGTCAATGAACATTTTTAAAACTCTTCATTCTTCTGTCTAGGTTTCACCACTATATTATTGCCCATAAATATCTATACGCCTGATAATGTTTTTACAAAAAGTTAATTTTCTTCTGAAACAAATTTCTTATGGAATGTTATACAAACAAAAGGATATTGTTAGGTATTATTTCTAACCGAGATCTGCAAAAATATAAATAAAAGTGTGCTTGTTTTTTTGACTGGCACATATTTATACTTTTGGTTAGAAAGTTTCAGTTTTGTAATAAATCATCATCATCGTCGTCATGTCGTGCCGCCAGCACGGATATCCCTGACCCTCTCTCGCCACTTCTTCCTCTCGTTCATTGCCTCTGGCAGGTCTTCATGGCTACATCCCGTATCCTCACATAGCTGCTGTATGTATGTTCAAGTTGTCCGTCCTATTTTTGCCCGGCCATATGTGGAGGTACATAGGAGTACATCACTTATGAGCTCGTCACTGCTTCTTCAGTAGTGCATGTGTGGTTCGTCTAACCTGGATAGTTTTCGTGATCCTATTTACCCAACCCCTCCGCTCGGGAAGGATATGACACAAGGTCAATTTTTAAGCGAAGTTTAGCAGGTTTGAATTCAGAGTTTTCCTTCTCCTAGACTAGTTGCCCACCAAGGCTGAAGAACCTAGTCTGCCCTACTATTTACCCATAGCTGGAGGGAGAATAATTGGATTCATACCTTTCCCAAGGGTATTAGTGCTATGTGAAATGCAATCAGTCTTGTCCAGGAATTGAACTCGTATCGCCGTGTCCATATCCTGTGACGATAACCATTTCACCATGGATAGTTTTCGTGATGGGAGGCAGGTGGCCGTATAGTTGGTGCCTTGTGGGGTGTTGCCGCCAGGACTTGTTCAATATTGCTTGCAGCATTCTTGTGTAATTGCCGTCTAATACCCAATGATATTCGTTTTTGCTGTACATGGTGATGTAGAAGTATTTTTGTGTGTGGTCATGAAATTTTATTGAACTCTTCTTTTTTTCTATCTGGGTAGCACCACTTTCTTATTGTCTATAAATAAATACACCCTCAAACAATATCTTATATTAGTAATTTACGAAGCTCTTTTGCTTCGATGTAGCACAAGGCCAAATGAATGGGGCACCCAATGAGACAATATCTTATATTAAGTTAAATTTCATCCTAACTTAAGCTATTATTATTTCTAGTGGAATGTTATACGAGTAAAAAAGACATTGTTATGTTTTATTTATTGCCAAAATCTTTTTGTTTTGCGAGGTGTCATTAAAAGTTGCTTAAAACTGAGACGAAATGATGACGACTCCGGGAGGTGCCTGTGGTGTAATGGCTATCGTCGTAGGAAATGGACACGGCAACACGAGTTCAAATCCTGGACCAGGCTAATTTGCATTTCATATAGCACTAATACCCTTGGGAAAGGTATGAATCCAATTATTCTCCCTCCAGCTATGGGTAGATAGTAGGACAGGCTATGTTTCTCAGCTTTCGTGAGGCAACTAGTCTAGAAGAAGGAAAACTCTGAATTCAAACCTATTAAACTTCGCTTAGAAATTGACCTTGTGTCGTATCCTGCCCGAGCGGTGGGGTTGGTAAATAAAAAAAATGACGACTCCATAGAAAAGGAAAAACTCAAAGACGTGGTTAAAGAAAAAAAAAACGCTCACTTTATTTGTTTCTTTTGACATTTCTCTAAACTTTTGTCAGTTCACTACAAAGGTTGATATGCTAAAACCCATCCAACCAACCAACCAACCAACCAACCAAGCAACCAATCTTTTGTCAATTTAAAAGCTGGGTATTCATCGAGGAATATTCAGACGGCTTTAAAAAAAACGAGAAGTTTCATCTGAATAAGTTACGAATCGACTCAAGCGACGACGACTCCGATAGATGGTTTGGGAGATGTGCGAAAATATTATTGATGGGAAACGTTGATAATAACATTATCAATAGATTTATTAAGAACTAGCGGACTCGTGGAAATTAACAGAAAGAAAGTATCAAGAGAACCAATTTAAGCGAGAAACAAAGATTTGCATCAGATCAAACATAGTGTCCAACTAAAATGTAATTATCCTATTCTAACTTGTTTGGTTAGGTTTGTTTTTTTTTTGGCATGTAAATTAATATGGGGTATTTCATGCTAAATCCTGTTTCTTAATATATGTTAAATATATAATTTGTAAACACATTTTAGATACACACTGTTAAAGAATCAAACAATTCTTTTTTTGATAATTCAATTTAGCATAAGTCAACAAAGTTAAATAGTTCCAAGTATTGCTATGTATCATTAACAATTCAATTAAACATCAGTCTTTTGTTTACACACAGTCAAATGATCAAATAATTCTATTTCAAGTAAATCAATTGAGAATAAGTCATTTGTTGACACTCATTTTAAATGTTAAACAGTTCAATTTGACACTACCAGGTGCTACCAATCTGGGTCAGAGTGGACCTGGGGGCAACGGCAATGAAGAGTTATTCCGCATTCTCTAAAGCTTTAGTATTACTGGTGCCTCACCATCAGATCGTTTAGTGTCATAATTTCGTTAGTGGGGTCTTACCCCTCAGCAGAAATTCAGTTGATGTATCATACAGCTGCAGCTGACTGTTATATTGTAATTTCATCGATCTTTTCTAAGTAGTATAGCAAACATAAATTATTGTACATTAATCTAATGGAGATCAGATAAGCTCCGAGGATTTTATTGCATAAAAATTAAGATTTACTGCATTGGCAACAATAGACACAATAAATAATAAAATTGCAAATCATCTTTTAAGCTTAGATAGCTCCTCTTGATTTTTTCATTCCGTAAAATTTCTACGAATCCTATGACTCGAAATAGTTATCCCACATACTCAAGTAATATCAGGAGGTACCCGTGGTGTAATGGTTATCGTCGCAGGAATTGGTCACGGCGACACGAGTTCAAATCCTGGACGAGACTGATTGCATTTCACATAGTACTAATACCCTTGGGAAAGGTATGACGCCAATTATTCTCCCTCTAGCTATGGGTAAATAGTAGGGCAGACTAGGTTCTTCAGCCTTGGTGGGCAACTAGTCTAGGAGAAGGAAAACTCTGAATTCAAACCTGTTAAATTCCGCTTAAAAATAATTGACCTTGTGTCATATCCTGTCCGAGCGGAGGGGTTGGGTAAATAGGTACTCAAGTAATATATGGCTTCGTTTAATGAAAAAAACTTAATTTCTTGTCTCAAAAAATGTTTTTATCGGCATAGAAACATGTTAAGCTTCGACATTTAAGTATATCTCAATTGACTGAGAGGGAGGGTAGTCGCATATTACACTTAGATACGGGGTGGAGTGAAGAAGGATACCTCACTTTGTTGAGGTGGACGGTGAAAGAATATCCCACTTAGTTGCGAGGAGGGTATGTTGATGAGCGTAACGCGTGAACGAACAAGCAGAATTATAATACAGTAATAAATTTTCCTTTGCGTCTCTAGATTTTATGTAACTCTTTACTGTTCATATTAACTACCTACAGAAATCTTTTAATTTACAGGGAGTATTGGTCAAAGATATCTGAGATGCTACGATTTCTCATCAGTCCATTCGTTTGTCGACCATTTTCATATTTTGCATTCATTTATAAACTCTGCTCTTGATATATTTTCCTTATTCCGCTCATTTAAAGGAGTGGGTCTTCATCTTTATACTGCTTTTTAGCATAGCAATTAAAATTGTCCGATGTTCCGATACGAAGTATTTTCATTATTCCAAACATTTTAAAGGAAGTTATCTTCATCTTTGTAATGCTATTTGGGGCAACAATTAGAATTGTCTTATATTCTGAGACGAAATATTTTCATTATTCCACACATTTAAAGAAAGATGTCTTTATCTTTGCCTTTATAGAGTTATCTCGGACAAAAATTAAACTTATCTGATAATCTTAAATGACGAAGACCTGTCATTTTTGTTGGGTAAAAACAAAAACTTCACAGTAGACTGAATTGTTCAACAACAAAGCCTTGCTTTACAAAAACAGGGAGATCAACCGACAACTTACGCAGTGCAGTCAATAAGTTTTCAGACTTTTTTTTTACAGGCATTTAAAATTGGTTTAGACTCTTGAAAATTTACTATGTTATTGCTATACATCTAATGAAATGACCGACCAATTTTTATGATTTTGGGTTTAAGCGAACCGCAACAGCAGGAACTGGAATCCACCCAACTAAAGCCTGATTGTCACTGCTAGTGAATTTCAAAAATGAAATCTGGACTTTAGAAGAACGATATGACACAAAATTCTGTTTTAAACTTGGAAAAAATGCCACAGAAACGTATAGAATGCTTCAGAATTTTTTGGATCATGTTGCATGAATCGAGCATCAGTTTCTGAGTAGCATAAGAGATGCAAGTATGGCAGGAAGTCTAAGAGGGATGATGAGAGGTGTAGGAGGAGTAAGGAAGTCAATACACCAGAGTTGATTGGCCAAAGCTTCGGGGTTAGGGTTAGGATTACTATGTTAAGGTTTTAAGGGAGTTCAACATGAGATTCCGTCGGAAGAGGCCAGCAGTCTTCAAATCGGGTCAGTGGCATTTCAACCAGGGCAATGCACCAGTCCACAACTCCATCCTTGTCACAGACTATTTGACCAAGATGGGCATCAACACAGTTCTTCAGCCTCCCTATAGTCAAGACCTTGCTCCCTGTGACTTTTGGTTATTCCCTAAGCTCAGAGGCTGTCGTTGTGAGAGAAATGAGGAGATGAAAGAGGTTGTGATGAAGGTCATTGACACGCTCACACAAGAAGACTTCCATGGGGCCTTCCAGAAGTTGTTGGAACAGTACAACAAGTACATTGCAGCCGGAGGAGATTACTTCGAAAGGGACTCGAGTTTCATGTGTGTACTATCAATAAAAGTGCCCATACGAAAAAGTCTGGAAACTTATCTAATGATCCTCGTATATCCTCATTGGTTAGACCCTTACTAAACAGCAAGGCACGGAGGCGAATATATCTTGGTGTGGTTTGTGAAAAGCATCTGTTAGGAAACTTTTTTCTTTTAACGGATAGGAACTAATATGATATACTTTGCCGTGTAAGACGATGCCCCAACTTGACTGACCCAGTGGACTGAGGCAGCAGAATACACCAACTACATCTCTAAAGATGGGTAAAACTTCCCCTACGAGAGTCAAGGATATCACACTAAATCATCTGATGGTGAGTTTTCAGTAATACTGGAGCTTTGGGGAATGCGGAGTACCCCTTTATAACTATCACTCCCAGTACACTCTGGCCCGGAGTGGTAGAACCTGATAGGGTTCTATCGATGGGTTAAATAGAACTGCTTGATATTTAAACTGTACTTATGCCCAACTGAATTCTTCGGAATAAAACTGTTTTATACATCTAACTGTGTATAAACAAACTATGCTAAACCAAAGTGGTTGAAACAGAACTGTTTATGTGTATAAAAATAGATTTGACATAAAATAACCCTCAATGGTTGATGTGCCATAAAACCAAACCATACCGAACCTCAACTATACGGGTAAGAAATAGGCTCCCCAGTGTGGTTCCAACGGGATGGGGCCCCTTTCTGTTAGACCACGGTGGTATGTCATTGCCTGGACACCAATTTCAATTACTACATAATGTAATGTGACCGTATGGAGTGGCCTCGACGTTCACCAGATTTTCTCCCCTTGATTTCTTCTGAGGTATACCAAAAAAGTTGTATTCCATGAAAGTTATAGACATGAAATATCTGAAGGGATGCCTCGTTAAACAAGTCCTAACTTATAGAGAAAATTTGGTTAAAGTAGATTAAAAAGAAACAATCATGACGTGTGGACAAATGGATGAAAGTGATATTCAGTGATGAATATAGAACCAACATTTACTCAGGTACGATAGCAGTGACTTTTGTCTGGTGGCGTTCAAATGAAACATGTAAATATGGCAGCCTAAAGGAAGCAACTAAATTTTTCGAGTCATTTATGATATTGGATTGCATATCATATAAAAAACAAAGGGAGATAGCAATCATTAGTTCAACAATCAATACACATGTATACATTGAAATTGTGGATAATTTTCTCGTTCACAGAAAAAAGGGTATTAAAGTTTTTCTTTAAAAATGCAGCGACATGACCAGCTAACAGCTCGAATTTAAATTCAATTGATAATTTTTAATGGAAATTATAAAAATGAGAAAGTTCAATTCACCTTAGAAGCTCTATGAAATACACTTCGGGAAAGTTTGAACCAGTTTGTAAAATAACATTGTTTTAAATTAGTGAAACTTACTCTTAAAGGTTTTAAGGCTGTCATACAATCTCGAAGAGAAGTAACAATATATTAATTCTAATCTTTTAGTTAACGAAATCCATTATTTTTTCCCCAAGATTGGGTTATTCCATAATATTTCCCTCTGCATAAACAAGAAAGGAATTATAGCATTAATTCAAATAATTCAATTCTAGTTTGATTAAGATATATTCTATGAAGCCATAATGTT
This sequence comes from Sepioteuthis lessoniana, assembly GCA_963585895.1. Taxonomy (NCBI): domain Eukaryota; kingdom Metazoa; phylum Mollusca; class Cephalopoda; order Myopsida; family Loliginidae; genus Sepioteuthis; species Sepioteuthis lessoniana. The sequence goes on along the minus strand of OY757912.1, from coordinate 40,688,089 downwards.
CAACTATTGAGTAAGAAGACATTTTACGTCTTATTTGTTATTAGTTTATTTACTGCTAAATAAAGAACCGAAGTGAACTTTTAAATGCGCAAATTTGATAATTTTTAAACAGGTTATGGTTTAAATATCAGTTAGTTAGTCTTGCCTTTATCTGATTGTGAATATCTGATTACAGGATCCTTTTACCAGCGGTATAGAATATTGATTTACCTGCTCTTGTACCCAACTCGCACTAGAATGGCATAAGCATTGTGATTGTTTTTGGAAACCGCCTCCACATAAAAAGAAATGCCCAATACAATTCTGCTTCAAATCTAGTTTGTTTAAAGAATATTTTATGAAGCTAAAATGTTCAGCTATGGAATAAAAATAGTTTGCATCTTTATCTATGATCAGATTATTTACTGCTACCCCCGACCCCCAAAACAATTAAACCTAGATGAACATCCTGGAAGTGCACTAATTCTGTAACTTTTACCAGGTTTAGTATATTATAATATTTTTAAAGGTCGAAGGATTTTTTCCCTGACGGATATCCAAAGTAAGTGACTAGTTTAGCAACGCCTCCAAATTACAATATATGTTTACCTTTTGAACCTCCTTTATCGATCCTAAAGATCTCAGATTTTTTTCATGTAGTTATTTTTTTTAATATGTTCGAGCAATCCGGTAATCAGAACCACTAAAAATTATTCAAACCATGCCTTTTACGTCTATCATTTGAAGAGTAAAGACGTGCTTTCTGCTGCTGATAGTACAGGCGTTTCTCCTACACGGCCGAGATAGAATAAAACCAGTACGTCTATAACATATAATTTAGTGTCCATCTTTCTCAGGTAAGGATATTTTCCGTTTTTGTACCCCTTTTACAAAGTGCTTGTTCATAGAATAATATGTGAATATTTAATAAGTGGGGGACACGTTGTTCATTATTTGGAATTATTTTTGCATCGAAATTGTGTATGTACAAAATCGTCTTGTATGTACACAGGATCTTATCATGCCTCTCCTTCCGTTTATTCGGTTGAAGTGCATCATGGATTTACCATTGCCAATATCGAACCTTGGTGAGGAAAGAGTCAAGTAAATATCTTCTCTACAACCAAGTAAACTCGGTTCAAATTTTTTCTGAAACCTGAATTATTACTGAAGTCACAAAGAAGAGAAGACAAAAACCGTTTCCATTCAGAAAGCCTTAAAAGTTCGATAGATAAATGATTACTAATGATAAGTTTGTTCGATTATTTACCCAACCTTCCACCATGAGCAGTAGGATGTGACACAAGGACAAATTTTTAAGCAGAGTTTTTTTGATTCAATTTCAGAGTTTTCCTTCTCCTAGACCAGTTGCCATACTAAGGTTAAGGAGCGCAGTTTCTCCTACTATTTCACCAAAGCTGGAGGCAGAAGAGTTAGATTCATTCCTTTCCCAAGGTTATTAGTGCTATGTGAAATGCAAATTGCCTCGTTCAGGATTTGAACTCGGGTCACCGTGTTCTTTTCTTACGATGATAACCCATGCATCATGAGTGTCTCCTAATATTAAGTAAGTTTATTTTCTTTTCATTCAGAACACAAAAGTATTTTGCTGCTTTCTTACCAATTCCATCAATGCGAATGGAATCTCAGAAATATGTCCTCGTAATAAGTTCGCTACTTTTAAAAAAATTATTAAATTCATACCATGATTCACGGAGGTGCCCGTGGTGTAATGGTTATCGTTGTAGGAAATGGATACGGCGATACGAGTTCAAATCCTGGACGAGACTGATTGCATTTCACATAGCACTAGTACCCTTGGGAAAGGTATGACTTCAATTATTCTCCCTCCAGCTATGGATAAATAGTAGGGCAGACTAGGTTCTTCAGCCTTGGTGAGGCAACTAGTCTAAGAGAAGAAAAACTCCGCTTAAAAATTGACCTTGTGTCATATCCTGCCCGAGCGGAGGCGTGGGTAAATATGATTCCATGATTCTCAGTAAATAGTTCTTATTGTAAGTGGGGCTTAGAATACGCACATTTATCCTTGGCAGAGGGTTAAAATTCCGGAAAAAGGTATGTCTTTAGTATGACTCTAAACCCCATCTGATGGTGAAGCTCTTGGTCAGGATTTCTAGAGCGTGTGAAGTAAGTTTCATTACGATTACTCCCAGGTTCACTCTGACCTAAAGTGCTAGTACCTGTTAGGATCCCATCTGTTCGTCAAATATATCTCGTATTCGATAAGGCCGTCACCACATCTCAAAAAAAAAAAATTTCTTAAAAACAACTTGAGAAAATATATCAAAGAACGCATAATCAACGCGATTCCCTGACGTCAAGACATAAAATAACCTGAAAGAGTTTGAAATGCCGTTAAAATCGATATATCAATCAATTTGTTTGAATGGTGTTCCATTTTCTGTTTAATCTTAAAATCAAGCAAGAAAAAAAATGGTCTGTTCAATTACTTATGAGAAGAACTGTATGAACAGGTAAAGAGGCATAGATGAGATATATTCTTATTTGTATATTTTTTAAGATTGTGTATGTCTCTAAGTGAACATTTTTCCCTAAGAATCTAAATTTCTTTACCTAAAAAATGCAAACTCTTCAGTTTGCGATAAACAAACCAGAAGAATTACAAACCGAGTCACGTTTCCTACGCGAAAACTTAAAACTCTTCGTTGTAAACAAAAATAAAGAATCATTACCATTACACTTGACACACCATTAACATATCCGACTCTAGAATTGGCATTATGCTTCCTTATAGGAAGCACAAGAAAACGTTTTCCTTTTAACTTCTTGTCTAAGGCAATAACTATCATAATCCACAGAGAAAGTGTCATTCTACTTTACTACCAACAGTATAAACCATATTACCCAAACAATCGTCAGCTTTATGAGGTAAAAAATTATCAATATATGCAATAATCATCAAACACAATGTTGTGTACTGTCAATACGATACGGCTCTGTAGTAGATGGGCTTTACTTTTCGATCTATATTGTATATATATATATATATATATATATATATATATATATATATATATATATAAATGAATGAATAAAAATCTAATCTATCAATAAATTCATTTTCTTTGAATTAAGTGAAAAGTTTGCTGAAAAATGAAAGTAGAAAATCTTTTCTTTAAAGCAAAGATAAAATTCGTTAAAGCGTTGATATTTTTTTACTAGGATAGATAAGATTCGTAAAATGAAGTATAGGAGTACTTGTTAGCTTAATATACACGGATATATTTTGTAAGCTTCGTAATCTTTCGATGACTGTTTTTATTCTCATCTATAGAAGTCACTCTTATATATGAGCAGTAGTAGTTTCCCGATCGAACTATTTGATCCTGACCGTTAAACCGTAGGATTCATATGCCCAGGGCCTAGTTAGGCGTGGCGTTAAACCGTCAGTGGTTTTATCTGATCGCCTTTACATCCACTATGCTGCTTCCCATGGTTTTCGAAAAAAAATTTCTTTTTCTTTCTTTCTCGCCACTTCTGCCAATATTAAGTTTTAACATAGTTAAAGTCCTCAATTACCTTCTTTTTTTAAAAATTCCATCGGAGTCCTTATTAATGGTTCTTTGCATACTTATAGACATTCTACTTTACGCTAACTAAGGTTTTCATTTTCTAATAAATCTCATAAGTGATATTTTCCTGTGGACCCCTTCATATAGACGTGTAAAGGCAGGATGACCAGCTAGAACCTCTATACAACAGCTCTGTGCCGATACAAGATGTAGCCTTGAAGCCCAACTGAGAACGATGGACGATAGAGAAAAGTGTCGGGAGAGGATCAGGGAGATCCATGCCTTCGCTGATGATTTTGTAAGCGCAAAAAATCTTTGCATAAGTTAGTAACAATGTGAAAGAGAAAATGTATTTGTGCTTTAACATATTAGTGGATGCTGTTGATATGCGCCTGCTGCTGAAATTTTTATTAGCAGGGGACGGATGAATTTTTTTAAAGCATTATAAATCTAAACAAACGTTTTTTTCAATTTAAAAAAATAACCGAAAGCGAAAATATATGCATTCTTGAAAGAAAACTATGTAAATCTTCATTCAAAAGAAATAAATCGAAAAGGTGAGTAGAAAATGGAATAAATTTCATTCCTACTGTTAGTAAAGTTGGCGACTGTAATCGAGGGCAAACTAAGGCTCTACTCCTTTCCTTGGATTGCTCCACTTTACGTACCTTATAATGCTGAGTGTTAAGCAAGGAGGTATCAAGTACCATTAAAAAAAAAAGTCTTTGGTATGACTTGACCTGTGATTGAACCCCGGTCTCGCAGACTGTTAGCGAACACTCTACCCACTAGACCAATGAACCAATTTATAGAGTAAGTATAATATAATTCATACTTACTGAGGGAATATTTATTTATTCACTTTTTAAAACTTTTTGGTAGGCTCAAAATTAATGATTTATCAGTAAATATAAATGGGTAAAAAACTGTATTATAATATTCTTGAAGGAAAACATTCTTAAATCATTTTGGGTTTTAACAGATCAAATATTTCGTAGCAAGTCAAATATTGTCGTCTGCGAAATATTTCGAAATCTTAAAAGTAGCCTGAACGCACTGATTGGATGATAAATCCAAAAATACAGATACAAAAATTTCTGCTTCTGGAGCCTATTTTTTGCCCAGAAATAAACCCTTTTTAGTATTGGAATCAGTCAACTCCCCATATATATAGTTACAAAAATTATTTCGTGAGTCAGGAACTAACCTACTACAGTTTCGCCTAAGCGGCTCATTAGGGTACCTAATCCCGGGATCAGGTACCCTGATGAGCCGCTTAGGCGAAACTGTAGTAAGTTAGTTCCTGACTCACGAAATAATTTTTGTAACTATTTTGTTCTACTTAGTATTGAGCACGTTTTGTACGTTTTGTAACTATTTTGTTCTACTTAGTATTGAGCACGTTTTGTACGTTTTACAGTGTTTTTTTCTTTTGACCAATCGATTGCGTATCTGTTGATTTTTTTCAATTGGTGTGACAAGTTTGGTTTTTCTTCTTTTTTTCCAATATATATATATATTTCCCCAAGACAGTTATTCGTTGTATATTTTTATCTTCGAATTGCGGTTTTTTCCCTTACTGTAAGTGCTATTATTCAGTAAGTTATTTAATTATATATATATATATATATATATATATATGTTGGCCTGACTCTAGGATCGGCCAGTTCTCATCTCCCCATCTCCTCTTCACTTAAGTTTACTTCTTTTCGGGTCAATCGTCTTGTTACATCGGTCACTCTCTCTCTGATGTATCTTTCTTCTTACCATCTTTGTTCATATTCATTGATGAAGAATGACAACGTAACCAGAATTTCATTTTACCTTTTTTTTTTATAGGAGACGTTTATTCATTACACGATCAGCCTAAACGAGGAATAAGTGAGAACAAGATGGAGAGTTCAACCTCTTGCTTTGGGAGTTTCTCACAAAGTTATTATAACTCTAGAATTTTTTTAATCATCTCTATGGAAATATACAATGACAGGGCCATGGTCTCAGATTCACCTCGAGTTCAACAGCTGTCTATCATTCTGGTTGACATGGTTGTATTTTTCCACTTGAATGCTACACGACATGTCAAAAATAAGTGTCACTGATCGATTAAACTACAATTGGAGATATGAGAGTTAGTTATGTTGGTACTTCAATGTTAATTGAAATTATTATCAAGTCATTGTTTAAGTATAACATTTTTTAATCATGCTTTACGCGTACATTTTAATCGCATCCATATGAAGCGTTCAGAAATGTAAGAGTGTTTAAAGTTGCTTTCGTGTTTTAAAATTCAGCCTTTTTTAGTGCATAAGAGTTAAAATGCAGGGAAAGAATAAAACAATTTCCACTATAGTTTTATACTAACAATGTATAATATTGATAGAATAAGACATAAACGTCCTGGCATCTCTTTAGATAAATATTGCCCTTCTCTGTTTTGACTGTGATAAAGAGTGAAAGAAAAAATATATAATACATCAGAGAGAGAGTGAGAGAGAGAGAGAGAGAGAGAGAGAGAGAGAGAGAGCAGAAAAGAAAGCAAATATAATAGAAGAAAAAAGTGTTTTATCGTCAGCTTTTATTAAAAGGAAAGCAAGCAAAAATAAAAGGAAAGAAAGGAAAATATAAAGAAAAAAAAGGAAAGAAATGAAGTATACGTATACATATATATATGTAAATATATATATATAGAGAGAGACAGTGACAGAGACAGTGACAGAGAGAGATAAAAAGGAATGAATTAAAGATCGCTTATTTGAAAATATTTTTGAAGGTTACTTTTAAACCAAAAAATCTTATTTTTCAACGGATGAAAAAAAAAGAATTATATGCAAACTGGTCTAATAATAATAAAAATAATAAAAATAACAATAATGACTTACCCGCACTCAAACTCCAGTGAAAAACCATCAGCTAATACTGATGTGAAAAACTCTAAAGGAGTAAAAATAATAATAAAAGACCTTGTGATATTCAACAAAAAAAGAGAATCTGCTGAATATTGAACTTTGCCGTTCCGGCTTATCACAGAAAGAAAATGAAAAGAGAGATTAGTACCTAAAGTGAAGTTGATACCAATTGTAATTGGTGCGCTCGGTACAGTCACAAAAGGATTGGTACAGGGATTGGAGAACTTAGAAATAAGAGGACGAGTGGAGACCATCCAAACTGCAGCATTGTTGAGAACGGTCAGAATACAGAGAAGAGTCCTGCAGACTTGAGGAGACCAGCTGCCACTCAGCCTCCACAAAAAAATCAACAAATGCTGATGTGAAAAACTCTCAAAAGAGTAAAATAATAATAATAGAATGAAAATAAAACGCACAGAAGCCCCAAGAAATGAAAAGACAATAGCAGACCAACCTAATAACACAACTGGAAGAAATAAATTAAAATATATGGGCGAAGACGGGAGACTAAAAAGTTATAGGGATAGGGTAAAGCAATATAAACAAAAGAAGACATTTCAACATAACGAAAGAAAATTTGACCGGTAATTTGGTGGCGTGGGCACAAAGACAAATCAACCTGAGGCAAAAGAAACAAAGAATTTCGGAGAAAAATATGGAAACGAAAACACCATAAGAGAAATGCTGAATGGAAAAATAACATGAAAAAAGAATTAGAAGAACTTGAAAAAAGCTGCGAGGCGAACATACACCTGGACCCTCGAAGAGAAACACTCAAGAAAATATCAAATTGGAAAACGTGATGACATGATGGCGTCCATGGATTCTGGTTTACAAAAGTCTCAACCATCCACAACGGTCTGCCTGCAAGAAGAAAGCATGCCAGAACGGGTGAGGGAAGAGAAAACTACCCTGATCCAGAAGGAACCTCTAAAAATGACCATCCCTAGCAACTATAGACTGATAACGTGTTTACCCATGATGTAGAAAATCTTGAATGCACAAATTAAATCTCTCTTATGTAGCGGACTATATCTGAAAGAATTATAAAACAGGCCACAAAAGACCAATAGGAACAAAGGATCTACAACATATATCGACTACTGCATTGTCAAAAAAAACTAAAACAAGGCGAAAAATGGAGTCATTGTATAGATTGACAATGAGAACTGTTATATGATCCTGTAAATTTGGATAACAGGGTGCCTGAAAAGTTACAAAATATCCGACAAAACCTAAAACTTCATCGGGAATACCAACTAAAACTGGAGAGTTGAATTAAAAGCCAGAGAACAAACTCTTCTCGAGGTAAAATTGCCAAAAGAATCCCAATTATGTTATAGCAATGTTGCCACTCAACAACGTACTAAGAAAATCACTGGGAGCTATAAATCCACCGCAGCACTGGAAAAGGTTAATTTCCTTACACATGTGGATGATATAAAAGTATTTGCAAAGAATGAAAAAGAACGGAAACCCCTGATACAATCAATAAGAATATACAACTAGGATATAAGAATTAAATTTGGTACGGAAAAATATGCCATGCTCGTAATGAAAAATGGGAAAAGTGAAGCAATGGGAGGAACTGAACAACCAACCAAGGAAAGCATTAGAAGGCTGGGAGAAAAGGGAAAACTAGAAGTTTTTGGGAATATCGGAAATGGACACCATCAAACAGGTGGAGTTAAAGGAAAATAAGAACAGAGTACCTTAGATGATCGAAACGAATTCCTGTTGAAGAAATCTCATCAGAAGGATAAACACTTCGACAGTCCCCCTTGTAAGATACTGTGGAATATTCTAAAAATGGAACAGAGCAAGTCTCATTTATAAATTAAATGATGAGAAAGTTGATGACCATGAATAAGACCTTACACCGGAGAGATAACACTGCCAAACTCTGTGTGTTAAGAAAAGAAGAGGACTATGCTAATGCATTTAGTGGAGGATTCGAGAGCCAAAAGACTTATTACAGCAGCAAAAAACAACATTAGCAACATCAATAGAAACAGAAAAAAAGCAACAACTAGGAACCTGAAACAAGAAGAAAAATAACTATACGGATAATTCAAGCGACAAACTTGTGAGATGGCAAATCAGAAGACAGGGATATGGCTGTGAAAGTGAAATCGATAGAGAAAAAATATGAGTGTAGTAAAAGCAGCTCAAAACAACGCCATAATGACCAAATATTTTAAAGCGAAAATAGTTTAGATGCAAAAAAATAACAAGAGTAGGTTATGTAGACATGAAACAATGAATCCCATAATAAGTACATGCAGCAAATTATCACAAAAGGAATTCAAGGTTAAATATGACTGAGTAGCAAAAGTGATCAACTGGGAGTTGTGTAGGAAATTGAAATTTGACCTCACTAACAAATAGTACATGCCCAAACCAGAATCTGTTCCTGGAGAATGAGGTGTATAAAATTATCTGGGATTGTGTGATACAATCGGATTACCTAACCCCTGTCAGAATACCAGAACAAGTGCTAATTTTTAAAAAATTAGATAGAAAAGTAAACTTGGCGTCTAGTTGATTTTGTCGTTAGGGCGGAATAGAGAGTGAACATAATTGAAAGTGAATAGATAATCAATTAGTTGAACCTTGCCAGGGATTTAAAAAGCTGTGGACCTATGAAGGTGATGGTGGCAGAAATAGTAATTGGTGCACTTACAAGGATCCTCAAAGACTTGGAAAGGGAAGAAATGTTTCGGTTTCGGTTGCTTTGTTTAATGGTATATCAACCTTTGTATGTTATTCAATGCCAAGGCCATTCTTCTAGAACAGTCGTTGTACTATTTAACCCATAGCTAGGAGGTTCATAGCTTTCCCAAGGTTATTCGTCCGAAAGTGAACGTTATAGCACGACTGAAGTATGAACTCGCTTACTACGATTCCGGAGTCCATCACTTTAACCATTACACCACGACGAAAATACCAGAAGAAATGGAAAGCAGAGGAAGAATCGAGACTATCAAGGCTACAGAACTGTTTTAATTGACCAAAATACTGAAAAGAGTTCTGGAGAATTAAGGAGACTTGCTGTCCCTCAGACTCCTGGGAAAGGCCATCAGTTAATGTTTGGGTGAAAAACTCTCAAGAGGTGAAATAATAATAATAATAATAATTGTAATAAATTGTGCGCTTGGAACTATCCGCAAAGAATTGGTCAAAGGGTCGGAGGACGTGGAAATCAGAGTTCAAAAGGAGACCATCCAAACTACAGCATTATTAAGATCGGCCAGAATATTGAGAAGAGTCTGAGAGATTTGAGGAGCCTTGCAGTCACTCAAACTCTCCAGGAAAACTAACAGCTAACACAGGTCTGAAAAATTCTCATGAAATAAATAATAATAATAATAATAATTTATACCATAGCATTTTTAAGATCCACTTGAATACTCAGAAAAGTCATGGAGACCTGATGAAACTTGCTGTCACTCAGATTCCTGTGAAAGACCACCGGCTAACACTGGTGTGAAAACCTTATAAGGATTTTAAAAAAAACTATATGACTGGGTAGAAAAGGTTATCTACTTGGATACATGCATAAAACTGGATATTTCCAAGAAAATGCGAAGCCAAATTTTCCTTGGGTCTTTGCGAAACAAAGGAGACACTAAATTCTATCAAACAAAAACCCGACTCAGTAATATCTTAAAGGCGCTGGAAGTTTGTGGCTAAGAGTCAATTGCGCTGAAATAGCAATCCTTGACTTGAAACAATTCAACAGCGTGCAAACGAATGAGCAAATCCTATTCCTATTTACCCAACCCCTCCGCTCGGGCAGGATATGTCACAAGGTCAATTTTTCAGCGGAGTTTAACGGGTTTGAAATCAGAGTTTTCCTTCTCCTAGACTAGTTGCCTTACCAAGGCTGAAGAACCCAGACTGTCCTACTATTTACCCATAGCTGGAGGGAGAATAATTGGATTCATACCTTTCCCAAGAGGTATTAGTGCTAATGCAATCATTCTCATCCAGGATTTGAACTCGTGTCGTCGTGTCCATTTCCTATGACGATAACTATTACACCACAGGCACCTCCGAATGAGCTAATACACTCTTAAAAATGTTTACTACATATCGGGTTAAATCATAAATAATTTCTGGTTTTTAAAAGCAAGTTATAACTATGCATTTCTAATGATTTACATGTAACTGGAAATTACCTGATTAAAGAGTGCTTTTATCAGTCATTCTAATTTTAGTATTGAAAGAGTGGGCATCATAATTTAAGTTTTGATTTCAAGCCCCTAAAATGGAAGAACTGAATGCACATATTCGACATGTAATTTTTGGAGGAGTTTTTGAATGATAAAAACCCTTAAGAAACAGCTAAGAAAAATCAGTAGTATTTATGACCATAGTACCTTTACTGACCACCAAGTCCGAAACTGGTTTTCAGTTTTGTTGCGGCGATATATCATTGAGAAATTAATCCAGACCAGGACATTCATCAAAACTCGATCAAAATGGCCTCAGATAATTGGTGAAATTCAATACACGCACAAGAAATCAAGAATTAGTACTTGGCCTCGACACATCCCACTCTACAATCTGCCATGACTTGAAAAAGACAGGAAAAATAAGGAAGCAGAGCGTTTGGTCTCCTCTCACTTGTAGTGAGAAACGTAAAGAAAATTGCAAATCCATAACGAAGACTTAAGGCAAAGAAATGAGTGTTTTTTTTTAAGAATATTATTACAGTTAAGGAAAAAATGGTTCTTTTATGGCAATGTTCAACGTATCATACAAAGAAGGAATCATTACAACCGAACCCAAAGGCGGATCTTATAGAAGAAAATATATGCTGCATGTATGGTATGATCATCGCGGTATTGTTCATTTTGGGGTTTTAAATCATAATCAAAGACTCGATGCGGACTTCATCTCTTAACATCTACAAAATGTGCATGAAAATCTTCAAAGAAAGAGTCCAGCACTCATCAATCCAAAGGATGTTTTGCTTCTCTAGAAAACGCCAGGCCACATTCGGCAAGAATCACACAGGGAAAATATTGGATTTAGACTGCTCTATTCTACACCATTTACCTATTTTACCAGATCGTGCACAAAATGATTTCTATCTTTTTTTGTTCTCCACGAAATAATCTGATTGATAAACATTTTCCCAAGAAGATCAAGTAAAAACCTTTGTGGAAAACCTCTTGAGCTTGAAACCAGCTGAATTTTACTTTTAAGGAATTAATAATCACCCAGATAAAGGCTAAAAGGTGAATCAAAATAATAGCGAATATACTATTGATCTAAATTAATCTATTTTCGAATTATGGATGAATATATTATATTTTACTAAACACAAACATTATTTATTGTTATAATGTCATCTACAGCATCATAACGACACAATAATAAACAGACGCAGGAAGACTTCTTTAACAAAATATTTACCTCTCACTTTATTGCAAGGGTTCGAAAAGGGTTACTCAAGGTTTGCGTGTGAGAGGGAGCTGGTGACCGAACATAAACTGCAATATTCTGACCCCCACTCTTATGGCCGTCAACGTTGTGTCTTTCTCGTTCTCCTGATGCTCAACCGGAGGCCCTGGGGTTCACTCTGCTGGGTACTGGCTTTCTTTACTGCATCTTATCAGCAACTTCTCTGGTCCCCAAACTCCATCGGGGTTCCCGAGGGCCCCCTCGGCCGGGTGTGGCTTTCCCTACCAGATCTTGTCTATAACTCTGTCTCCAACTGTAACTACAACTGTCACTTGACTTCTGTCTTGACTGAGTTATATAATAGTTCAACGCCCACTTGATCGCCCACTCGATCTTTGGAATGTCATGATTGCTCGTCATCCAGCGGAAATAACTGTCATGCAGTTCACAGGTCACTCTCTTCCGGTGCATCAGTCTTTGAGTGTATCATGGGCTTTACCTTGTACCATTTCATTTGCCAAATCCACTCACGAGATCTTTTTCGATTACTGGCCATTGGAATGTGTCACTTCCTTCCGGTGCATCACCTTGAATGGCATTTTGGGCCGGGTCAAAGGTCAAAATACAACATTATAACTCAACACAATATATAACAGGATTTAGTGTCAACGGCTGATATGCTATTAAACGAAATAACCAAACCTAGCCAAAGCTTGTACTAGTTTGATTATTTCAAGTCTACTTCTGACTATATCACTGGTACTTTCTTGTATATTCTTATCCTCAAAATCAAAGAAAAAAAAAGGCGAAAAAATGAAACTGCAAAATCTATGTTCAAAATGAATCACACCGTTTCACTATGCAGTCAAAGAGAGTGACTAAAAGAAACTGTTTCAATATTAAATATTAATAAGAATACGCTCCAAAGACGGACATAAAATACGAGCAAAAACATCGGATGTTCAATCACATTTTTTTTTACAGAAAATAGATAAAAGCACAGTTCTATCTCTTCCGCAAATGAAAAATGTTTTATTCAACAATTTTGGGATAGATGTTACGATTTCTAAAATAGTCAGAATTTTGTATGATATCAGATACAGCTTTAAAAATTAACAAGACTTCCAAATGAAATAAATTCTCTAGGAGTAAAATTGTTTTGAAATGTAAACAGAATGTTTAAAAGTACTTGTCTTACAAACAAGAAAAATCTTCAAAGAATTTAAAAAAAAACTGTTGAATTAGTTTTTGCTTGCTTTTACTGTTCAAACAAGGTTTCTGGTGTTACATTCTCCAATTCCCTTCTGATATCATATACTAGATAGTTATAAAGTTATATTTAAAAGGGGTATTGGAATATTTGGTTAAAAGAATTAGAAAAAAGCAAAAATACTGTTTTTATTACCGAAGACAGCAGAGACTATAAAGGATTTTGAGCAGGAGTAAGCAAATTCGCTTTCTAGTCGGGCAATTCTTCTGAATAAAAATGTGGTTGTTCAAATAATTTTGACTAGTACTATATATATATATATATACATATAAAGTTGGCGACTGAAGTCGAGGGCTACGCAAAAGATCCCGTTTCAATAGCTACTACTCCAAAGTTTAGAGGAGGGCGCTACTTCTCTCTCTGGATTGCTCCACTTTACCTTTAAAACGTACTTATAATACTAAGCGTTAAGCAAGGGGGTATCAAGTACCATTTTTGAGTCTGGTATGACTCGACCGGATATTGAACCCCAGTCTCCCAGGCCATTGGCTAACACTCTAGCCTTAGGCCAATGGGCCAGTTCTCTCTCTATATATAGCGTTGCCCATAAAATTAGATTTGTTACACATCTCTCACCATAAACGTAAGGGAAGGTTTACAAATCTAAAATCTGGCTGAGGCTTAGAACCTTCTGAACAACCCTCATATGTTTATAAAATAAGATCTAATCTTCCATATTTTCCTCTATTTCTCTCTCTCTCTCTCTCTCTCTCTCTCTCTCTCTCTCTTATATATATATATATATATATATATATATTCTCATCCACAGACAGACTGTTTCGTTGTATCACAACTCTTCAGTGTGGCTAGACACGAAGGACGCTTGAAGCTGGGATGGAAACGCGCCCAACTTTACGTTAGGCTTAGTGTCATATCGCTCAGCCAACAAGCGAAGCACATCAGCACGAGAATTATAAGGCATTAAGTAGTAGTTTTCGTTTTGTTTACATTTATACCTTACCGGATACCAGAATGCACAATTTGTTCGAAAAGCGTTGCATTATGCAAGTGGCAGCTGTAGATTCCTTCGCTAGAGTGCTCAACTTTAATAATTTATGTTTCGTTTTAATGTCATGTAAAATGCGCAGAAATAAGTAAGAAGGAGATTACTTTTGATCAGACAGAATAAATATATTATATGTAGAATACAACCTTTTCTAGGATAGCCCATGGTATATGTATATATGATAAGCCGGAAAATATTAAGTGACCATGGGAAAGCAACAATTGCACAGAGGAGAATAAAAAAAAGCATCTTTGTACTTAACGTTAATACTGAAAACTCTTTTTTAAATGAATCAAAGTTTTTTCTCAGATCTTGAATAAGAAGTGAAGGTCTATTAATACTGAAATCTTTGGGTATTGTCTGCATTCCTCTCTAACTTGGGTCCGCACGGACAGTCACACACAATGAAGTGTACTCAAAAGAAGAAAAAAAAACATTACTGTTTCTCAACTAATGCAATCACGTCGTATATTATTGTTCATTGATCTGATCGATCCTAACAGAAGAATTATTGCATTTGATTCATCTCAAAACATCAATCATCGTCAATCCTGCACTGAAAATGAAGTGAACCAAAACTTACCCAGTTGTTCTAAACCTTTAGCAAGCAACCTCAAGGGTTAATATGCCATAAACACCAACCAAAAACTAATGTGAGTTGGAAATGTTTCTAGCTTACTGCTGTACAGTCTCTCTGTCTCTCTGTTTCTCTCTATATAGGAACATGTATTGAGAGGAAAAACACAAGGTCTTAAGACGATCATTTATTTGTCGAAGTATTTGCCACTATGAAACATTTTCGTTTTTAGACATACATTAAGGCATGTAAGTTATTAAGAGAAATGAAAAAGATTTGCAGGATTTAAAAAAATTCTATTTCCGTTTAAAATTGTTAGGATCTCCTGTATAGGTCCAATTTGTTCAAGATAAAAATACTTGAGACCAAATAACTGCAATTTTCTGTATTAAGAGGAACCTGGGAATAATGAGACGAAGTAATTGTTAATAATTTTCATTACTCCCCGATCAGTCCGGACCTGGGAGTAATGAGATGAAATTATTGTTAATAATTTTCATTACTTCCCGTTCAGTATGGACCTGGGAGTAATGATATGAAGTTATTGTGAATAATTTTCTTTACTCCCCGACCCGTCCGGACCCGGGAGTAATGAGATGAAGTCATTGTTAAAGATTTTCTTTACTCCCCGATCCGTCAAGACCTGCGAGAAATGAGATGAAGTTATTATTAATAATTTTCATTACTTCCCATTCAGTGTGGACCTGGGAGTAATGATAATGAATTATTGTTAATAATTTTCATTACTCCCCAATCAGTGTGGACCTGGGAGTAATAACAATTACTATAATGGGGTACTCCATTCTCCCATGACCTCTAGCATTGGAGTCTCGCCATAGTACCTACTACACTCAACTGAATAGAATACGATCAGTATATTTTAAGTTCTGCCAAGAAGGATAACCAGCATTCGAATTCTGTTCTATGATTCAGTCAATATATATATATATATATAGAGAGAGAGAGAGAGAGAAAGAAATTGGAAAACAAAGTAATCCAAAGAGAAGAATTTAATGTAAAAAGATGAAAAATGAAGTAGAACGAAAGGCTGTTCTCTTTTTTTTTCTCCTTTTAATTGATAATATCTCTTGATGATTCTATTTGTTCTACATCATTGTCTAAAACAGTTATGTAAGATACTTTTAAATTCTAACGCAGATTTATTGACTAAACGGTTACCCCTTTCTCTGTATACATAATATTTCCTCCGTGTTTTGTATTTCATTAAAAATCCATGTCATTCAATATCATCCTTTCAAGTCCTGATGATGGTTCATTAGATGCGACACGTTATAGCATTGATTTTCTTCACATTAAATTTTTCTCTTTGGATCACCCAGTTTTTTAAAAATTTTCTATATATTATCGGATTCATTTCCATTTATATTTCAATGTATATGTGTGTGTGTGTGTGTGTGTGTGTGTGTTTGTGTGTGTGTGTGTTCGTGTGTGTGTGTGTGTGAGTGTGTCATTAAGAAACAAGAAATCCAATAAGTATACTCCATTATAAATTAATTCATCCGTAAATGCAATGGAATCACTTTAGAGGATTTACTTTTGCTGAATTGGACAGTTTTCTTAACAGTGATTTATCATGAGTTTTTATATATACTGTGACGGTGCCATTAAATATTTATCCCAAGACGGGAGTTTATTTTTCGCACGTGTGAAGTCGGGGCAGTCTGGCACTTGATCCCTCGCAAAATAAGTTCCTGTTAAGATTCCTTCTTCGGGCACATGGGGAACTGGTAGATAATGTGGGGGTTAATTTGGGGCTAGACTGACCGCCGCTGGCAAGGGCTTTCGAAATTTCACGTTACACACACACCCACCTCTTCCTACCCCTAGGATAATGAAAGATATTGGCGTCTAGGTTTAGATATAATATTATTATTTATTGTAGTCAACAATTCCAATTTTCCGTGTAATATTTTTAAAGGCGAATAGGACATTTAGCGAGAATAAATTGAGGCGAAAATGAAGCTGAAAAAAAATATGCAAAAAGAAGGCAAACAACACAACGAATAAGTTTCGACACGAGGGGACATTTGAAATATAGCAAGGTTTTTAATGCATGCTGACACAGACAAATATTAAGGTGCCGGCTATATTAACAGCGGATAATATCAAATACAAATGTCGTTCTTCTTTTTTTTTTTCTTTCTTCTTTCTTTAGATTAAGAGAGAAAACATATAATTGCAATACTGAGGAAGGGTGGAGGGAGAAAACGGCTATAAGGTTTACTTAGCTTTTAGACCCAAGAAAGCCAGACAGAGCAAATCCACCCACAAACTTCTGATGGTTCCTTTTTTGACAGCACGGAAATGATCTACATGTACTGGGTCCCCACTGGACAGACAGTCAACAAGGAATTCTATGTTGAGTTTTTAAGGGAGTTCAGGGAGAGATCGTCTTGTGTCTATAGAGACAATAAGTGCACAGTTTACCCCTCCAGATTTTGTTGATCAAGATATATTTTAAAGTTTAATTGAAGCACATAACCCCAGGACGATCCAGAAACTCACGTAATACGTAGATCTTAGCATAAAATTTTTGGCACATACGTAAAGAGGCACGCTAATATGTAATAAATAAATAAATAAATAAAAAACATGTCGGTAACTGCCTTGAAGAAAATGGTCAAACATTGGAATCAATTCTATAATTCAGAAATAATATAATATTTATTTTGTTTTGGTTGGTCAGTTCGTTAGTTTTACATCATGTCAACCTTTGTCGGATTATTTAATACCGATATCAGACTTTTTTTTTCTTTTTATGGTTTCAAGTAAGAATATTTTTTTTAATTCAATCTTTTACTTTCAAACACTTAAATTGTTTTACTCCAACTCGAGCTATGAGAGTGTATAAGGAAGTAATTGCTGAAAATAAGTGACTCTACACTCCTCAGAGATCCAGTCCTCTCAAACTCTCTTTCTCTCTCTCTCTCTCTCTCTCTCTCTCTCAATATATATATATATATATATATACAAAATAGGGATTATCATTATCTGTGGGTTCTGTAAGAAAGAGTGAAGCTTAGATAAAAAAGAATATTCGGAACAAATTTTCCTGACAAACGTAAGACCAGCGAAAGGATAATGAATTATATATATATATATATATATATATATATATATATATATATATATATAGCATTTTCTCTTTTAAACAAGTTTGATTAACAAAGACAACCACTTCAGGTCTATCTATTTTATATTTGATCCGTTCGAATCTTCATATGGGTCATTTGACTTGTGGGTAGAATGAATATAGGAAGGCGCTGTATTTTTCCAGAATAACTTTGATTCCAACTTGAGCCATTTTCCGAGGGAGCGAATAATAAAATGAAAACATAATGACCAGTCAGATATATTCAAATAAAGGAGAAGAACAAGCGGGAAGGGAATTTACGGAAGAAAAGGATTTTACTAGAAGCATAAATAATAATAGGCAGGAAGGTGCAATGGAAACTTAAGAATTTAGCTGTTATATTCGAAATTTGCCTTGTTAAAGAGTTTGTTAATCTTTACATAAAGAGTTTCAAGAATTTTGAGATTTTGTTTGTTTATTTATTTTTTCTTTTTGAAATATGGGATTATTTTCAGTTAGAGTTCATTCCATTCCAAAGACAAAAGACTCGTACAAAGACTTGAACGAATCAAATTTAGAATTGTCTGACACAACGAGTCTCTCTTGTTTAATCTCCCCCACACACATGTACATATATATATATATATATATATATATAGATAGATAGATAGATAGATAGATAGATATATGTGTGTATGTGCATGTGCGTGTGTGTGTACTTTATCGCAGGATGACAAATCCTGGTGGCAATATTTGAAAACTCATTCCCTACTCTGGGTTTTATTCAACTCCTTTTTTCAGTCAGGTATTGATTTCCTAGAAGCAAGTTTTTCTGAGCGACTTTCGTTTTTTATATTGATATGCAATCAGATGAATTTCGATTTTTAAACGGAAGCAATCAGAGCCGCGTCCATCTCGGATCAAAATTTGTACAAAAACCATATCCAACATAACTCATTTCTCAGATGAATTTGCGATGCTCATCTGCGGCTATATAGGTCTAGAAGAATCAAAATCAAAGATATCTCTTGAAATCAAAACTCCACCCTAGGATCAAAGATGTAACCTTTGTAACCCTTATGCAAAGTAAAATTGGAACCTTAATTTAAAACCTACCCATTCGATTTTTAAGTTTCCACAAAGTGACGAGTGATTTCGGCTCCTTTGATTTGAAAATCTCCTATATCAAGTCGGTATTTAACATGTGGACCAAGAGAAACCTTTATAAAAGTTGAAAGCTGCGTATATGTGTGTGTGTATCCATTTTCAATATTTACTAAGCGTGGTATAAATACGATTAATTGTGAAATAAGTGGTAAGAAGAATGTGTTGCACCAGTCTTCCTAGTGAAGAAAGACTGCTTGCCTTTAAGGTTTCTTTTGGGAGACAGTTAAATTCAAAGATATTTGCCCCAAAGACGATTTATTTTTTAAGACATTTTAGCTTGATGAGATTTGACCTTACTACAAAAATACAAAACAAAAAAAAAAAAACCATTCCCCAAAAAGTAGATGCTTATCTCAACGGTAATCGTAAAAATGAATAAATATAAAAGATAATTCAAAGTTATTTCTCTGAACTTCATTACATAGAGAAGACATATTTCCATAGAAAAATATACATTATAATAAAAATTAAAGGTATAATGATTATCAAAATTTATCATGACATTTTAAATTATAATAAATAGATAATACAGATAATTTAAATCATAATGAATGAATGAATAAATCTAATAATATTACACTGAACTTTATTTCCCTGAACAATGTATCGATTCCCCTGAAGAAATCAGTATAATATTTTAAATTAAAATGATAATTATAATTTATAATGTTAATCAAAATTATAATAATTAAAGCCAGAATTATTTCACTAAATTGCATTGAATAGAAAAACAATATATTTTCATATAAAAATGCATATTATAATTTATATTATAACAATGATTATCATTTATAATGACAATCTAAATAAATGTGAAAATTTTACACAGAATTGAATTACAGGAAAAATATAGACTTCTATAAAAAAAATAAACATCATAATTTGAATTATAAAGATAATCATAGTTTATAATGATAATTTAAATTATAATAAAAATAAATCTAAATAATAACAAATAAATAATTACTACTTTCAGTTGTATTACATAGAAAAATTAGATTTCCATGTGAAAATGTGTATTTTAATTTGAATTACAATTATCATTATCATCAACATCATCATCAAGTCTTTCTGACAGCACGGATTTTACAAACGCTCTCTCTCTCTCTCTCTCTCTCTCTCTCTCTCTCTCTCTCTCTCTCTCTCCCAAAATAATTATAACTCTTATTTATCATGTAAGTTATGATAAATGAATAAATAAACGTAAAAGTATTTCCCTGAATGGCATTATATATTAGAAAGTATATAGATTTTCTCATAAAAAAAATATATAACGATTTATGATTGATTTAGCCTTTTTCTTTAAGACCAACGGTTGTCATTGTTTAGTTGGTTTGATTTACTCAATTTCTCTGAAGCAATTGGGATATGAGTTTGAATCTCACCGAGTGCTTATCCTTAATTATTATCTTGTATATGCACTATTCCCAATTATCATGGAACTGGTAAGCTGGAGAATTTTTCATTAAAAAACTGATTAAAAAAGTTTAAGATAAAAAGAAAATTGCTGTAATAATAATAATAATAATAATAATAATAATAATAATAATAATAATAATGAGAAACAGAATCTTTCTTAATGGCAGCGCAAAACAACACTTTAAGAACCAATCATATCAAGGGGAGGATAAGACTCAACAAAATAGCAAATGTTAGCTATGTGGCGACAGAGACGAAACGATCAACCTCATAATAAGCGAATGCAGCAAATTAGCACAGAAATATACAAGATTAGACACGACTGGGTGGGCAAGGTGATCCTCTGGGAAATGTGCAAGAAATTTAAATTTGACCATGCCAACAAATGGTATATACACAACCCAGACCCTGTCCTAGAAAATGACACACAAACTCCTATGGGACTTTGAAATACACACGGATCACATAATCTCGGCCAGAAGACCAGACCTTATAATAATCAACAACAAAAAAGGGAATTTGAAAAATTGTCGACTGTGCTTTCCCAACTGACCACAGAATAAAGCTGAAAGAATGTGAAAAAAGGATAAGTACCTCGACCTTGCTAGAGAATTGAAAAAACGCTGGAATATGAAAGTGACGATTGTACCAATTGTGACTGGTGCTTTTGGCACAGTAACTAAAGGATTATTAAAGGGTCTGGAGAATTTTGAAGTTGCCGGACGAGTGGAGACCATCCAAACGACAGAATTATTGAAGACGGCAAGAATACTGAGAGGAGTCCTGGAGACTTGAGGAGACTTGCTCTCACTCAAACACCAGTGAAAACCCATCAGCTGACGCTGATGCGAAAAACACTAAAAGAGTATATAACAATAATAATAATAATAATGGGTTATTAATCTTTTATGCTTTCTTGCACTTTTTGGCTTGTTGGTTATATGTTCCGTCTCTTAAGGATTATAGAAAATCTTGAAATGGAGACATATTTAATCTTACACCTGGATGTGTTTTGATTTGTTTCAATTAGGAATATTTAAATGTAACATCTGTGTTTACATTTATTTTGTTCATAGCAATGATGAGATTCTAATCAACATTTGTCCAGCAATCTATGTATGTATGTACGTATGTATGTATGTATGGAAAAATCTAATATAACACCTGCGGCTGACTTGATTTCTAGTTACCTTGTTTCAGCTTGTCAACGGATAATAATACTAAAGACCTAAGGAGTGGTAATCATATTGTACAAGCGTTGGCCATTATAATACCATGATGTGCAGACGTTCCTCAATGATCTTTTCATCGAATATCCTTCCTCTCGAATAAGTTCCATGACGATGAATGCGAGGCGATGAATACGGACTCGACCAGTTGGAAGTATACAGTTACATAAATACTTATCAGCGACAGAAATCTAATCATAACCTAATTATCATGTCCTTCTACGACAGGAACTGATGCCAATGGAGACACTTATGTATGGGCAGCCTTATTTAGGTGAACACTACTCCCACAGGCAGAAGGATGTTGATGGTGGGGTCTGAGATTTTTAAGGATGGAAATGATATGTAAAAAATTACGCAGTTGCTATGTATGTATGTATGTACAAGGATAATTAAATAAGATTCCAGACTTTTTTTCGTATGGACACTCTTATTGATAGTACACACATGAAACTCTAGCGCCCTTCGAAGTAATCTTCTCCGGCTGCAATGCACTTGTACCGTTCCAATAACTTTTGGAAGACTTCATGGAAGTCCTCTTGTGTGAGCGTGTCATTGACCTTCGTCACAGCCTCCTTCATCTCCTTAGTTGTCTCATAACGACAGCCTCTAAGTTTTTCCTTGAGCTTAGGGAATAACCAAAAGTCACAGGGAGCAAGGTCTGGACTAAAGGGAGGCTGAGGAACTGTGTTGATGCCCATCTTGGTCAAATAGTCTGTGACAAGGGTGGAGTTGTGGACTGGTGCATTGTCCTGGTGGAAATGCCACTGACCCGATTTCAACAGTGCTGACCTCTTCCGACGGAATCTCTTGTTGAACTCCCATAAAACCTCAACATAGTATTCCTTGTTGAATGTCTGTTCAGTCGGAACCCAGTGAATGTGGATCATGCTAGTGCTGTCAAAAGAAAAATCATCAAATGTTTGTGGGTGGATTTTCTCTGTCTGGCCTGTTTGGGTGTGGGAGAGCCAGCATGCTTCCACTGGGAACTCTTTCTCTTCGTCTCTGGGTCATAGCAGTAGATCCAGCTTTCATCGCATGGCATTTTTTCCAAGTTTAAAACAGAATTTTTTGGTATATCGTTCGTCTAAAGTCCAGATTGCATATTTAAAATTCACCAGCTGTGACAATCAGGTTTTAGTAGGGTGTATTCCCATTCCTGCTGTTCATTTGAACCTGAAATCCTAAAAATTGGTCAGTCACCTTATACGGTGTATAGCAATAAGATACTGAATATTCAAGATTCATCATCACCATCATCATGTCACGCCGCCAGCACGGATATCCTGACCCTCTCTCGCCACTTCTCCCTATCATTCATCGCCTCCGGCAGGTCTTCAGGTTTACATCCTGTGTCCTCACATAGTTGTTGTATGTAAGTTCGTGCTGGTCGTCCTGCTTTTGCACATCCATATGTGGGGGTCCACAGGAGTACATCGCTTATGAGCTCGTCCTTGCTTCTCCAGCAGTGTCCCGCGTGTCTGGTTCGTCTAACTTGTATAGTTTTCGTAATGGGGGGCAAGTGTCCGTATAGTTGGTGTCTCGTGGGGTGTTGTCGCCAGGACTTGCTTAATACTGCTCTCAACATTCTTCTGTAATTTCCGTCTAGTTTCCTCTCCAGCCGCTTAGTTAGCGTCCATGTGGTGCATCCATATAGCAGTATCGACACAATAGCTGCCTGGAAGAAACTGCGTTTCATTTTATCGGTTAGGTCCGACTTCCATATGATCGAGAGCCTATCGATAGCTGTCCATGCCTTCGTCAGTCGTGTGTCGATGTCTTTTTCGGTTGATGAGACGCTACTTCCTAGGTAGGTGAATTTGTCTACTAGTTTCAGAGAGACTCCGTCTAGTGTGGCAATGTTGCCCGTTTTGTTGTAACACATATATTCAGTTTTGTTTGCATTGACATGGAGGCCAATGCCAGCTGCGGCTCGTTCCAGACTATGCAGTAGTGTCTCTGCTTGATTAGGCGTATTCGCTAGTAACGCCAAGTCATCAGCGTAGTCGGCGTCTGTGATTGTTTTTGCGGGGTACCTTTTGCTTCTTCTCTTAGTCAGCTCGAAGCCATTTTCTCTGATTTTGTCGATCGAAGTCCTAAGCACATAGTCTAGACAGATGATAAAGAGGTACGGGGCTAGTGTGTCTCCTTGTAGTACTCCTGCAACAATGTCGAAGTATTCCGTGTCTCCATCTGGTGAACGTACTTTCACTCAGGTCTCGAAACTTATTGAATGAACCACGTATGTATATCTGATAAGATAAAGGACTTGAAAATCAAAAGCTTGTATGAAAATATTTTTTTGTTTCAGATATAAAATTTAGTTCTTCATCAGACGGGCATTTTTCAAATACTACTTGAAACGCAGAAAATATACTGGTACAATTGTTTTATTTATTATAAATGAACGAGTCATGACGTCGTGAGAATATGTAATGACATTAAAAGTTTTTAGAAGATATCTCAAACTGAAAACTTTTGAATATGTGTTATTATGAAGTATATTTAATACTATTTATCCGCTGATCGTGTTCTTTGTACGTGACGATGTCGATAAAGATATCTAAAAAAAAAAGATATTGTTAAACTGAGTATTTTTTCAACTAAAAATATCTAGTTATATAATCGATTTGGTTTTCTCAATAAACGTCATCACCATAAACGATGCTGATAGCATGGGCCCAGAATCTCTAGCGCGTCTTACTTGGATGATTTGTGAGATGGGGGTAAGTGGTCGTACAGCAGCTGTTTTGTGGGTGTTACTTCTAGATTTGTTCGAGACAGCACGCATAATTCTTGTTTAGTTCCTATATAGCCTTTTCTACATGTATTTCGTTAGCCTGTAGGTGTGCAAACAGTAATAGTGATACGGCTAAAGCTTGGAAGATTAACTTTTATTTTATCCAAGGGATCAGATTACTAAAGATCGACAACTGTCAATATTAGTCGATACTTTTCCTATGCGTATGATGATATCAGTTGTTGTAGATGAGTTATTTCTACCGATCTATGTGAAGTTGTCTACTAATTTTAGAAGCTTGCCATTTAATTTGGAGATGGCACCTTCTTTAGAATACATAAACTCCGTTTTATCCGAGTAGACCAATGTCTTTTGTCTGTTTCAAGCTGGGCAGAAAAGATTCGGTTTCGGTGGGTTTTCAAGAAGTGCTGAACCATCTGCGTAGTCTTCAGCCCTAATAATTTCTGTAGAATATTTTCTGATTCTCCCAGTTTTTTATAGAGTGATACCATTTTCTTTCATTAGAAGTACTGACGTTCGTAGGAATCAATAAAAGCAAAATCCAAGATCTATTCTAATATATCAATAAATAAGGTCTATTTGAATATATTGTTACGCCGCCATGTGCCCAGCGGGCTTGCAAAGGGCTGTTCGTTCCCGCCAAGTCCACCAGTTAAAGCAGGGCACACATGTGGGCAATGGTTTGCCAACACTATCTAATATTACAGATATCACAAACTCCCTAGCTGAACCACATTTTAAAGCCACTAGGTGGGTTATAGGTAAGTTATTGAAATTCAAAACTAGCTCCCCGCCCTCAAATACAATGCCTTCGGCAAATACAATACTTCGACAACAAAAGAAGACTCTGAACTGCCGTGTTTGGGTCAACAAGATTAAAATAACAATATTCTTTTATCTAACAAAAAGAAAGAAACAAGAAACAATTCAGGTAATAGCAAGGGCGAGAAAGTTTTCTTTTAAAGGACGGAAGGTAAAAACACAGTTCGTCAGGGTGGTAGGTACGGTCCACTTTCGTTCAGACATTGGGGTTTAATGGCAGAGCCCGAATTCAAAATCTCAAGTTTATCATTCGGGGAATATTCCCACTTCTTTTTTCCTCTATCTTATTAGAGCTATTCTTTCATTCCGTAATTTGTCTTTTATTCGCGATAGCATGAACGTAGCAAGGGAAATTTGAATATACTTCAATTGTACGTTCACTTACTTGGGATTTTAAAAGTCTTTACTTTTCTCTTTTTCCTCTCGTTATTGGGCTTCCATAACACGTTGATAGAAAGATGCACGTCTTATTTCAGATAATACCAAGAAAACTTTTTGTCTCTTACCTCGTGGACAAGTCTCGGGCTTTGGGTATTTCATTTAACCAGACCCACCAGACCCCGGAGTGCGAATTCATTCCAAGAAGCTTTTTTTTCTTCTTTCAGTGTTCTCTGCGCAGCATGACTTTGGAATCTGTCTTTCTTCCGTATACCAAATTATGTGTCTTTGCTCTCCAATGAACAAATGGCAACTGGTTATTTTCTATAGTTCGAAAAATGACCACGTGTTGGCTTTTTGGCTGTTTATTCCGCCGCACCAATTATGGTCGCAGTCAGCCTCTCTCCACTGACGCATACATGGCTAATGGTGAGTGGGATTCTTTCATGACCATGTCACCTAATCCTAATAGCAGAGAGTTGAAGAGGAACAGCCTTTCCACTCCACTATTCTTGGTTTCTATTGTAGTCGGCTAACGGCCAGCGTGTCGCACCTCCTTCCCCACAACCCGACGAATGTATGAGGTTGTTGTATTTCCTCGTCATAATATCGATAAAAGTAAAGTTTCTTTTTTGCTTAAAGATCTACCAAAATACATCAATAAAAGAACATTTTTATAATCTCCGATATTATAATTACTCAAGATTTTCACAAAGAGAGAAAGCGGTCGGCACTTGGTGGTAACTTAATTATCGAGACGTTATATTTTAAAATAAGATTCCAATTGTACCTTTTCTTTCTTTACTTTGTTTACTGTACCGTTTTTGATAAGATGTTCCAGTTTTACCACATACTCTCAGAAGACATTTATACTCCCAGCTCAGGATTATTATTATTAAAAGTAAATGTTCATTGGTATGATATTATTTTATTATTTAATAATATCATGATATCTCATGAAACTTTATTCTAAGTAAAGTTTAAACCAACTCATTTGGCCGGGGCTGTAGAATAAACTGACTGCTTCTCTACAGTATGGTAACCCCACCCCTGTGAACGAGTGTCCTGATATGACACTAAATAATCTATTGGAGAGGCTACAGTAATGCTGGATCATTGTGGAATACAGAGTACCCCTTCAGTGACATCGATCCCAAGTCCACTCTGACCCGGAGTGGTATTACCAAATAGGGTTCTATCTATGGGTCAAATTGAACTATTTGACATTTAAAATGTGTATTTATGTTAAATTGAATTGTTTGAAATAGAACTTTTGGATCATTTAACTGTGTATAAACAAATGACTGATTTTTAATTGAATTGTTAGTTATTCATTGCAATACTTGGAACCATTTATCTTGGTTGACTTACGCTAAATTGAATTGTTAGGAATAAAAATTCTGAACATTCAACTGTGTTCATCAACAAAATGTATTTACAAATCATATGTTTAATATGCATGTAAAACAGAATTTGGCATCAAATAACCAACATTGGTTGATATGCCATAAAACCAAACCAAACAGTTTTAACTAAATTAGTTGCTGCAGAGATTAGGGTAATTGTGAAACATCATTACTTAGAAAACACATGAATTTTTTTAAAATCATGGCCAACAATAATAAAATCAGCATCCCAACCACTAACAAAGGTGGTTGTATAGCAATTATGGACACCTATAGTTATAATGAAAAAAAAAATGATATCGTTAATGGAATACAACAATATATAAGAAATGACAGGCCCCGCTGAGACTGAGAAAATGATAAATTCATAAAAAAACTTACAAAAAGAATCTGATAGGAAACAAAAACAAAACATGGTTATTATTCATGAAATATATCATCATCATCCTTTTCTTTTTTATCGTCATCAAGATGTACTGATTGCACGGAGTTATCGGGCTCTCTCTTACAATCCATACTTAACGTTCATCGTTCCTGGCAGGTCCTCTTGACAACAGCCTGTGTCTCAAACAGCTGTTAAATGCAAGTCCTTACTGGTTGGCCATCAATGACGAATCCATAAGAGAACGCCGCTATTGAGTTCGTCTTTACTACTCCAGCATTTGCCTCCATATCTTGTGTATCTTATTTGGGTGGTTTGTGTGATGGAAGTTAAGTAGCTGCACAGCTGCTGTCGTATAGAGTGCTGCTTCCTGGATGCTTTCAAGACAGCAAAAAGCTTTCTTGTGTAGTTCACACATCCCTTTTTCTTCAGGGGTTTCGTTTGCATCCAGATGGTGCATCCTTAGAGTAGTATTGACAGCCACTTGGAAGAAACCACATTTTGCTTTATGAAAGAGATCAAATTTCCATTTGATTGATAACCTCCCCATAGCAATCAACACCTTTGCTATGCGTACATACACATTGCTTTCAGTTCATGGAATATTAGTGTCAAGGTATGTGAATCCTTTTACTAATTTCATGGATTTGCCCCTTAAAGTAGAGATGGCTTCTAATTTAAAAATCAGGAACTCTTTGTTCATTTGCATTCCCATAGAGACTGATGCCTCCTATGGCTTGATGTAGGTTATGCATTAGAGATAAGGCTTGGATTGCTGTATTTACGAGAAGCTCTAGATTATCTGTGTAGTCTGCGTCAGTAAGTCTTTCTGCGGGATATCATTTGTGTCAAGTTATTTTTTTCTTTTTAATGTAAAACCGTTTTCTTTCATTAGATCTATAGACGTTTGTTGTACGAAATAACATAGGTCAACGGCTAGAATCAAATAGTTCAATCAGAAAACTACTGACACTCATCTATATGTCTATTGATACGGAAAAAATCACTGAAAATGGCCCTGACTTAAAATCAAACGATACGTCCAGCCGCAGGTAAACAAGGGCGCGCTTTGCTCTGTTTGGAGCTCTAACCCCAGTGTTCGAAAAATCAAGTACAGATTCATAAAATTTCGTCCCAAAATACAAAAAAAATCACAGTTAATTTAATGCCCCCAAACCTGAGACCCTAATATGACTAATTAATATCAAGCATAAGTAGCATTCACCTTAAAATTTCTGCGACCATAGCTTAATATATCCACCCATCTATTAGGAACAATATTTCGATCACATATAAAGAAATGTTGCTGAATTAATAAAATTCAAAGCAGAGCAAATTTAGCGATCAATTCACTTTAAACTTATGCACCAACAACTAAATGCCTAAAACTGTTAGAGAAAAATCTAAAAAGAACATTAAAAATTATCCAAGTCTGCAATTTACGAATAAACAAATACGGCATCTCTACCAACCTGTAGCCGTGTCAGTACTATTGTGTGGTTGCACACCTAGACTCTAACAAAACTAAAAGCTAGATAGGAACTACTCAAGGAATGCTGTTTGTAGCAAATCTTGGAAGTAGCATTCTTAAAAATAAAACAGTTGCTGTATGGCCATTTACTTACTATCTCACAAAACATCCTGTTAAGGAAAGCAAGGTATTCTGTATACTGCTAGGGAAGTAAAGATGAAATCAATGTTTTCATCTGGACACTCACTCAGAGTTAGCTGACAATGGATACTCTCTAAAAGACTTAGCACAGGGATGGCTGATAGGGATGGATGGCAAGTGAGAGAGAAAGAGAGAAAGAAAGAGAGGCAAACCGTTCAGCCATCAGATGGTGTGGCTTTAGTTTTGGTACTTTGGGGAATGTGCAGTATCTCTTCATTGTTATTGCTCTCAGGTCTACCCTGACCCGGAGTGATAGTAAATGTTAGGGTTTAACTATGGGTGAAAAGGAAGTAGAGTCCTTGGTATTACACTGAATATCATCAGATGGATAGGCTCCTGTTTTGGAGAATGTAAACAATTCCTTCTGTGTCAATTTTCTCTGGTCCACTCTGGCTGGGATGGTCTTATTTTTTATGTCCCATCTGTAGGTAAAAAAGAATGATTTAATTATTTTCTATACTTGAAACCATTTAACTGTCTGCAAACAAATGACTGGTTTCAAATTGAATTATTGGTACAATATTGCAATAATTGGCACTATTGGAACATAGCAAACAAATGAGTGATAAATTAGATTATTGGTATTTCTTAGCAATCCTTAGCCTTGTGTGCAAACGAAAGAATTGTATTGAATAACATTATCAGTTGTCTGAATTTTTGAGACGAAGTTTGATGATTTTTATCATTCAGGCTTTTCAGACTATTGTCTTCATCTTTATTGTCCGGCAGGACACATAGAGTAACGGTTATAAGTGTTGTTCCCTACGATTATAAAGAGACAATCATCTGGAGGTTGCAGGTTCAATTCTGACTGCAGACGAGTAACAATACAGAAATACTTGGCACTTATACCCGATTATCGCTAACGGAATCAGAACCAGCGAACCCTGTGGATTAAATAAAGATCGTGGTTCGAAGTTCTGTGTAGGCTCCCAAGTTCCACAAGAAACATCTAAAGAAGGCTGGAGGACATATGGACCAAAACTTTGTGAATATAATTATAAAGAAGAAGACAATTGTCCAAAAATCCCGAACGATAAAAACATTATCAGTCCAAAATAACGACACTTGAAAGCATTAAACTGTGTGTAAATAAAACTATTTGTGTCAAAAATATTTCAAACCAATCCACTATAGGCAATCGAATGATTAACGTTAAATAGAATTATCTGTATTCGATTGCAATACTTGAAACAATATAACTGTGTGCAAACATATTAGATCTAACTCATATAAAAGATAATTACAAACTATTTACTTCAAGGAATATATGGATATACAGGATTCCACATTAACTGGCTATCTCAGTTGATATGCTATGAAACCAAATGACCTAAACTATTGACCTGCGAGCAAACAAATAATTTGTATAAAATAGATTTATTTGCGTTCGATAAGAATAGGTGAAGCCATTCAACAGTGTGCAAATAAATGAGCTCAGGTTTGTTTAAGATTTCTCTGACGAATTATTCGTTTAAAATTATACATTGTTTTATATGTATAAACGGGATTTATCATTAAATTATCGACAAGGGTTGATATGACTTAAAATCCAACCAAATCAACCAATCCCAAAAGCTCAATTGATAGACATAAGAAATGTACAAGGAAAATAAGGCGGGAGTTCCTGTAGCGAGAGCTAAAGCGTTGAACTGTGGCCTCGAAGAAAGCGAGTTAGAATTTCAACCTCACAAAAACGTTTACTTTCCGACTATTACTCTTGGGAACCCTCTTATCCCTCAGCTATGGGTTGAAAAGTATCACTGCTGTTCTTCTTCATGGTCGAATTTGACGTAAAATAACTCATGGTGGTTGATATCATCATCATCATCATCATGTCGCGCCGCCAGCGCGGATATCCCTGACCCTCTCTCGCCATTTCTCCCTATCATTCATCGCCTCCGGCAGGTCTTGGAAAAGAAAAAATAATCCGGTCAGCAGCCATCTCTAGTATGTAAATCATTTAAAAAGACCAGGTGTAATTAAGTATCAGCTCCTCTATTTCAGTTGTACTAATGCAAAAATAAATTTGCATACTACATACTTCTGGAGAAGAAGCTAGACGGCAATTACACAAGAATGTTGCGAGGAATATTGAACTAGTCCTGGTGGCAACACCCCACAAGACACCAACTATACGGTCACCTGCCTCCCATCACGAAAACTATCCAAGTCAGACGAACCAGACATGCAGGACACTGATGGAGAAGCAGGGACGACCTCATAAGTGATGTACTCCTATGGACCGGATATATGGACGAGCAAATCGGGACGACCAGCACGAACATACATACAGCAGCGATGTGAGGATACGGAATGTAGCCCTGAAAACATGCCGGAGGCGGTGAACGATAGGGAGAAGTGGCGAGAGAGGGTCAGGAATATCCGTGCTAGCGGCACAACATGATGATGATGATGATGAATATATATATATATATATATAATTTATAAACAATATCTTAAGTAAAGACATTTTTAAGTTTTAAAATTTCTTGGTTTTAAAATTCTATACCAATTTAGTTTCATTGATCGATATGTTTTTCGGTTTCGTTTGAGTGGTACAAATCCTTACTATCCGATGAATAATTCGAACCAGTATTCTTGCCGTTTTAAGTTGAAGAATGAGATACATAAAATTGCTGTGGTATACATGCTCAGTGATGTATCGCAAAAGGGTCTTAGCGGTTTCGGTCTTCCAACATCAAGCCACTTCACTTTGCTGACCTTTATTGGTTGATAGGATCCCGACGTGCATTCCACGAATCTGCACCAACAGCCGTTTTGAACTTCGATAAAAAAAGAAAAAAATGTGACAAAACCCGAACTATTTGATGGTAATTGCCCATTACAGCAACCAATCATTAATAGATGTTGATATATCTAGTAGTCGTTCCCACTTTTTCTTGAAAGGATCAAACACAGGACTAGCTCACGGTAACACTTACGATGTAAGATTTAGAAGAATACTGCGAAAGAAGGGGCATATGGTTGCATATTACGGTTTCAAATATCTGTCGTCATTTTTAGTTACTAATATTTTATTAGGTAAATTTCGCTCCCATAGTAGCCATTTTTTGCTTCCTTCTTCCTATTTTTTTTTTATTTTAACCACCGCCGCTGCTACTTTTATATCCCGCGAATCCCTATATTGCATCACTTCCCTCGTCCGCGTGACCATAAATTCTTCTTTTAGTCCTTTAAAGGGGAACTGCTGGATATTGCCCCCCTCCCATAAAAGGCTGTGACGTTTAAACATCTTGGAAGACCTAGCCACCTTCGCAGGTAGCTACTTACTTTCTTTTCAAGAGATTCTACGATTCCCATGGGGTAATTGTAGAATAGTAGCAATCATAGAATTCTCGACATCCTAGTATGTTGGAACATCCATGCTTTATATCACCTGGGTAGGCCTGACTGTCAAACTTGGATAACCAGATAGCACAATTGTTGTTGGCTTTGCTGATTGCCTCTTTTAAATCGTCCATAGAGGCTCTTATTGGTGGTTGACGTACAAAAGTTCTTGTCAATCGGACCTCGACATTTAACCTCAGCTGATTTAACCGCCATTTCATGGCTAGAGTGAAGAGGATGGCGGACATAGTGCATTCTGTTATAATACCCCTTTCAAGCCTATGTCAGCCCGATATTATTATTTCTCGTGCAGTTGAAATCATTTGAAAGTTGTCATAGTAATCAGGGATGAGATCGCTGATTTTTCTAGGGATGTAGTATCTTCTAAGAGCCTCCTTAATTACCTTATGTGGAATGGATCCATTTGCATTTGCGAGATCCAATCCTAAGACAGTCTAGTTGGTTTGGCTTTCTTTCGCCTCTTTCAAGAGCTGCGTTATTACTCCGCTGCTCTCCAGACAACCAGGCCTACCTCCAATTCCCCGCTTTTATATTGACGTATCAATGTAAGTATTACCTAATAGAAACTTCGTCAGTCTTCGAGACATAACACTCATGAAAGTTTTGCTTTCTGTGATCAAAGGGGAAATCGTTCAGAATTTTGTTTGTCTTCGAGCAATTTTTTTAGGAAATCCGAAGTGGTTGGAGACGAAGGATGCTCTATTTTTTGCTCTCTCTCTTCTTCCTTCGTCTTCTGTACTACTCTGCTCTTCATAGTGATATTAGCTTTTTTTTTTATAATATCAGGGAGTTCCGCTGTTGGCTAACTTTCTTCCGGTTTGGTCTATTTGAATTTCTTCCTGAGTTCTTTTAATTCTTCCCTCAACTCTTGTATTTTGTTGGCCCTACGATTTTTGTTGTAGGACTGGTTTTTCTCCCTCTTCTCCACAAAGCCATATCTTTCTGACGCATAACTCATGGCAATCTTTGTCAAGGCCTGCTAACATCTATCTGTGTCGCCATTCGATGTATATTGCTAAATTCTACAAACATCCTTGTCGAACTGTTTACACTCGCACTTAGGACTTGTTAGCGGTCATTTTATTTGGTATCGAACTACTGTATCCGGAACTCACCGGTCATTTGCTCGGAGTAACTGTGCACTGTGGTTTGCGTCCTAGCTATGTTCTTCCTTCGTCTCACCAGGTGAATACCTACAAGTAACGCTTGGCATACCGTGTCCATACACTTCATTCTGGCTTGATGAGTCATCAACCCACGAATACTTTTTACAAACTTTGTCACATTTACACACCACACTCGTTGTGAGTCAACAGCCTGTTTAGAAGAAAATTTTGTCTTTCCACGGTAGCCTCTTTTTCCTCCTCCTCCTACTTGTTCCTGTTTGCTTTTTTTAAAATTTAAATCCTCCTCTACCATGGCTCATTCATTTTCGTTCATAGTCAACGGGAGGCATCTGCTCTTTTCGTTATTATTTGGATAGCCTGTCTCTCTCTCAAACCAACAATACCCAGGTTTTGCACAAGAATATACCCCTGGCACCGACTTCAATAGGTTCGCATGTGGCCTGCCAACCTCTTTCTCGACATTCTCCCACTAGTTCTTTGAAGTTCACTTCCTTATATTCTTTTCTTTTAGGCTTATTAATCCTTGCAATTCGAATGTCGTATATCAGTGCCATTACCTAGAAGACAATATACCGGGTTGGCAAGAATTCCGGCTGGGTAATATGTAATTTTTTATTGCTCATCTTACGTATACGAGCATATTTACACAAGAAAATTATATATATATATATATATATATATATATATATATATATATATATATATATATATGAAACTCAACCCATGACATTAAAAAACATATATGTATAAATATAAGTATACTGAGATAAATAGATAGATAGATAGAGAGAGAGAGAGAGAGAGAGAGTATGTATGTATGTATGTGTGTGTGTGAGAGAGAGAGAGAGAGAGAGGAACAAAATAATATTCCTGAAAATATATGTGTACGGGTTATGTATATACATGGATGTACGTGCATGTATATGAATGCACTCACACACACACACACACACACACACACGAAGTATATACTACTATAAAAGTAAATGTGGAAACCGTTGTCGATGGCGACCTAAAAGCTTCCTTTTCAATAGTTATCATACTGAGGTGTAGGGAACGGTGCTACTCTTCCACTGAATTGCTTCAATTTACCCTTGATACATACCTTATAAGGCTGTGTGTTAAGTAAGAAGATATCAAGTACCATTTTATGAGTCTTTCGTATGACTCGACATCGGATTGAAACCCTGTCTTTTTGGCCATTGGCGAACACTCTACCTACTAGATACATAAACAGTAAAACATTAGAAGAGGCCAAAGGTTTACATGGACAATTAGTTTCAGAGGACTGTCACCGACACCAATCCTGAAATTAAAAAGGATAACACACCTATCAAAACAATCTTCACGATAAAAACTTGTTCAAAGGTCATCCTAGTCATTATCTATCTGAAAAAGACAATATCCGAAACATATGTTGAGCAGATGTAAAATTAATTATAGAAGACCTTAATACCAAATTCAGATTCAATGGCGAACCCATTCATTTTAATATATATATATATATATATATATATATATATATTCAAAAAGTTCTAAGTCTCTCCAAGAGAGAAGAATCATAGTTCAATACGCTCACACTTCTTATAAAACAAGAAAAACTACGTAAAATTTATCTTAATATCTGTACATATGTGGCTCGTATAAACGTGAATGATGTGCAAGAATTCTAATATCTTGATGAGGCTTAAAACATTTTGAACGACCCTCATATATATCTTTTCATGTGTACGTTTTCATGCTTATGACTGCCTATTTATACACACATACACACACATATATATATATATATTCATGTACATTATATATATATATATATATATATATATATATATATATATATTGTACATGAATACATGTATGCATAAATTATTTATTTGCATAATCATCATAAACTATGAAATATACACGTATATACACACAAATTCATATATATATATTATATATATATATATATATATATATATATATATATAATATATATATATATATATATATAAAACAGGAATATAACATATATCTAGAAATATAGTGCAATTTCAAGGAATATAATGTTATATCTGAAAAATATGAAAAACATAATGTAATACTTAGCACAGTAATCGCACACACACACACAAACACACACATATATATATATATATATATATATCAATAAGTTACATGCATATATTTAATTTAGAAATATATTTGTACCCATTCTCTCCCTCACATTACTTCACAGTCCCCCTAAATAAATATATATATATATAAAGAGAGGGACAGAGACAGAGACAAAGAGTAAAGGTTGGAAGTGAACAGAATTAAAATGAAAAAGACAACAAAAAACATCAAATAATGAAATGAGAAGCAACAACAACAACAATAATAATAAATTTAAACGATATATAATAACAAAATTACAAGTGATAAGAAATGTACTTCATCTCTTAAACCTGACGGTCATATTTTATTTGACGTGAGTTTTTCTGATTGCTTATCAGGAAAATATGCTTCTATCATAAATCCAATTAATTTTCGACTTCGATCTGAATTATTTTCTGTCTTCCAGTCATACAATGCAAATTGAAAATCCGATGCAAAATACAAGATTCCTCAAAATCCTTGTTTAAACTATCTTTCCTCTGAATCCCATGATTATGGCGTCGTTGCGAATACTTCAGCGAACTTGGATAAGTTATATGTTTTGCAATAATTTTGTAACATGATGCACAATTGGGTAACTCTGAAAGCTTTTACTAAGTTCGTAAACTGACGACACTGGACAATGTAATACTGAGCTCGCCTGTTACTGACCGCTTGCTAATCACCGATTTGCCTCTATGTCTTAGAGCACGGCCTTGTGATCTAAGGTTTTCCTCCTTGCCTGAGCATCAAGGTTCTAATAACCCGAACGAAACCTCTTCAACCATCTGGTTACTGTACTGTGATCGACTGCGCATTACCTTTCGTACAACGAATATATCTAGTTGCTACCACGGCTTTACGGCCAGTTAAAACTTGGAAAGTCGAAATTCTCGAATTAACCTAAGTTTCACTTTCATTTGTGCGGTTTTTCAATTGCACACGGAGTGAAACAGTGCACAACGTGCTAGAACACCAAATACGATAGCAAGTAACTTGTACTGCTTGAACTACATCAGTCATGTTATATATGCTGTGCAAACTATCACATACCAAAATATTGTCAAACTTTAGATTCACCCTAATTGATATATATAAGCCTTGTTTGTTAAAGTTGTAGAATACACAAACTACATCACAACAAAAGGGTAAGAATCTTCTCCTAATGAGTCTCCTACATAGGACAATAAACTATCTGTTAGTGAGGCTCCAGACCAGGAGCTCTGGGAAATGTGAAGTATCCCTTCATTGCCATTACTCCTAGGAACACTCTGACCGGAGTGGTAGTATCTGTATCTCCCATCTAAAGAACTTTAATTATCTAGATGTGTGCAAACAAATGAGAGAATTCAAATTAAATTGTTAAAGTTACATAGCAATGCCTGAAACCATTTCTCTGTGGGTACTATTTACCAACCCCTCCGCTCGGGCAGGATATGACACAAGGTCAATTTTTAAGCGGAGTTTAACAGGTTTGAATTCAGAGTTTTCCTTCTCCTAGACTAGTTGCCTAACCATGGCTGAAGAACCTAGTCTGTCCTACTATTTACCCATAGCTGGAGGGAGAATTATTGGATTCATACCTTTCCCAAGGGTATTTCTCTGTGGGTAAAAAAAAAACTATGGGTGTCAGCAATATTTAAAGCCATTTACGTGTGCGAAAAAAAAATGAATAATTCTAAATAGAATTATTTGTATGAAATAAAACTATTCTAAACAATTTAATATGGAGCAAGAATCTAATTACTATTATTATTATTTACTCATTAGAGTTTTTCTCGTCATTTTTAGCTGATAGTATTTCACTGAAGTTGAGTGACTGCATGTGTCCTCAAGGATCCAGGAATCTTCTCATTATTCTGGCCATTCTCAATAATGCTGTTGA
This sequence comes from Sepioteuthis lessoniana, assembly GCA_963585895.1. Classification (NCBI taxonomy): domain Eukaryota; kingdom Metazoa; phylum Mollusca; class Cephalopoda; order Myopsida; family Loliginidae; genus Sepioteuthis; species Sepioteuthis lessoniana. Next base: position 40,650,547 of record OY757912.1, on the reverse strand, counting down.
TTGGATGG
>OY757912.1:40623039-40648039 GCA_963585895.1 Sepioteuthis lessoniana | reverse complement strand
ACTCATAGAGAGGACCCTATCAGGTGCTACTACTCCGGTTAAGAGTGGACATAGGAAGCGTGGCAATGAAGTGGTACACCACATTCCCTAAATCTCAAAAGCTTTATCCTCGCCATTATAGGGTTTAATGTGCTATCCAGGACACTCGTTAGGAGAGAATTCTTACCTTTCTGCAATGATGCAGTCGGTGTATTCTACAGCCCCAGCTGACTGGGTTGAGTGCCATTTGAGTTTGGGATTGTTAAATCTTAATCTTAGATTTGTTGATTGACTAATTCTAGTGGCATGTCAACATGTTTAGGGTTATTTTATTTTTATAGGTTATGATATAGCATATATTGTACATTTATATTAACATCTTTTCTGTATTTGTTTCCTAAGAGCTTTTTGCACTCTTATATGATAACAAGTATTTTATCAAACACAGATAATTTTCACACATTTGTATGGTTTTAAGTTCAATATATATCATCATTATCTTGTAATAGCATCAGCACAGATATCCCTGACCCTCACTCGCCACCTCTCCCGATCTGTCATCGCTTCCGGCAGGTCTTTAGGGCTACAGCCCGTATCTACTAAGAGCTGTTGTATTAAGGTTCGAGCTGGTCGTTCTGCCTTTGTTTGGACATATGAAGGGGTCCTGGGATGTAACATCCCTTATGAGCTCGTCCCTACTTCTCCAGCAGTGTCCTGCATGTCTGGTTCGTCTAATTTTTATAGTTTTCGTGATGGGTGGTCGGTGGTCATATAGCTGTTGCTTTGTGGGGTGCTGCCTCTAGGACTTGTTCAATATTGCTCACAACATTCTTGTGTAATTGCCGTCTAGCTTTTTCTCCAGCCGTTTTGTTAGCGTACAAATTGTGCATCCATATAGCAGTATCGACATGACCGCTGCTTGGAAGAAACTGCGTTTTATTTTGTCGGTCAGGTCCATATGACCGATACTATATATATGATATTCCTGTATAATACACATAATTTTCACACATTCGTATGGCTTAAAATAAACTTGATCAAAGAAGGAATTTGCGCTTCAGCTCGCATCTAATGTCTCTGTTTATGTTTGACTAATACATATAAACAATGACTTTTCGATATAGAGTCTGAAGGGGATAGTGATACCAATCATGACTGCAGCCCTGAAATTGATTTGAAAAATCTGAAAGAACTGAGAAGACTTTATGTCATTCCCGCTTGGGAAACCTATTTTTACATCACTGTTTCCAATAAAATATGAATCATTTTATAATATTCATAAAATGTTTTTCTGTCCAGAGTCCTAGGTTTAAAGAAATGAAGGGTGTCGTGGGGCGGGGATTAGGTTTTTTCGTGTCGAAAACAAAGTTGACCATAATCGTGCGAGTAACGAGATGGGCTAATATTTGGTCTTTTCATATGTTAACCGATAGATATCACTTCCAATGTGATTGTGATTTATATATCGCATTGAAAATATTCATCTTAAGTTATTTCGTAGATCATTTCAAGCTATATTTAATTCGGATTTTTATATCATTTGATATGTTATGGAATAATTCTTGACATCACTTTGTCTTGGCGCAAGTTCCACTCAAACATGGCCCTATCCATAAGGTTGAGAATACGTTAACTGCATTTCCTACTGATGGGGTAGAGATCTCTTTTAAAGAGGCAGGGTTATTCTGGTTACGTCACAAAACTAGATCTGGTGATGAGGCTCAAGTTCTGGTGTTCTGAGAAGTGTTGAGTAGTTTTTAGTTGTCATTATTTCTTGGTCTACTCTGCCCGGAGTGTTAGTACTAGGATTCCAAATATGGATTTGAAAATTATTATTGCGGAATAGGAATAAGTGAAACCAAAGAACTTTGTGCAAGCTATTAGTATTTAATAGGAATACTTGAAATCATAAATCTGTGTTCGAAGTATTTGTATCAGATAGGAATTGAAACCATATAACTGTGGAAAGTTATTTGAAGATCAGACTATAATTGTTTACAAATGTTTATTATAATTAGTGACTTGAAATCCTTAACTTACTCGAAATACTTAAAACCAAATTATTGTGTGTAAATCCTTAGTATTAGATATGAATATATAAAACCGCAACTGTATACAAATCATAGGTATTAAGTAAAAAAGTGTGGGATTGAAAAGTGAATCAATGGCGGCTAGTTTATAGTAGGCAGTATGTAACTTTAACGCCCCCAGCCATAATAATTGGTATATCTGTTGCCTTAATTGAATATATATATATATATATATATATATATATATATATATATATATATATACTGATTATGGGCAAGAGCAAGTCTACCAAGGTTTCAACAAACAACTCTTCAGGGACCTATTGGCGCGGTAGGTAAGGATAAAATACATTTTATCGGTTAAAAAGACCCCTCACCAATGCAAAAATTAACATTAAAATATCCATTCGTCACAATTACGTTCACTTTCGTATTTGTACGCTTAGGAAATGCATGAACTCGAATTACCATCCAACTATGGGTTAATTACTATTTTTCTGCAAGAATGGTTTTGGCATTAAATAACCCATGCATGTTGATATGCCATTAAACGAAGAGGCCAAGACAAACACACATATATGTGACAATACCCCTCGCCGGCCAACCCCCGGGTACCTCAGCTTACTTAAACCAAACTACTCATGGCCAGTGATTCATCTAGTAGTTTCCGACCAGGGACATAACACATTTCTTTACAAACACGCAAAACACAACCAAGAGGGTGGAGGAAAAGAACAAACGAACAAACACGGACTTGGGTCAGTTCCAAGCGTAAGAAAGGGGTAGTCTGTGATACTGTGCATTCTGTGAGCTAACGTGTGCGTGTACTCGAACAAAATTCTCACAAGCCACTAACAATGCTGACATCTTCCCGCGTTGGTTAACCCGGCCTCAGTGGGTTAACAGGTCTTAGTCGTCGTCTTTCTGACTTCTGTTGACTCTCTTCTCTGCCCTACTTCCATCTTCTCACTGCCTCCTTCTACCGACTGTGTCCCTCTCTGGACTGCTATCTCAAGCCGACTGTTTTCTTCTGCCCTTCTTTGTTAACTGGCTCTTTCTGTCTTCTCTGGGACCTTCCTTTCTTTCCTCCACTTCCGGCCTCGCGGGAGATCTCACCCTTAGGTCCTTTGTGTGAGTTTTGCACCAAAGGAGACAAAGAGATTCTGTGGCCGGCACACACACACATCAACACAACGAATGCCCAACATAGTCACACACACACACACACACACACACATATATATATATATATATATATATAAACATATATATATATTGTCATTCACAGACAGACTGTTTCGTTGTATCACAACTCGTCAGTGTGGCTAGACATGCGAGATTCTCGGAGCTGGGATAGAAACCCGGCTGACTCAAACGCCTATCCAAGATTCTACCACTCAGCTACGAGGAAACTAGCCTAAGCGAAGAAATTTTAAACGTTTGTAATATTGTCATCTGCTGATTCATGCAGAAATATACATATATAAGCTGGATACGTACTGACGCAATGAATTAATCAGACGCAAGCATGATAATGACAAAGACGCAGGGAGGAAGACGCAGGAAGACTTCTTTACAAATATATTTCCCTCTCGCTTTATTGCAAGGGTTCGAAAGTGTTGTTCAAGGGTTGCATGTGAGAGGGAGCTGGACACCGAACATAAACTGTAATTTCTTGACCCCACTGTTATCACCGTCACGTTGTGTCTTTCTCGTTCTTTAGTGCTGCTCAACCGGAGGCCTAGGGCCAACTGCCAACTGCCCCTGCCACTGCCAACTGCCCTGGCTTGTCGAACTCAATTGAATTATATAATCATTCGACGCCCACTCGATCTTTGAAATCGAATGTTTAATCGTCATCAAGCGGGAATAACTGTCATGAAGTTCAGAGGTCACTCTCTTCCGGTGCATCACTCTGTAGTGTACCATGGGAATTTTTCTTGCTCGTCCCATTTCATCAGCCAATTTCCGCCCACGCGATTTCCTCTCATAATTGCCATTAGAATGTGTCACTTCCTTCCGGTGCATCACCTTTAATGGCATTTTTGGCCGGGTCAAAAGGTCAAAACATAACACGTTTACGTATCACATTTGTTTTGTTTACATATATCCGCTTAACGGCTACCAAGAGCTCAATTCATTCGAAGAGCTTTATTTTGTGTTTTTCGAAGTGTTTTAGACAATATTCATTTAATTCTTGCATATTTTCAGAAGCAGCAACCGCATGAATTAAAGTCATGAGAAGTCATTGAATGGTACGTAGAAAATATAAGTTATGATTATTATCAAATATTTACAAATGAATTAAATTTCGGCATTACATAGCCTATAAGAGGTTGATATGCCATTGTAGGAGGAGATATTGTGTTTTGATATTTAATTTCCATTTTATGGTGGTGTATTAAATTTGTTTTTTTATATGTGGTTGCGTGTTCTCACAAGTCGGAAGGTCGTCATTTATAGCGATGGGGATTACATTATCATTATTATCATTATTGGTTTTTTTGGTTTAAGGTTTAAGTTGCGTTTTCCGTTGGTTATGTTGGTATTACATTGGTTGCGTTGGTATTACGTTGGTTGCGTTGGTATTTCGTTGGTAGCGTTGGTATTTCGTTGGTTGTTATCCCCTCGCTAAATGTTGATGGAAGAAAAGGTGGTGGAGAAGAACGAAGACGTTGTTAGGTTTTTGTATCAAGGTTTTAATGGCAGCATGAAGTAATGGGTTTTACGCTGGTATGCTGCGAGGTATCGTAGTAAGGAAAGAAGGTAGGAAGTTGTTAGAGTGTATCATCTAATTTGTTTTTTTAACTAAGATCCCTTGCTCTAGAAGAATAGACCCAAGGGGTCCATAAACTAGATGGCTCTCCTCATAATGGTTGATGCTGCTACTGCTATTCAGGAGCAGACGTTAAGACGTCCGTTCCCATTGAGGATTTCTGAAGGAGAGAGAGATTCGCGGGCTTTCTTCAATTTTTGGTGCTGCAAGGAAATATGGTTCGGGATGAATCGGACAAGTCATCCTGATTGGGTGAAAATGTTCGGCGACTCTTAACGGTCTAATTAAATAACGCACCAATCAAAAATTCAAGTTTCTTTCTGCTACACCGTCAAACAACACAAACCAAATCAAACTGGTTCTTCCCAAGAATAGATATTTTCCAACAGTATGTGAATTTAATCTCTTTACCTACAATATCAATAAGTATATCGTTAAACGATCTATATATCCATATTGCCCTTCAAGATGTCATTCTGAGGGTTATTTTCACTTAGTTTTATGCATTGAAATTATTTCGATGTTTCGTATTTATTTGCAGTATTCCATAGTGTTATATTTTGACCTTCGACTCGGCCCAAAAATGCTATTCCAAGGTGATACACCGGAAGGAAATGACGCATTCCAATGGCCAGTAATCGAAAGAGATCGCGTGGGCGGATTAAGGCTTATGATATGGGACAAGGTGAAGGTCCCATTGTGCCACTACAGTGATGCACTGGAAGAGAGTAACCTCTGAACTGCATGACAGTTATTTCCGCTTGATGACGATTAAACATTCGATTTCAAAGATCCAGTGGGCGATCGTGTGGGAGTTGAATTATTATTTAACTCAGTTGAGTTTGGGTCCCAAAGCAGTTACCAGCAGAATTTCAGACAGTAGAGACCAGATGTGGTAGGTAATACCCGACCGAGGGGGCCCTCGGAAAACACCCGATGGAGTGGACCCCAACATCAGGACAACAAGAAAGACACAACGTGACGGTCATAACAGTGGGGTCAAAATATAAAGTTTATGTTCGGTTTCCAGCACCCTCTCACATGCAAACCTTGAACAACCCTTTCGAACCCTTGCAATAAAGTGAGAGGTAAATATGTTGTTAAAGAAGTCTTCTTGCGTTTTTATCCTTCCTGTGTCTTCCTTCTTGCGTCTTTATTACTGCGTCTGTTATCATTGCGTCGGTATGTATCCAGTATATATATGTATGCAACATATATTGTATTGGTGCTTGTGCCAGCAGAGTTCTTCAAGGATTCAAAACGAACCTGGTTACCGTAAACGGCAGTCTTAAGCATCACAACACGACATCAACGAAAGGGAGAAAGAAAAATGCTGGAATTGAAAGAAGTAAAAAGAAATAAAAACAAGAACAAACCATCAACAATAAGAGGAAAGGACCGGCGCGGAAAGAACAGAAAGAAAAGAAGAAAACAATGCAACGTGCTGGAAGAAAAGAAGAAGAAAAAAAAGAAAACAAGAAACAAGAACAAACAAGCAACAGAAAAGAGAAAAGAAAAAAAAAACAGGAAATGTAAGTAGATTGCTCATTCATGTAACTTCTATCTCTCTCTGTTATTTAAATTGATTATAATAGTGAAAGATTAGTTTTAATGAAAAGGGTCTTTCTAGAAGGATAAAATTGGAAATAATTTTTAAAAAAAAATGTGTGGTCCCTAGATAAAAATTGAAATTACTGCTATGTGTAATATTGTATTGAAGTGAGGGAGGAAAAAAGAAGGGAAAACAAAAGATGACTACGGGACAGTTGCTGTCCGTTTTTTGATAGACAGCTCATCGTAAACAATAAATTTATCAATGGGAATTTTATCGTAAATAGGTCTTTGTAAGAAAAAAATTTCGTTGTAGCTTTTCATTGGTCCAGACAGGTGATGATTGAAAATTAGAATTTCAGTCAAAGATTTGGAATCCCGCATATCTGTAGTTAAGACCTTTTGGGTCAGGTTTTTATGTTTGGGACTTGTGGATTGGAAATGAGAATTTTATTCCGAGAGATGGAATCTTGGGAGCATTAATGGGATTGTCCATGAATTTCTCACATTGGTGTTTGTCTGAAGAATGCGCATATACTTTTTCGATATTTATGAAGTTGGTAGAATCGATATTTTCGGCGCTGGTAGAATCAGGCCGGTTGTTTTGCGGTAGAAATTGTTGATATCAATTATTGAAGACATAGGTATTGTCTTGAAAACGGTCTTGCCGTGGAGGCAGAGTAACTAAGAGACAGATGTTTTTTGTGTCTGACGAGGCAGACAGGTATTTTGTGAGTTCCCCCTGGAGTGAAGCTTTGAGATTGTTATTGGGGAAGATATTTTGAAACAGGGTTTTGGATGTAATTAAGAGATGCGCAAAATTTTGACGGAACCAAGTGTGGCGAAGATTCGCAGATTCGGAAATATTTTGAATTGGAAAATGTTGGCAGAATTTATAAAAGTTTGGGTTGTTTAGAAAAAAAAACCCCGGGATATTTTGTGAAAAGAAAAAAAAGAAGAAGAATGCTCGTAAGCTATTGAAAAAGTTGTATTATAAATCAGGCTTAATTTATGGTACTATAGACTGAAATTGAATAAACTGGGAAGCGAACCTATAGTTATCGTGTTAAGGTAAAGACAGAGAGGTAGATATAAGGTTGAAAAAAGGGACATTGAATGAGCAATTTATTATGAAAAAAAATGAAAAAAAAAAAAAGAAAACGAAAACAAAAACAAAAACGTACAGGACAATAGAAAAAAGACGGAAAGAAAAAAAAAGAAAGAGAAGAAACTTGGACATTGTTGAACACAGCATAAGGAAAAAAAAGAAAGACAGAACAGACATTTTTAGTAAAATAGACAGTATATCAGTACATAGATTGAAAAAAAGAAAAGAAAACTGAACATTTGTGAACTGTGATTGTAACATTGTTTTGACTTGTAAAGTGAAACTTTTTGAGTTTGAGTTTAAAGGCGACATTAGGGATTTTTTTTCCTGTTCATATTGTGAAATTTGACGAAAACCATTAACAGAGGATTTTATACTAGGTTTACTAATATTTGTAATTATATTGATTCTAAAATTTTTGTTTTAGAATTTGGGGTTTTCGTGGAATAGGAAATATTTTTGTGGGGGGTTCTGTTTTGAGGAATCGGTGGCTGACGCGAGAATAGGACTGACATTCATCCAATTGGTGCAGATTGTTGTAGGGTTGACGGCAAAGGAAGTAATTCTATCGAAGAATTCGCTGGCCCATGAAGTTGCACAGGCCTATGGAGGCTTCTAATTTTTTTTTGTTTGGAGTTCCGAGGATGGAATAAAAGAAAAAAGGCGTGGCCTACTCCAAAATTTTGTGGATGATGTCTGAGTCTTTCAGTCACGATGGTGTTTTGGATTCGTGTGTGATTTGGCAAAGTGAAACGAATCTGGGAAAGGCGAGGTGCCTATATATTGGTAGCCACGAGGGTTCCTGATTAAATTGAAAAGAAACCCGGCGCGGGTTTGATCAGGTAAGGCATGTTCCTCAAGGGCTTGCAAACCAATGGCATGGAAACAGAAACCTAATGAAAAAAATGGGTAACACATTGCTAATTAGTATTTTGCGTGGACTATTTTAGGTGGTTTACAGCATGCGTGCCAGATTGTGATACATTCGGATGTATTGTGATACGTTGTTTTGGGCCATGATTTTTGTAGTTTATGTGGAATGCTTTGGGTCTTGAAGATATTGTGTTTTAGTTTATGAAATTCTCCGGTTACTCCAGGTAGGAACCTGTTGAGCAAAGAACTGGAGTGTGGTCATGAGGAATCCAGGCGAAATGTATTGCTGGAATGACCAGGGTCACTAAGTTTGTGACCAGGATATGGGACCAGAGAATGGTCCTTTTTAGGGTTTTGAAATTTCTTCAAAGAATTATGGAGGGCCCGTTGTGTTGGGAGGATAAAAAAATGCATCCGTATGGTACCTTGATGCACACATGTCAAGATGGCCAACCATGCAAAGATAGAAAGAGAAATTTAGATAATAATTAGCCGGGCAAGTGTTACATAGAGAGAAGGTCACCTTCTAAGTAAGATTTTGTTGCTGTAGTTCAAGTGATTTTTTTTTGTGTTTTCAGCCATCATTGTCCTTGTAAATCATTCTGTAAAATATATGTGAGGGTGATGGAGACGAACATGAAGAAAATTCCACATGTGGAATTTTGAAAAATAATTAACGGATGAATGTTATTTTTTGACCTTCGACCCGGCCCAAAAATGCTATTCCAAGGTGATACACCGGAAGGAAATGACGCATTCCAATGGCCAGTAATCGAAAGAGATCGCGTGGGCGGATTAAGGCTTATGATATGGGACAAGGTGAAGGTCCCATTGTGCCACTACAGTGATGCACCGGAAGAGAGTAACCTCTGAACTGCATGACAGTTATTTCCGCTTGATGACGATTAAACATTCGATTTCAAAGATCGAGTGGGCGATCGTGTGGGCGTTGAATTATTATTTAACTCAGTTGAGTTTGGGTCCCAAAGCAGTTGCCAGTAGAATTCCAGACACCTAGAGACCAGATGTGGTAGGGAAGGCCACACCCGACCGAGGGGGCCCTCGGAAAACACCCGATGGAGTGGACCCCAACATCAAGAGAACAAGAAAGACAACGTGACGGTCATAACAGTGGGGTCAAAATATAAAGTTTATGTTCGGTTTCCAGCACCCTCTCACATGCAAACCTTGAACAACCCTTTCTAACCCTTACAATAAAGTGATAGGTAAATATGTTGTTAAAGAAGTCTTCTTGCGTTTTTATCCTTCCTGTGTATTCCTTCTTGCGTCTTTATCGTTGTGTCGTTGTGATACTGCATGAACATGTAAATGACTATACAACAATAGAAAATTTTAGAAAATTAACGTACAAAAAATAGAATTCTCTATTATTTGTGTGATATGATTTCTTAGACATTTTCACTTTTTACTATCTCACATCAACCCTAAAAATATATTTGGCTCTCGATCATATGGAAATCAGACCTGACCGATAAAATGAAACGCAGTTTCTTCCAGTTGTATCGATACTACTATATGGATGCACTACATAGACGCTAACAAAAAGACTGGAGAAGAAACTAGACGGCAACTACACAAGAATGTTGAGAGCAATATTGAACAAGTCCTGGCGACTACACCCCACGAGACACCAGCTATACGGCCACTTACCTTCCATCACGAAAACTGTACAAGTTAGACGAACCAGACACGTAGGACATTGCTGGAGAAGCAAGGACGAGCTCGTAAGTGATGTACTCCTATGGACCCCCACATATGGCCAAGCAAAAGCAGGACGACCAGCTCGAACTTACATACAGCAGCTATACGAAGACACAGGATGTAACCCTGAAGACCTGCCGGAGGCGATGAATGATAGGGAAAAGTGGCGAGAGAGGGCCAGGGATATCCGTGCTAGCGGCACGATATGATGATGATGATGAATACTATGATAAAATATCAATATAAAGGTGAAATTCTGTTCTGTAATATATCTGATAGGTATCAAAAATTCCCATTTAGATTCTTTTACTTGCCATTTTTAGAAATCATCCAATTTAATCTTACGACATTTAATCTTAAAACATTCAATCTTAAAACGTTTTACACTATTGTTTTTTTTTATCTGATTAGACAATTCATTCTAAAAATATGTTAATTTATTTGCAAAAGAATCTAATTGGTAAGCTGACTTAGTTTTTGTAAACTGTTTTAACTGTACATTTCTCATTCGAAGAGAAATATTGAAAAAATGTGTACCATAAGTAGAAGTCCCAGGAATCATTTTGAAAGTTTCACTTATATCACCTTTCATTATTATTAGTACAATAGGACAATTTAATTTATCTGATATCTCCCTAAAACTGTAATCTTAAATTCTTTTGTTGCTATTTTTTGTATACCCTCGACTCTCAATATTATATTCCGCTTTCCATGTCTAGACACGGGGGAATAGCTCTGTGTACAATATTTCATATTTGACTTTTTCTTAGACTTTTATTTGCTTTAAAAAAACTTGCCTCCGTTCAAATAACATTTCTTACCATCCAATCAATCATTCCATTTGCCATCGAAACATTTGACTTTCAGCTTTAAATGTATCATCAAAGCCAACACCAGGTTGCATTCCTCGTTTACTTCTTCAGACATCCGTCTGAAGAAGTTCGATGAAATAAAACAAACGAAATATTGCATATCTGAATTTGAGTTAAGTGTTTGATTTATATAACTTTTCACATATTTCTATCATATATATATATATATATATATATATATATATATATATTATAAGAGTGTTGATTGTCACTATCTCACTTCGAAGGTTTGTGGCAAACCAAATGTGATATAATTTGGAGAGTGCTCAATATCCCTTATAGAGCTATAATAATAATAATAAGTAAATATATATTAGTATATACATATATTTTATAGCAGGTTCCATGCTATTAAATACATATATAAATATAAATATAAAAATATATCTTCTTCTTCTTCTTCTTCTTCTTCTTCTTCTTCTTCTTCTTCTTCTTCTTCTTCTTCTTCTTCTTCTTCTTCTTCTTCTTCTTCTTCTTCTTCACTCTCTCTATCTCTCTGCTGGATTGACGGGATGAGCAGATATTATAGTTTGATCATAGATGGAAGCCCAGATAAAGCGGTCAGAGTTTGATTATTTCATTTTCGGCTGGGCATTAAGATATTAGGATCCTCTACAGAAATCTTGATCCATACGCAAACAATTCCGTCATTTTTGACGAAACTACTACTGTAATTTTATAAAACAAAAGAAAAATTCACGATTCAAATTTAGCAACGAAGAAACTAATGTTTTTCAAACAGACACAAAGATAATTAAATATGGAAAAAATGCGAGAGATGAAAATATATTTACAGTATTCATTATCGTAACTCGACAAATAGACGGAAAGATATTTTTTTTCTGGTAGAAGTGAAGGGCGGGAAGTGGGTTAAAAGCATCGTTTTCCCAACTTGTTTATATCTTCCATTATTTTTCAGATTATACTAAATTGCAACGAATCATTTGATAAAAAGTGGGACGGCCAATCTTTCATGCGAAAATCAGTGAAAAAATCGTACAAACAGCGACGGAAATTTGTACATAAAATCGTTCATGTTGAAAATAAGCCGAATTGGAGATAAAGGAAAATAAGCAAATGAATCACATACCTAATACACACACACACACACACACACACACTCACACACACATATATATATATATATATATATATATATATATATATATGTGTGTGTGTGTGTAAATCGGCATATATACATTTATTCGACGCACCTCCGTAAATACATGTGCCAAACATACAAGCATATATATACATATATATATATATAAAACAGAGATGTATATATAATTAAATACCTAAAATGCACACACTCATACACGCACGCACATGCACATATATAAACATAAATATATAACGTATAAAAAAAGTAAAGCTGGCAAGGGTAGTCGGGAGCCACCCGAAGGCTCCCTTTTCAATAGCTACTACAACGAGGTGTATGGGAGGGCGCAACTCCATAAAGTGTCCACCTTACCGTTGGTCCATAACTTATTATACTGAGTGTTAAGCAAGTCGAAATCAAATACCATTTTTGAGTCTTTGTTATGACTCGAGCAGTGTTTGATCCCTGTTCTCACCGACCATATACGAACACTGTGTGCATATTTGTAGCTATATGCTTATATACGTACGTACTTATGTATATGCACACCCACATACATGTATGCATATATACATGCATGCATTCGTACCTATATTCATTAATACACACACACACAAATATATATATATATATATATATAGGTCTCTCTGAAAAGTAACCGGACAAGATATGCTGAGTCAGCTATGAGCAAAGTGGGATAAGCGGGGTTATGTTATCATCTAACATGATATATTGGGAGTATATAAATGTATTCTTTGATTTCTGAAACCACTGCTTTTTTTTCTTTCGAATGCTTTTCTTTACACCTCCTATTCTTCATATCGTTCAGCAATGGACACTAAAGAACAAACGAAACACTGAGCAACGAACAAGCCTGACATTTCTTGTCTGTAAAGGAAAAACTTCGTTACCAGCACTTAAAATAATTCAGCAAGTGAACGGAGATAACACCATGTCACGCACACTTACCATTGAGTGGTTATAAGAGGTTCAAAGAGGAACACGAAGAGATGCAAGATGACTCTATATACTGTAGGCCATTAACAAGCAGGACTTGGGTTAACGTTGAGTAAGTAAGACAAGTAATGTGTGACGATTCTCGATTGACTGGTCAAATAAGCGATAGTTAGCTGGACATAAAAAAGGTCTGTGTCTGGAAGATTTATACAGAAGATTTAGGTATGCGAAAAGTCTGTCCAAAAATCATATCAAAACTGCTGAATGACCAATAGAAGAGGAGCCGCATGCAAGTGTGTCTGGACATCATCAAGCGTCTTCAAACTGAACCAAATTTGCTGCTGATCCTATTTACCAACCCCTCCGCTCGGGCAGGATATGACAAAGTCAATTTTTAAGCGGAGTTTAACAGGTTTGAATTCAGATTTTTCCTTCTCCTAGACTAGTTACCTCAACAAGGCTGAAAAACTCAGTCTGTCCTACTATTTACCCATAGCTGTAGGGAGAATAATTGGATTCATTCCTTTCCCAAGAGTATTAGTGCTATGTAAAATGCAATCATTCTCGTCCAGAATTTGAACTCGAGTCGCCGTGTCTATTGCTTACGACGATAAACATTACATCACGGGCACCAAATTTGCGGCTGATGAGATATGGATTTTGTTTACGAGCCGGAAACCAAATGCCAGAGAAGTCAATGAAAATCTCCAGCGTTTTCAAGGCTTAAGAAAGCTAGATGTCAAAGGTCAAAGTCATGTTGTTCATATTCTTCGGTGTGAGGGACATCGACTATAGTAAGTTCTTTTCACAGGACCAGACGATCAAACAGCTAGTGGACAAATAAATCTAGCTGTATATGTTTCGATCAGGGTGAGAGAAGAGATAACAGTTCTGACAGGACGAATCGTAACTACTTCAACTCGTCTGCTCACAACGACCCGAGCATCCGGCAGCTACTGACATCGAGGAACATCGCCGTACTAGAACAACCTCCCTATTCACCTAATCTTGCTCTGCATGTCTTATCTGTCATACAATATCTAGGGATCATTAAGGGGACACATTTTGAAGGTGAGTAGGCCATTAAGACTTCTGTAACTAAGGTGCTGAGGAGCATCCCAGAAGAATTCTTCCAGCTGTGCTTAGACGTGTGGCTGAGAAGAACTGTAAAGTCTTTTTGACTCGAGGAGATATCATGTAGTTTGTTTTGTGTAATCGAAATGAATAATTTTTTGTTGCACTAATCCTACTACATTTAGACTCACAGGATGCACAAATATATATATATATATATATGAGGTATGCAAATAATTATTCATCGTATACATGTATGTACATATATGCACGTGTGTATGATTTGTACTCATCAATGTATAAATAAGTATATATATATATAATCTGATAATTGATGACATGTATGCTATAATAACTATCAGATCACATTGTTAGAGAGTTTCATTCACACTGAGTGCTCTATGATTTGTACTCATCAATGTATAAATAAGTATATATATATATATATATAATCTGATAATTGATGACATGTATGCTATAATAACTATCAGATCACATTGTTAGAGAGTTTCATTCACACTGAGTGCTCTATGATTTGTACTCATCAATGTATAAATAAGTATATATATATATATATATATATATATATATAATCTGGTAATTGATGACATGTATGCTATAATAACTATCAGATCACATTGTTAGAGAGTTTCATTCACACTGAGTGCTCTATACTTTTGGTCTAGTGCCAATCTAAGCTAAGCAAAGGGAAATATTCTATTGATACCTTTGTATGTAAATATGCTGAAACATACATGCTTACATATGTACACATGAATGTTTAAATGAAGCCACACACACATACACACACACATGCTCACCTACACAAACACACTCACAACTCAGATATATATATAGCTACATACCTATTTTCACACAAACGTACATGCATACATATATACTTAGTTGTGCACAGATTATAGGCATACATACCTACGTACGTATATGAATGTGTCAGTGAATACATATTTACATGTGTATTCGTGAAAAAATATATTCATACATACATAGAAATTTTAGTACACACTATAACAGAAACATACACATTTACAAGTACACACACACACAAACACATACTCACAAATATATATATAAAGATACACATACATGTATACTTACAAATACATATATACTTACAAATACATATATATATATATATATATATATTAATAAATATATACACACATTCATACAAATCAATGAACATATATACGGAGATACATACATGACATGTGCATACCAGCATATATATATATATATATATATATATATATATATATATATATATATATATATACCTAACCTCTCTGCCACGAGCAGGATGCAGCACTAAGTCAGTTTTAAAGCAGTTAGCAGTTGCTTTGAATTCAGACTTTTCTTTTCCCAGGGGATGTTATATTTCCAAGGCTAAAGAATCCAGTTTGTTTTATTACATAACCATAGCTGGGTACAAGAATAGATGGATTCATGCCTTTCCAAATGGTTTTCGAGAAAAGTGAAATACCAACAGTCTCATACAGGGTTCGAACTCGGGTCAGCTATTTCTTTTTAGGATGATATCTGTTACGCAAAGCGCCTCTACAATATACTCTCTCTCTCTCTCTCTCTCTCTCTCTATATATATATATATATATATATATATATATATATATATATATATATATATATATATATATATATATATAACGGTAGATATTTATACTTGCAAACTTTCCTTATTTTTACACATGCATATAGATGTATGCATGCATATATACATGATGAAATGTACAAGTGCATACACGTTTTCTTGCTGACTAAGCATATGTAAATATATGTATATAAAAAGATTCTTAATATCGCATAACACCATTTGCAAAAATTGGACAGAAGATCGTATTTTGTTGAAAAGGAAGTAAAAAAATCTTAATGATGAAAAATATGTTTACAATGATGAAATAGAAAATTATGTGTTCATAATTGCTCATAGAGTATAAATAAAGGAATCAGGGTTATTATTATCATTATTATCATTATTATTATTAATAATAACAACAACAATGATGATAATAATAATAGTATTAATAACAACAACAACAACAGCAATAATAATAATAATAATAATAATAATAATAATAATAATAATAATAATAAAACAATCAACAAAATGAATCATGGAGAATTAGACAATCAATAAGTGATCTTACATTGGCTGTCAGAGGGAAATATGCTCCCGTAGGAAAATATGTTGTAGTGATATATCTATATGGTTCTTACTAATCAGTCTCTCCTCATATTTCCTGTCTTAAAAAGAACAATTAATAGTTCTTTCTCAGGAGAATGTTACTTATATCCTTCAATGTCTCGGCTTGTCATTGGGGCTTAGAATACCCTGACTTTTTTCCCCTGACGAATTAGAGACCATCTACAAACAAAAAAGGGTTTTTTCTTGGGTATGGTCACCAACTGTATAAGATTGTAAGTTTCGAGTTTTGGAATTCAGAGGAAGAGTAGTCAGCCATTCCTCGTCATTATTCCTAAGTTCAGTTTTGTGAGGGTTTTGGTTTGGTTTCTTGGCTTAATTGCATATCTACCTTTAGAGGTTTATACCATTCTCAAATCTATTTACGGGAAGTGAACATAATTGCGTGGTTGGAGTTTGAACTCGCTAACTACGATATCACTAACACGTTAGAAACTACGTTACAGAGCCTCCCCTAATGTTGTTAGTATCTCCTAGTATTCTATCTATAGATTAAATAGACCTGTTTAAAAATTATTTATAATTGGTAGGATTATTCAAAATATACCTGCACTAATAATTTGAATAAAATAAGGATTCTTGAAAGTATAAAACCCTGTGAAAATTATTTGTATTAGATAAATATACTTAAAAAAATAACTGTGTGCAAATTATTTGTATCAAATAAAGTCTCTTGTAAGTATATAGTAAAAAGTAAAGTTGGCGACCAAAGTCAAGGGTGACCCGAAGGCTCCCTTTTCAACAGCTACTACACAGAGGTGTAGGGGAGGGCGCTACTCGATTCCCTGGATTGCACCACTTTACCCTTGATCCGTACCTTAAAATGCTGATTGTTAAGCAAGGCCGCACCAAGTACCATTTTTTAGTCTTTGGTATGACTAGACCTGGGATTGAACCCTGGTCTCCCGAGCCATTAAATTATTTGTATTAAGTTGAAATAATTGAAGACATTTAACTGAGTGGAAATTATTTGTATTAAGACTCTTTGGTTGAAGTCAAATTAGTTTACCAATCAGTATAATCATTAGTTACATAAAACCATAAAACTGGTATCAAAAACAAAATACTGACTTCGGCATAAAATAAACCAACAAGTTTGATATGCCGTAAAACGAAGCTGTCAATCAACCAACGTTGAATACCTCTACTGAGATAATGTCTAAATTGCTTAAGCAAAGTCAAAAGAACATTTTGGTTTACGATATGCCTTTAGGTTACAGTGAAAGCATCAGTTCTCGCAAGATCACCGATGTTAAGTAACCGTGAACACATGAGTATCAACTTAGGAATAGTCAGTACTATAAGTTCTGTGTATCCGTCTGATCAAAACTTAGTTAATTTAGACTTCGATTAAGTCACACTGATAACAACGGTTCATGTGTGTTCACTGGAGTTACGTAGTCAACTTAGGTACTGGATGCAGTGAAATCAGTCAACAATCTCTGTGCTACACTAAACCCGACTAAGTAAATAAAAACCATTATTCTTTATTGTGTTTTAAGGCATATGAACCGTTGTCGTTTATTTAATGTCCTATTCTGTTTATACACACACATATTTACATTCACGATAAAAGACAAAAACGAATTTTCGAGGCCGGTGCTATTTCACGCTGTAATTAAATTTAATACTTGTCCGGCCTTTTATAATATTTCTCCTTACTTGAACAAATTGTGACGGCAAAATTATTAAAATCCCACGACGACAATTTATTTGTCGCGCGTGTGAAGACGGGCGGTCTGGCACTTGATCCCTCGTAGAATAAGTCCTTGTTCAGAGTCTTTTTTCGGGTATATAGGAACTGGCATATTATGTGGGGGTTAATTTGGGGGTAGACTGACCGCCGCTGGCAAGGGGTTTCCAAATTTCACATTACACACACCCCCACCAGGCCACTAGCTCTTCCTGCCCCTAGAATAAAGGAAGATATGAGCCTCTAGGTTTTGATATAATAATATTAAGTACAGTAGTCGACAACCCCGGTTTCCCGTATAATATTTTTAAAGGAAAGAATAGGACAATTTAGGTGAGAATAACATAAGGCGAAAGAAGCTGAAAACATACATGAAACAGACAACTTGACAGTAGACAATACAATGAATAAACTTCAACACGTGGGGACATTAAAATATGACAAGGTTTTTTTATATATATATATATATACGCGGACACACATATTCAATATGTCGGCTAGATTATTAGCGGATAATACATAACTGTAAATGTCTTTCTTCCTTTTTTTTTCTTTTCTTTCGTCTTTCTTTAAATTGAGGGAGAGAGAGAGAGAGTAATTGCAATGCTTAAGAAGGGTGTAGGGAGAAATAGTCTTAATGTTTACTTATCTTTTGACGGGTTCCTTCGGAGAGTATTTTCTCTTTTACGGGCTGGCGAATTTTACGTATATATAGCTCTGGCTTGAAGGCAAAAGGTTCTTCTTGTCCAAGATTCTATTTCGCTTCTTCACTCGGATTCTTGGCATGAGACTCGCCCCATCTGTTCACGACGACATCTCTCATCAAAACTGATTTTCTTTATCCCTGTTTCCGCTGACGGAAGGGGGCTAGTTCCGCTTTAGGATTCTAGCCAATCATTTACCCTCTATCTTCTTCTCCCCCTGTCAGGCGATTCGTTAGGACTACTATGTGTCCATATATCCCATTCTTTATCCATTCGGTCACAGAATGCAAACATCTGTTGACTTCCATTCTGACCTGGATCTGTTACTTCGGCCGCGAGGGATTGACCTATATTACTATTCCTCTTTTTAGCGGTCAGCATTTGGCGGCCTGCTAAATCAAACACGTAGTAGTAATTTCTTATTTCTCTCCTCTCAGTGATAGACTACGTGACAAAATCCATTCCAAATCGCTACAATATATTCCATATTTAATTAATATATTCCACACATATCATAATTTTATGCTTTCTCTTTTTCTTTTTGTCTTTCTTTTTCTTCCTCCTTTTGATTCCAAATCCTTCTCGATAAAGAAATGGAACATAAATTCTATAGAATATTTCAAATCAGTCAAATGACGTAATTTAAAAACAAACAAACGCTGATTCACTAATTAAACGGCCAACTTTTTCTTGTTATACAAATTTTCCCTAAGTTTTTGCATTTTGTATTTTTAAACATTGATCATCGATTTAACATCACTAATATCACCCCTCACAGTCCCGATGATAGTTCACTAGAACCGAAACGCTATAGTGTCGACTGTGCTTCTCATTAAATCTCTCCTTCTACTTGGATTACCATGTCAATTTTCTCAATATATTGCCGGATTACTGTTCTCCATTATTTCCTTCAACACACATATATATATGCACGTATGATTTGAAAGCAAATAGTTTGTAGGTAACATTTTTAAACGTTCCAAAGATCATTTGTTTTCACATAATTAAATGGCTTAAAGTATTGCTATTAACATTAATAATTCTAATTCTATTTAGAATGAATAATTTTTTTTGTTTTTGTTTTATGGCTTATCAACTTTGTAGGTTATTTAATAACAAATCTATTTTTATACAAATAAATAGTTCTATTTCAAACAATTCCGTTTAGCATAAGCACACAGTTTAATTAAAAACTTTTCTATTTCAAGGTCTTCAGTTAAGTCAAACAGTTCTAATCAAAACAATTCAGTTTAGTATAAGTATAGATTTTTGTTTACACATAGTTAAATGTCAAAACAATTCTGTTGCAATCAATTCGGTTTCGCATAAGTACGTAGTTTAAATGCCAAAACAGTTCTATTTCAAGCAATTCAGTTTAGCAAAAGTAAGCAGTTTAGTTCTATTTGAACCATAGATAGGACCCTATCCAGTGCTACCACTCCGGGCCAGAGTGGACTTGGAATCGATGGCATTATCATGCGAATCAAGACAATAAACGAACATTGCACGAAGAAGACATCTGAGTATCAATTGATTAGTGAAAAAAATCCCTATTCTCTCTCTGTCTCTCTCTTATCTATCTATCTATGGGAGCCAGTTGATATATTGCCTTCTTCATTATATATCCAACAAACTCTCATCCTCTGTTCATATCTATCTATCTATCTATCTATCTATCTTGACAAAGCAACGCTTAACATGACAAAGCAACGCTTAACATGAGATCAGTGAAGTTAAGCAGTTATTAGCCTTGTCGGTACTTAGATGGGTAAGCTACTAGCGTTCAGCAGGTACTGGAATAAGACTAAGATCTATGTGTGACCCAAAGCAAAGCTTAGTAAATAAAAACAATTTGGGGCTTGCTGTAGATGTTACATAGCCAGATATACGGATGTGTGAAATAGACATAGGGAATCCGAAATACACGCAAAACTTACGAAATTTTTTTGAGTTAAAAGGATTTTTCGACATGAGGAGAGTGAGAGAGAGAGAGAGAGAGAGAGAGAGACACACAACCTTTCTATGCTGACTGCTTTTATATCGTCAGCTCTCAACCCAACTAACGCGCGGCGCCCGTAGCGCACAAATTCGTCTGGCCTCGCCCAGCTATGAATCTCGACTCACTCGTTCGGAGGCAGGAACTCAACTAACTGCTTTTTCTCAAATCTCAGCCCACGCTTCCGGTGCGTGACGTCACCCACATCCCCTGGTCACAATTCTATCTGGGATTTTTATTATATCATCTCTGAATGACACGTACTCTTCGCGCGCGCGTGAACACCTGCGTTAATGTTGCACTTAACTAACCCATGCACTAAGCGAAAGGTTCTCAGCCTAACTAAACCGAAAGGCAAGATATACAAACCGAAATCCCTCGGCAATTATATTACATAGACACCCTAACCTCAACTTGCCTGAAACTGGAAATTTTATTTTCTTGGTCTGTTCATATCTCTCAGTCCATTTATGTTAATATCCTTTCTTGTTTTCAATGTAACCGAGTGTCTTTTTTTATATCTATCTGTCTATTTATCAATTCGTGTTAACCTTTTAAGCCTGAAAAGTCTCTACAAAACTGGGAGTCGACTTTTACAGCAGACCTAAAATCCAAACCTTTACTACAGAGTGGTCAACAAGTGGAACGGCATTCTCAACTAATGATATGTACCAGCAACCATTTCTCCGGCAGACTACTACACACATTTTAAACTTAAACTCATAATGATCAGAACATGTAACAAGTTAACATAGAGATTAATATTAATATATACAATTGTAATACATAATAAGTATCTTATTAACGCTATCACACGTCGTTCCCAACACCTAACAGTAAAACTAACCAGAACGTCAGAGCAAACAGGTGGTCAATCAGACAGCAAGAGAAAGGCACTACAGTCAATGTCTAAATGCAAGTAGTTGGGCCTTATATTCTTTTGCTCTGGGTTATCATATCCAATACTCATTTAGACCTACTGGGTAAGTTTTGGCCTACCAGTTGTCTACTATGTCTGAAGATCGACTTATATAGCAGGTATTGGTCTAACCAAGAAATTTGAGCTAAAAATGTTGAGGTTGACTTATATACCAGATCAGCTAAATGGCTGCAATTTACGGTAATCTGTTAATCTCTTCTCGTTCATTGTATATCCAACAATCTCTATTGGTTTGTTCATACTTATCTATCAATCCATTTCAATTTTTTTTACCACTATGCGCATCTATTTATCTCTTCCTCATACTTGAGAGCTGTACCTCAGAAGTCAAGAAGGCAAAGAACCACCGGTAATATATTTCATGTAATAATAAAAATACATCTCAGGAACTCAAGACAAATCGAATACAACTGCTGAGGGTCTTGGTCAAAATGTTGTGATTAAAGTAACAAATATTAATTTGAATAATTAAAAAAATAAAGGCTTATGCCTTTTTAAATTTTTCTTTCTGTATTTTCATTTCGTTTACTCTCTTCACACTAAAAGTTTCAAATATTTTTATTGGTAACGTTCCGTGGTTTTATTTAGAGAAAAGCACTGTAAATAAAAGATCCTGCGTTAGATAATGTTTCCTTCCCACTTTTGAGTTGTAAAATTTTATTTTCATTATTTCATTATGAAAACTTTCCATGTCATTTCATCTCAAGCATTATGACTAAAAGCTTAAATGACAATTTTTTTTTTAGATCAGACTCTGACGCAGACTTTGTTCATCTGGTTTTCTTGTTATCATCCATCTCGGTAATTTTAGGTCGCTTGGGTTTTATGGCATATCAACCCTTGTTGGTTATTTAATGCGAAAACATTTTAACACAAATATATCAAATATATAGGATTTGTAAAACAATTGTTTCTAGATAACAATTTAATGAAACTAGAGCTCATTTGTTCGCACACAGGTTAAGGGTTTCAGATATTGCTATCTAACTCTAATAATTTTACTTAATATTACTCGTTTTTATAAACAATTATTGATTTCAAATACTAATATCTAACATTAATTGTTTTATTAGCACACAGTTAAATGATTTCAAGTATTGCTGCGTAAAACAAACGACTGAATTTAACATCAGTCATTTGTTTACACATAATTTAACAGATCTGGTTGATCCATAGATAGCACCCTAACAGGTGCTATGACTCCGGGTCAGAGTGAATAAGGGGGTAATAGCCATGAAGGGGTACTCCATATTTTCCAAAGCTCAAGGACTAGAGCCTCACCATCAGATGCAGTTTAGTGTCGTATCCAGGAAACTCGTTTGTGGTGTGTGTGTGTGTGTGTGTGTGTGTGAACGGATCTTAAAACTCTGCTGAGGTGCAGTCAACGTTTTCTACAGCCCTAGCTGTAATTTGTGGTAATTTGAGTTATATTTGATCAGGATTTTTCGTTATTCATACCAGCTTAACGGTGTTGCGTTAGGATTCGCAGAAATATCAAGCTACAATATTAATCCCCAAGTAACACTGTAATCAGAAACAAGAAAATCTAGAAGTCAGAATGATTACGGTATGCGCTTGTGTATTCATTCTTTTATCGCGAGTACCTTGGCCTTGTGAGTAGACTGTTCACCAATGGTCCGTCATACCAAAGACTTTAAAAATGATACTTGATACCTCCTTGCTTAACACTCAGCAATATTATGTACGTATCAAGGGTAAAGTGGAGTAATCCAGGGAAAGGAGTTGCGCACTCCCCTACGTATCGGTGTAGTAGCTATTGAAAAGGGAGCCTTCTGGTCACCCTCAACTACGGTTGCCAACAACTTTACTTCCAAAGTGATTTATTTATACTATTTCTTTTATTGTTTACATTATACGTGGATCATATAATAAATGTGGACAATTTTTTTAAAGAAAGCTAATAACTTTTTGATCGAAATTGCTTTTTATAAATATACATTCAACTTTGGTTTACAGAAAAATTATTTTATCCTTGCAAAAATATTTGTATAGAATTTATTCAAGATGGTGAAAAATCGGACAGTGTATTTCATGTATGAACAGAGGTCTGTCATCAAATTTCTGATAGCTAAGAAGTACAAACCATGTAATATTTAGAGAAGAATATAAGATGTTTATGGAGAAATATGTTTTGGCCAAAAAATTGTCTACTAATAGGCTAAACATGAGTTTACCACAACAAGCCAAAGTCGAAAATATAGTGCATGAAGGGTAAATACACTGATTCTCTGGCAAAGAAAAAGTCCCGGGCGAATTGGTCAGTTAAGAAAGTCATATTGAGAGGTCTCTGGAGAATGAACGGTCGCATCACTGTGGATTTCCCTGAAAAAGCTCCAATTGTAAACAACGTTTCATTCGGCTAAGTTCTTAAGCAAAATTCAGCTTAATTACTGAACTAAAACACACACACACACATATATATATATATATTCGTCCACAGACAGACTGTTTCGTTGTATCAAAACTCTTCAGTGTGGCTAGACATGTTGGATTCTTGAAACTGGAATCGAAACCTGGCTGACTCATACGCCAACCCAAGATTCTACCACTCACCCACGAGGAAACTAGCGTAAGCGAAGGAGTTTTAAATAACGACTTCGAGCAGACAAAGAAAAGAAGCAGAAGGTACCCCTAAAAACAATTACCAACGCCGACTACGCCGGTGACTTACCGATTCTGCCAAATACACCGAACCTAGCCGAAACACTATTGCATAGTTTTGAACGAGCCGCCACAGGCATTGGCCACCACGTCAATGCACACAAAACTGAATATACATATTTTTATTAAACCGGTGACATTTCCACACTAGACAGAACCTCTCTGAAACTGGTAGACAAGTTCACCTACCTAGGAAGCAGTGTCTCATCAACCGAAAAAGACATCGACACGCGGCTAACGATGGACGCTAACAAAACGGCTGGAGAAGAAGCTAGACGGCAATTACACAAGAACACTGCAAGCAATATTGAACAAATCCTGGAGGCAATTTCCAACAAGGCACGAACTATACGGCCACCTGTCTCCCATCACGAAAACTATCCAAGTTAGACGAAACAGACATGCAAGACACAGTTGGAGAAGCAGGGACGAGCTCATAAGTGATGTACTCCTATGGGCCCCCACATATAGCCGAGCAAAAACAGAACGATCAGCTCGAATATATGTACGGCAGCTATGTGAGGATACGGGATGTAGCCCTGAAAACCTGCCTGAGGCGATGAACGATACGGAGAAGTGGCGAGAGAGGGTCAGGGATATCCATGCTGGCGGCACGACAGGATGATGATGTATCGCATTTGTTTTGTTGACATTTGTCCGCTTAACGGCTACCGAGAACTCAGTTCATTCGAAGAGCCT
>OY757912.1:40518039-40618039 GCA_963585895.1 Sepioteuthis lessoniana | reverse complement strand
ATAATATATATATATATATATATATATATATATACAAGCATCATTAAATAAGTTTAAAGACTTTTTTTCGCATGGGCACTTTTAGTGATTGTACACACATAAAACTCTAGTCCCCTTCAAAGTAATCTCCGCCGGCTGCAATGCACCTGTTGTACAGTTCCAACAACTTCTGGAAGGCTCCATGGAAGTCCTCATGTGTGAGCGTGTCAATGACCTTTGTCACAGCCTCTTTCATCGCATCAATTATCTCATAACGACAGCCTCTGAGCTTAGGGAATAACTAAAAGTCACAGGGAGCAAGGTCTGGACTATAGGGAGGGCGAGAAACTGTCTTGATTCCCATCTTGTTCAAATAGTCTGTGGCAAGGATGGAGTTGTGGACCGGTGCATTGTCCTAGTGGAAATGCCACTGACCGGATTTGAAGAGTGCTGGCCTCTTCCGACGGAATCTCTTCCTGAACTCCCTTAAAACCTCAATATAGTAACCCTAACCCTTTGGCCAATCAACTCTGGTATTCTGACTTCCATACTCCTCCCACATCTCCCATCATTCTCACAGACTCCCTGCCTTCCTTGAATCACTTATGTCACTCGAAAACTGATGCTCGATTCACGCAAGATGGTGGCAAAGCAGTCTGAAGCATTCCATATATTTCTGTAGCATTTTTTCCAAGTTTAAAACAGAATTGTATTGCATATCTTTCTTCTAAAGTGTTCTCACGTCCACATTGCATTTTTGAAATTCACCAGCTGTGACAATCTGGCTTTAGTCGGGTGTACTCCAATTGTTGTTGTAGCTGTTCATTTGAACCTGAAATCATAAAAATTGGTCAGTCATCTCATAAGATGTACAGCAATAACATAGTGAATTTTCAAGAGTCTACGACAATTTTAAATGCCTGAACAAAAAGCTCCCTATATATAAGTAATATATATATATATATATATATATATATATATATATATATATATATATATATATATATATATATATATCATCATGTCATGCAACCAACACGGATATCCCTGACCCTCTCTCACCACTTCTTCCTATCGTTCATCACCTCTGGCTTGTCTTCAGGGCTACATCCCGTATCCTCACATAGCTGCTGTATGTATGTTCGAGCTGGTCGTCCTGCTTTTGCTCGGCCATATGTGGGGATCCATAGGAGTACATCACTTATGTGCTTCTCCGAGAGTGTCCGCCGTGTCTGGTTCTTCTAACTTGGATAGTTTTCGTGATGGGAAGCAGGTGGCCGTATAATTGGTGTTTTGTTGGGTGTTGCCTCCAGGACTTGTTCAATATTGCACGTAACATTCTTGTGTAATTGCCGTCTAGCTTTTTCTCTAGCCGTTTTGTTAGCGTCCAAATAGTGCATCCATATAGCAGTATCGACACGACCGCTGATTGGAAGAAACTGCGTTTCATTTTATCGGTCAGGTCTAACTTCCATATGATCGATAGCTTATCGATAGCTGTTCATGTCTTCGTTAGCCGCGTGTTGATGTCTTTTTCGGTTGATGAGACACTGCTTCCTAGGCAGGTTAACTTGTCTACCAGTTTCAGAGAGGTTCCGTCTAGTGTAAAGATGTCGCCCGTTTGATTAAAGCACATATATTCAGTTTTGTGTGTATTGACATGGAGGCTGATACCTGCGTCGGCTTGTTCCAAACTATGCATTTTTGTTTCGGCTTGGTTGGGTGTATTTGCCAAAATCGCTATGTCATCGGCCTAGTCGGCGTCGGTAATTGTTTTTGCGGGGAACCTTCTGCTTCTTTTCTTTGTCAGGTCGGTGCAGTTTTCTTTGATTTTATCAATCGATGTTCTAAGCACGTAGTCTAGACAGATGATAAAGAGGTATGGGTCTACCGTGTCCCCTTGTAGTACTCCTGCTACAATGTCGAAGTATTCTGTGTCTCCATCCAATGAACGTACTTTCACTTTGGTGTTTCTATAGAGAATCGTTATTGCTGCCACGGTCTCTTTTGGTAGGCGGTATGCTAGTAGGATTTGTTCCAGTTGTCGACTTTACCAAGGCTATATATATAGTATGTAAGTATAAGTATACATATAACTATATGTGTTACCGTATCGCTCGGACCAAAACATATTTTCATGTAAATAAAAGGTAAAAAAGACCAGGATTTTATTATTTCTAGTGGAACCTTATACGCACAAAATAGTCATTTTGAAGTATTATATATGACATCCCGTAGTGAGCTCGCTCACCAGATCTATGTAGCCGTGATTACTCTAGATATAACTGAAGGCTCGTCTTTAAACGAACTCTTCAGACAAATGATAAATTAAATGATGTCATTTGTCAGGAAATAATGGCAATACCAGAGGCAATGAATTGGCTAGCGTTGCTGAATTACACGTTGAGTCTTCAAAAAAGCAAAACTCGTGAGAAGAAACAGTTGAATGATATAATTTAGAAAAAAATGGGAGGACAACAAGAAGACAAAACAACAAATATTCTCCTTTCTTCGTTTATGTTTGTTAGTTGGTTGGGTTTTATGGCATAACAACCTTTGTTCGTTATTTAATACTCAATCTTTTTAATAAATATATTACAAGTGATTACCGGTGATCCTGGTTGCCCAGTCGGCGGGGGATGTAGAATAAACCGACTGATTCTCTGCAAAGGAGTAAGACCCCCCTCCTCCGAAGAATGTCCTAGATATGACACTAAGCAATCTGATGGTGAGGTTTCAGTAATGCTAGAGCTTTGGGGAATGTGGAGTATTCCTCTATTGCCATCGCTCTTAGTTCCACTTTGGTCCTGTGTGGTAGCACGTGATAGGGTCCAATCTATGGGTCAAATAGAACAAAACTGTGTACTAATGCTAGACCGAATAGCTTGAAATAAAACTATTTTGACATTTATACTCTAATTACGCTAAAATTAATTGCTTGAAATAGAACTGTTTTGAAAAAGAATTGTTTTGACATTTAACTGTGTGTAAACAAAAACTATACCTATATTAAACTGAATTTTTTTCAATTAGAATTGTTTGACTAAATTGAATAGCTTGAAATAGAAATGCTAGACTAGACTGCATTGTTTGAAGTAGAACTATTTATTTTTTAACGGATTTGGCATTAAGTACCATATAAAGTTTGATGCGTCATAAAACCCAAACAAACGTTCAAACTGTGACCCTGGGTTTCATGCTTTACACATTCGTCAGACAGATTCATCCGACGAATGCCTAAACGCTAAACCCAGGATCACAGACGCTACCATGTAATATGTATATATATATAAATAAAGGACTGTGAATTTCCAAAGAATGAGTGTTCTATGCACGACTATTTAATACAAAATATACCTACCGAGCAAAATACATATGTTTTGATTAAAAAACAAGAAACTTAGAAATAGTATTTCATAATGGTAAACAGCAATTACATAAGAATACTGCAAGCAATATTGAACAAGTCCTGGAGGCAAACCCCCCAAAACAGAAACTGTATTGCCACCTACCACCCATCACGAAAACTATTAAAGTTAGACGAACCAGACATGCAGGACACTTGTAGAGAAATAAGGACGAACTCATAAGCGATATACTTCTGTGGACCCATTCACATGGACGAGCAAAGGCAGGAGGACCAGCTAGAACCTGTATACAATAGCTCTGTGGCGATTCAGGAGGTAGCCTTGAAGACTTTCAAGGAGCAATGAACGATAGAGACGGATGGCGAGAGATGGTCAGGAGAATCTGTGCTGGTAGTGCGACATGATAATGATAATGATGATGATGATTCCATAATAGATTTATTTCGCTTATGAAAGCTCGTTTGATGAATTACAAAGCGATATAACGTGAATTGTATCGCCGGTGTTTCACAGAAAATAGAAAAAAGTAACCAAACTCCAATTTAAATCCATTTGACGAGTTTTAATAAGCGAAAAATATTTATTATGGAAAATATTTATTAATTTCTTGTTTAAAACCAATATGCACAAGTTATATATAGACCCTCGACCGAGCTGTCAATCAAGAGATGCATCTGCGTAAATAAGCGGAAGAACAGCGGAAGCAAGCGGACGTTAGACAATGATATAACCTGGTGCCTGGGGCGGTTCGAGTTAGTTGGAGACAAGATGCCGAATTGAGAACCAGTGGCAGACAAAGGCCTTTGGGCCCTCAGTGACCCACTGTTGAGCAACCCCAAGAGGAGAAAGAAGTGCTGCTATGGTCAGAAGAACTTGGGTCAAAATAACAGTCCGTCCTTGTCTCCACTCACCTCTTACACACAGGAAACATCACCCTTTCGTGAATAAAGTGTGAGAGATATATTTTTATAAAGAAGTGTATTCGTTCGTTATTGAAGTCGTCATTATGTTTGATTATGTTCCTCACATATTTGTATTACGGTATACAACACAGGCAGACAGACAGACACACACACATATACACACACACACACACACACACATATATATATATATATAAGCTCTATCATTGATATTGAGCACTATTTGATAGTACCACAAATTTTGGTCCAATATTAATTCACAGAGTGAGCTAGTGAGAACCATAATCCTCTACACTATATATATATTTATATATATATTATTTTTTTAGACATATTCTATTATTTTGACGCTATGAAAATAACCAGATGATACAATTTGTTAATAAAAGCAAATGTCAATATGAATGCATAGTCGATAAGGTTGAGGTTTATGGGAGCAGACCAATCAATAGTAGTAATAATGTTAGCAGTAATAAAAGATATATGTAGCTTCTACCCCAAGAACATTTCAAGAAAGATATTTCAACCATAGAGGTAATTTAGCGCATGATATATGTAGGTACAGAATTAGTTTATTTAACTACGAGTGGAAAATTAAAAAGAAGCAAAGTACAGATTCTATATTAAAATGGGAGATAGTAAAAATATACCGCTGTGAATATAAGGTAGGTAATCAATGTTGCCTTCTATCTATGGTGAAAAAAATTAGTTATACCTTCCTACTATAATCCTAATGAATTACTTAAGCAGAGATCAGAGATGCCAAAACCATCCACGATTAGGAACAGTAGTCGTTCTATTTAACCAAAGTTGGAGGAAGAAGCGAGTTCAAACTTTTTCCAGTTGTGTTAGTCTGAAAGCGATCGTTATAGCGTGACTGGTTCGAAATTGCTAACTATGATTTTACAGGCCTGCACGTTAGCCACTTCATACAAACTCCCCACCGTACTTTCTTATAGAGAAAGTAAATATCAAAAAGGATATTCTACCCCAGACAGAAAAATAATTGAATTTGGACTCTCAGAGGATATCCGCTGAATTTTTTTTTCTTAAGCAGTAAATGGTCAGATAAGATGTAAGACAATATTCTCCTCTGCAGGACCATAAAAAATTACACTATTGATGTAAATAATTTACTATTTGTTTAACGTATTTTATTATGCAGCTGTCTTATCTTCTATTAGTTTATTTACTGCTAAATACGAGAATTATACAATAAGGTGAATGCTTTTTTTAAAAAGCAAAATATATTTTTTCAGAATTTTTTTTCTATATCTAAATTCCACATTGGTTGAAATTAGTGTGTGGCAAAGAATTATTAATCACACTAAAATATTCCTTTTGTTGCTATTCAAAGTGGAGGAAGATCGAACAAAGAGCTCCAGAGTCGTGCAAATATCTGTCATGTAGTCTTTGGTGATTGGGAAATGCAAACCATGCGATATTTACTGAAGAATGGGTGTTGCAAAAGGTAAATGATGTTTTGATTAAACAAGTGTTTACAAATCGATTAAAGATGGGTCTTCGACAACGAGCAAGAGTCAAATATACAATCCGTGGAGTGGAAAGACACTGACTCATTGGTAAATAAAAAGTTCCAGTAATTGTAGTCAGTTCATAAGTGACGTACTCCTATGGACCCCACATATGGCCGGGCTAAAGCAGGACGACCAGCTAGAACATACATACAGCAGCTGTGTGAGGATACGGGATGTAGCCCAAAAGACCCGCCAGAGGCGATGAACGATAGGGAAAAGTGGCGAGAGAGGGTCAGGGATATCCGTGCTGGCAGCAAGACATGATGATGAATTGTAGTCAGTAAAGAAGGTCATACTGACAGTCTTCTTGTACTTGATAAGCCTCATCACAACAGATTTCCTTGAAAAATTGCATCTGTAAACAATGCTTCCTATTGTCAACTTTTGGCAAAATTCAGCTTATTTATTGAATGGTTCTCTGAAAACCAAATGAACATCATAGTGAGCTAATTCCATGATTGTACCAGGGAGTAGTTTGTGTGTGTGGGGGGTGCTTTTCTTCTTTACAATTATGTCTTTGCCTTTCCCCGCATCGATTTTTTGTGTCACCATCTTTGATAAACCCATCAGTGCTGTCATTATATGGCCAAAACCTAGACATTTTCTAATAGTGAAATAAGTTATAATTATTAATTAAGGGATTTAATAAAATTATTTTTTGTCTGTTTCAGAAGTTCCTTTCAATACCAAAGGATAATTACGCTTATTTTCTCACGATTTGCCTGTTAGAAGACAAAAGACGCAAATATCTCAACAATGATGGCTTTAGCGACTATAAGACATTAATAACAGGAACAGTTTAGGTTTTTTTTTCCACAGATATTTTTTTCGCTTTAGAATTTTACACATCCTTGTCAACAGACTGTGGTTGATAATGTTTCTTTCTCTATGTAATTTTTTCCCTTGCTTTCGTAATTTTTCGCTTTCTTCCTTTTTTTTTTTTTTTGTGCCTACTTAGTATCATCATCTTCATCATCGAGGTGAGCTGACAGCACAGTTTTTTTTTATGGATTCTCTCACTCACATCTTCTTTCTTTCTTGCTTTTTGTCCTTATCAGCCCTTGCTCCTAATAAGTCCTCTAAACACTATTCAGTATCCGCACAGAGGTGATGAATTTAAGATTTTCTGCAAACACTGGCGAAAAAGTCCGTAGGAAAACGTCAGTTATGAGTTAGTCCATACTTCTCCAGCAGTGCCAATATTTTTTTAGTCGTCTTGATTCGGTGGTTTGTGAGAAGAGCGGTTTGTGGCCGTACAGTTGATCTTTTGTTGGTGGTTTCTAGCAGGATTTTGTTCAATTGAGCTTCCTGCATTCTTTCTTTCTTTCTTTCTTTCTTTCTTTCTTTCTTTCCAACTGCATTACTGTTGCAATTTTCCCCCTTCCTTCCTTCCTTCCTTCGTCTTTTCCTTTCTTTTGTCTTATTTCTTTCAGTTTTCGCGTTTTCTTTATTTTTTTTTTACTCTGATGTTTATTTCAATCTTTGTTTATTTTCTATTTTGTTTTATTTTTTCTTTCTCAGTTTTTCACATGTTTTTCATCCTTGATATTGTTTTCTTTTTGTTGTTGTTGTTGTTGTTGTGGCTAATTTGAATAAAGTTTCCTTCACAGTCTTTCTTTCTTTCTTTCTTTCTTTCTTTCTTTCACATGTTTTTCATTCTTGATGTTCTTTTTCTGCTAATTTAAATAATTTTCTTTCACAGGCTTTCTTTCTTTCTTTCTTTCTTATATTTCGTTTTTCTTTTCTTTTTTTTTAAATTCTAAATCCCAATTTACTTTTAGTATCTGGCCCTTTTCCTTCATTTTTTCTTTCACATGTTTTTCTCCTTTTTTCTTTCTTCCTCTTTTTTCTTTAAATCCTTTTCCTTTGTAATTGTACATTTTTGTCGGAAGCGTTCAAAGCGTAACATTCATTAACGAAGGAAATGGAATCGACGATCCGAGTTCAAATACTGGACTGGGCTGTTTACGTTTTCCTTAACCCTAATGCCATCAGGAAAGGCATGAATCCAATTATCCTTCTAACAGCTATTGAGGAATCTAGATCATGCAAGGTTGGGTTGGCTAAAAATTATCATTTCAAAAGCCGTGTTTCACGCCATAGTGGCAAATTTGGCAAGTAATGTATTTACTTAACCCCTCCACCACGAGTAGGATATAACACAAGGTCAGTTCTTTAAAGGAGTTTAATAGATTCAAATTCTCTAAGACCAGTTGCATACTAAGGTTAAATAACCCAGTCTGTCCTATTATGAAACCACACCTGAAGAAGAAAATTTGGATGCATAATTTTTTCAAAGTTATTGGCGCTATGTGAGATACAAACAGGCTCGTCAAGGTTTTGAACACGGTTCGTCGCTTTCATTTTCTTCGTCGATAACCGTTGCACCACCAGCGCCGCCAACCGTCAAGATGATGAGTAGTATTCGGAGAGTATCAGGCGAGATCGGCATTTCACAATCCAGTATTGTTTATCACTATCCCGACCTCAGCAAGAGAATTCGGAGATGCCGAACTGGGTTACCAAAATTTTTCTCTCACCTAAATAATATAGCTCTATAGTGGAAAGAAAAATAAAGCAAAAAGATACTGTCAGAGAGAGAGAGAGAGAGAGTGAGAGAGCGATGACTGCTGTCTTCAGCAAAATTAAAAATTTACCCGTAAGTTCATCTTTACATAAGATTCCGTTAAAATTTATTTCCCAGTAGAACATCATCAGAATTCAACGCTAGATTTGCAGTGGAAACCTTTTCCCAGATTTCAAATCCATTTTTCGACGTGATGAAACTGAAAGACCCTTTCTTCATCTCTATCGTAATCCTGGCGAACGAAGCACTGATTAAACGGATGGTGAACCTCTGGGGTTTTCAGAAATGGTAAATATTCGACAGATGACATTTATCGCATGAAAAGTCAATTACGAAACACGCAATGTTGAAAGAAAGAAAAAAAGAAAAAAAGAAAGACATAAAAAAAGAAAAAGATTGCGCCATATTGACATCTACTGCGCATGTGTTGTGGCTATTGCCAGCACACAGTACGCTGCACTGACAGTCATAAGAAATATTTAAAAAAATAATTCAGAAGTTTTATTTCATTTATTTATTTTGTACAAGTTTCACGGGCAATATTAGACATCTTTGTTCTTTAAGAGTCGAATTGCCTAAAAGCGAAAATTGATAAAAGTTTTCAAGATTGAAAAAAAATCTTAAGTAAGAGTACTGTATTATAAAGAAAAGTAATATTAATCAGTAAATTTTAAAAATATAATACATTAAAAAGCACGACGATGCACATTCATATAAAGATATATACGTTTTAACTCTCTCTCTCTCTCTCTCTCTGTCTCTCACACACACACACACACACACACACACACACACACACACACACACATGTATGCATTTTAGAAGGGATATCCGATGTTGCTCGGATCGAGGGTTAGTTTTAATACATGTCAGAGTCACATGTATTGATTCAGTAGATTTATTCTGAAATTATTCATGTTCCATTGGAATACTTGATGCCAAATAAATATAAAGAATAATTATTTGAAGCAAGTAATCTAGAGAAACAAGGACAAACTCATAAGTGACGTTCTTCTATAGACCCCTTCACATGGACGTGCCTGTGTTGGCGGGCTTGCGATATCTTATATACAACAGCTCTGTACGGGCACAGGATATAGTTTGAAAGATCTGTCGGGACCGATGGAGGATAGGGACGGATGGAGAGAGAGAGAGAGAGAGAGAGAGAGAGAGAGAGAGAGAGAGAGAGAGAGAGAGAGAGAGAGAGAGAGCAGTAAAATATATGCCAGTCGTGCAACTTGATCATGATGAAAGTTTGTTATTAGTTTATGACTGTGTATATACAGCAGGTTATTATTAAGAATAAATTATTACTTGAAACCATATGATTATTAGTATAAGAAAGGCATACGTGAAACCATACAACTATGCGCTAATTCTTTATCTTCGAAAGGAATACTTAATATCATATAACCGTATGCAAAAAAGCTTCATAAAAAAATTACTGAAAAAATGTAAATATAATTGTATAATTGATGTAATTCCTGAACCCATAGTCATAAAATATTCCGAGACGAGTTGGTTGGTTGGTTGGTAGGGTTTTGTGGCATATCAACCATTATAGGTTATTTAACGCCAAATCCATTTTTATGCAAATAGTCGGTTATATTTCAAAGAATTCTATAAATAATTATGCGATTATTAAGAGACATAAATACCAACACTCTGTAAAATTCTTGACAATTTTCTAAAAACAAATATTATTAATCCGTCTAATACCGAATCATTTCTTCATATAAAATAAATATCAATAATCGTCATTAATTCATCATCATTCTAATTTCGTAAACATTTTAGTATTTATAAACAATTTTTTTTAAGTGATAAAGTTCTTTAATGTTGTCTGTTTTCTTTTGCTTGATTTATAATTATTTTAGCAATGTAAAATTAGTGTATAACTTGTTTTGACATTATTTGATTTCGAAAGTGTAAAAGCCAAGGGAGATAATTCTAGTGTACTGATGTGATAATTTTCATAGTTAACTTTCCAAGGTTTCAAGTTCAGTAAATGTGCATCTTACTATTTTAGACTCCATTTGTTAAGGTCAGGGCTGTAATTTTTCATGTTTCTTAATTTCTTCCTTTGTCTCTCACTATTCAAGTATTGTTTCGGAGTTTTACTGTTTTTCTTAGCCCAACTATTACAGTCCGTTTGACAGATTTTTTTCCTTGATAGTGTTTCTGCGGTTTATTTACTTCCTTAGCCATCATTGCAGAAGTACAGTAGTGGCACTATTTTACGCATAGTTCGGGGCTTAAAGGGGTTTATACATTTCCCACGGGTATTAGTATAAAAGTAGACGTAATAGCGTTACTAGAATTCGAACTCGCTACGATGCTGTGAATCAGCACTTTAGCTTCGACTCCACAAAAATGTATAACGTCTTAATTTCGGGATTTCCGACTGTAATGTAAATCACTTTTACACCGGTCGCAGACTCCCTGCCTTCCTTGAATCTCTTATGCCACCCAAAAACTGATGCTCGATTCATGCAAGATGATCGAAAAGCAGTCTGAAGCATTCCATATGTTTCTGTGTCATTTTTTCCAAGTTTAAAACACAATGTTTTTTGCATATCGTTCTTCTATAGTATCCTCACGTCCAGATTGCATTTTTGAAATTCATCAGCTGTGACAATCAGGCTTAGTAGGGTGTATTCCAATTGCTGCTGTAGCTGTTCATTTGAACCTGAAATCATAAAAATTGATCAGTCATCTCATAACATGTATAGCAATAACATAGTGAATTTTCAAGAGTCTATGACAAATTTAAATGCCTGTACAAAAAGTCAGGAAACTTTTGACCTGTGTAAAAAGTATAGGAATGATGATATACATTTATTTATTCTAAATTCGTACAAACATTTAGAAAAAAAATGTTTAAAAGTGTGTAAGTTTTCGAGTAATTATTCAAAATTTGGTTTGGTTTGGTTTCTTTATTTTATATCCTATCAACCTCCAGGGGTTATCTAATGCCAAAGTCATCCATGTAGAAGAACTGTTGTAAATACTAGTTAACACCTACCTGAGTT
Organism: Sepioteuthis lessoniana; assembly: GCA_963585895.1. Lineage (NCBI taxonomy): Eukaryota > Metazoa > Mollusca > Cephalopoda > Myopsida > Loliginidae > Sepioteuthis > Sepioteuthis lessoniana. Next base: position 40,606,612 of record OY757912.1, on the reverse strand, counting down.
AATAAACGAGTTCATAACTTTACTAAGGGTACTAATCCGAAAGTGAATGTAATTACGCTTGTAAAGTTCAAACTAGTTTACTATGATGCTGCAGCACAGCACTTTAGTGCCACGGGGACTCACATTTTTCGGGATTTTCCGACTGTAATGTAAATCACTTTCTCATATCAGCCATAAATTATGGATTTACATCATGTTTTCATTTTACAGTCCTTTGTCTCAAAAGCAAAAACTGAAAAGAAAAGAAAATATTTTCCTTTTAATCAAAGCAGAAGCAACAGGGAAATAATACTTTCTGACCTGAAAAAAGAAGTAAAATGTATAAATGCTGTTACATTGTGCAGTGGGTACATTTCAGGGTATTGGGGTTAGCTAATTTGACTTTCGGATCATTGTTAATGAGTTCGATTCTCACTCGGGGTACTGTCTTTAGATGTTGATAAGTTAAAAAGTGATAAATGGGATATAATGAATAATATCAGGTAATTTTAGATCTTATTTGATACGAATTAAAGGAAGAATCGCTGTGGTATTGTGGCTGACGTGCATGACTTCGATATAAGTTACCGAGTTCAAATCCCAGTCGCGCTTTTGCATTACTTTACTTATAACCTTGGGAAAGGTTTTGGTTTGATTCTATTAGATTTCATGGCATATCAACCATTGTAGATTATTTAAGGATAAACCCATTTATATATATATATATATATATATATATAGAGATTTATTTCAAACAATTCAGTTTAGCATAAGTAGACAGTTTAAATGTCAAAAACAGTTCTATTTCAAGCTATTCAGTTTAGTCAACAAAGTTAAATTGTTCCAATTGTTGTTATGTGTACTAGCAATTCAATTAAACATCAATCCTTTATTTACACACACTCTTAAATTTCAATGCATTTCTATTTCAAACAAATCTGTTTAGCATAAGCACACAGTTTAATTCTATTTAACCTATTGATAGTACCCTATCAGGTGCTACCACTTCGAGCCAGGGTGGACCTGGGAGCGATGGCAATAAAGGGATATTTTGCATTCCCCAAAGCTCCAGCATTACTGGAACCTCACCATAAGATTGTTTAGTGTCATATCTAGTAAACTCGTTGGGGGATTCTTACCTCTCAACAGAGATGCAGTTGGTGTATTCTACCGAAACAGCAGACTGGGCCAGCCTTGGGAAAGGCATAAAACCCTTATCCCCACAGCTAATAGTTGAATAGTACTACAACTGTTCCTTGAACGAATGACATTGGTATAAAATGATTCCCCAAAGTTGATATGCCATTAAACAAAGAAACCAAACCAATATAGATTAAACTATATATCAATAGACATTCTTATGAACATCCTATTATATTCATAAACATTTTTATGTATGACTTGTAATGCTAATTTTTTTTTGTGTGTAAGGGAATATTTCTTCTCGTGTAAATTCAACCGGGATTTTTCTGAGTAGATTTGACCGTAATTCTTGTTCATATACTTTACCTGAAGAATTTTAAAAACGCTTGATAGACACAAAGGAATACAGCAGAATCTATTCCTTAAATAAAATTCCCTCGGTATCTTTTGGCAAGGATGCCAGCGAGATGAGATCAATAATTAAAATAATGTCTTACAAAGTATCTTATTTTTCTTTCCATTTTCTTTATTTCTATCTATCTACCTATCTATCTATCTTTTTCCCATAGATACCTGGTTGTTCATATTTCGTCATTGAATTTTATTCATATAATTCTGATCTGATGCCTTTATATTATGCACCATTCGCTCTCTCGCTCTCCCTCCCTCTTTCTTCTCTCTCTCTCTTCTCTCTCTCTCTCTCTCTCTCTCTCTCTCTCCCTATCTATCTATCAGCCAAGTCTGCTAGGGCTGTCAAATACGCCGACTGTACCTCAGCCGAAGGGTAAGAATCCCACTCCCAACGAGTGACCTGATTATGCTACTAAACGATGTGATGGTGAGGCACCAGTCCTGAAGCTTTAGGGTATGTGGAGTACCTCTTCATTACCATAACTCCCAGAACCACTCTACACGAAGTGGTAGTACCTTTCAGGTTCACATTTAAGGGTTAAATAGAACTATTTGATTATTTACTATACTTAAAACCATTTAACTGTGATTGAACGAATGAGCTCTGTCTCGTTTTAAAATAATATTACCTTTTTATGATGATATACTCCAGGACGTCACTGCATGAACCCTCCCCGATAAACAAGTCAAACGAGTCTAGTCAGTAACCGGTAACCGTTACTGTCTGTTTTTCCGTAAATATATACAGTCGTAAACTTTACATCTCTTTGTGTTATTCATTTCTGGCCCTTCAAGACCACAACATACGTACAAACTATTCGTTTACAAATCATATGTAATATGATTTATGAACAGGATTTGACATTGAATGATCTGCAAGGATTGATGTGCCATAAGATACAACTACACACCCGAATATCTATCTATCTATCTATCTATCTAGCCGAGGTTCATTCAATAAATAAGGGTAACTTTTAAAAAAATAAAGCATAAATGAAAAATCTGCATTGTTTGGCGTTGGTTTATAGCGAAAATTATTTTGATGAAGCAAGAATATAAGTTTTGCAGCAATTCAGAGTGCTTCAGGTATGAACAGAGGTCTGTGGTCAACTTTTTGATGGCTGAGAAGAGCAAATCTAGTGGAATTTAAAGAAAAATGTGTGATGTGTACAGGGAAGAATTTTTACTAAGATTTTTACGAATAAGCTGAACATGGGTTTGCCATTATGAACCTGGGTCAAAAACAGTCCATGGAAGGGAAACACTAAGACACTTCATAAAAGAAAAAACTTACGGGCTCAGCGGTCAGTAAAGAAGGCCACCCTGATAGTTTTCTGGAACATGAAAGGACTGACGTCTATTGATTCTTTAAAAAATAGGTGCAACTGTAAACAGTACTTCCTATTGCCAGCCTTTGACAAAATTTAACTTTTTTATTGAATGACTTTCGTATACATAGAGGGATATGAACAGACAGGAGGGAAATAACGGCTGCCACCCGCGTAATGCAAAGCTCTACTAATGAATTGAGCACTCTGGTATCCGCTAAGGCAAATATAAACAAACGAAAGCTACTACATAATATCTTATAATTCCTAAGCTGACGTGGGTCACCAGGTAGCTGAGCAGTATGATACAAAGTCTAACGTAAAGTTGGGCTGGTTTCGGTCCCAGCGTGAATCATCCAACGTGTCTAGCCACACTGAAGAGTTGTGATACAACGAAACAGTTTGCCTGTGTATGACTATATACAATAAATGTAAGTGTGAGAGCTTTTTTCACCACCAACCAGCATACAGAACTTAACCAATGTTAATATTCATTTTGCATGTCGGTTTTGTCTCTTGTCCTTTCAGCCGTCAAATTGCACCATCGGAGGCGTCTGGCCTCTAATTAGAACTACATTACCTGTCACTGCCCTTGATTATGACTCACATCACCTATTACAGGTAATCATATCTACCAACCTCTCCGCTCGGGCAGGATATGACACAAGGTCAATTTTTAAGCGGAGTTTAACAGGTTTGAATTCAGAGTTTTCCTTCTCCTAGACTAGTTGCCTCACTAATGCTGAAGAACCTAGTCTGCCCTACTATTTACCCATAGCTGGAGGGAGAATAATTGGATTCATACCTTTCCCTAGGGTATTAGTGCTATGTGAAATGCAGTCAGTCTCGTCCAGGATTTGGACTCGTGTCACCGTTTCCATTTCCTACGACGATAACCATTACACCACGGGCACCTCCTATTACAGGTAATGGTTATTATTGTAAGAAATGATACCAGCAATCAGAGTTCAAATCCTGGATGAGGCCGTTTGAGTTTCGATTCATATAAATGCTTTTTGGAAAGGCATGAATCCATCTGTTCAATCCACAGCAGTTGGTGAATAGTAAAGCAGACTGATTTCTTTAGTCTTGGTTTGGCAACTAATTCAGGAGAAGGAAAAATAAATTTAAACAAGCTATAACTGCGCTTTAAATTTAACCTTGGTTCACATCCTGCCAGTGCTGGAGGTGTTAGTTTGGTGTGGTGTATTTTTTCTTTAAATGGCATATCAACCTTCATAGATTATTGTTGTGCTATCATACCTATTTCGATATACAATGGACTCTTCCAATAAATATATGACATTTGACTGAAAGCCAATCTGGGAGTTGTGTAGCAAAAGCTACACAGGCGACATTGTATTACTTCTGTTCTGTAATATATTCTTCTCTCTCAGTACGTGTTTGTCATATCTATTTTATGCCATTTTCCTAGGACATAACAGTTATTTAAGGTCAAAGCCATCTTTGTTGAAGAACAGTACTGGTGCAGCTCAATAAATAACAGTGGGAAGAGATTTCGTGGTTTTGCTAAGGGTATTAATCCGAAAGTGAACGTAAGAGGGCGAGTAGAGTTCGAACTCTATTATTACGATGTCACAATCCGGTGCATTAGCCACTACACCAAGAAGACTTCTATTTCTCCAACAGAGGGTTTAGATAAATACATTAATTACCTTAAGATTCTAAGTGATTGGTCTATTAATGGACAGTAGCCGTAAAACCATACAGTTGCGATTTTTACCTGAAAAATAATTATTTTAAATCTAATGAAATTATCTTAATGATAATATCGCTAAGATTTAATTAAACTTTTGTCAGTAGTTTCTGACATTTTTTTGTTACATTACGCGGGAAATGTTATATTTAGACTGTAATTAATTTGATCTTCTAAAAGTTTTAGAATTTAGAGTAGAATATGAACATTTGAAAATGATTTCGAGAATTTAAACCATAGAAATACTTACGGATAACATTGTTTTCATGTTTCGAACTATAATACTCTTCTTGTTATTATACTCACAATATATCAGTAGATACTAGCAATGTATGTAAGTATGTAAATCCTGCAGTCTTTTTTAAACGTCTTTTTTAAAAGTCCGTAAACATTTGAAATTTTCGAATAGAATCCTTTATTCAGTCTACGAAGGTAAACTGTTCTTATTCCGTTGCTCATGCCTTGATCCAAACCAACAAAAACAGTTAAACAAACAACAAAAACAAACAAACAAACCTTATCAAGAAAAAAAACTAGTTTGACGGTCAGACAATATGATATCAAATTTAAAGCTTTTAAAAAAGGGTCTTTGAACTGAGACTAATTGTAAAAGGATAAAACATTATACAGTAACCTCTTGTTATAATCTATATGTTACTCGTGAGTTCAATTCCAGGATTCCGATTTAGCTGAAGGAAAAAGTTTATTACAAGTCCCCCAAAAAGGTTATGAACGTGGATTAACTGATATGAGATATTCCAAAGCATAAACAGTCTATTTGCGTTAGTTGAATAAAGAATTTGTTTCGGAATCCCTAAATGGTTATCGGCTACAATACAAGACATCTAAAGGAGGCAGGAAGATAGCGTGGCCGAAACGTTGTGAGATTTCCCTTTAGTTTATTCTATTCCTTCCTTTTAAAGTGCGACGCACACCAAATTCCGAGAACGAGTGTAGGTAAAAATATATTACCGTTGTAGTAATTTACTGAGCCTATTGCTTAGATGTGTCACCAAGCCATTTGAATGGGCCACGCAATGAGACAGTAATATATACATTAGTATATATATGAGACAGTATATATGAGACAGTAATATATACATTAGTATATATATGAGACAGTATATATGAGACAGTAATATATACATTAGTATATCTTTTATATTTCCTCTTACTGTAACATATTAAAAATCCAGAGTATGAAGGTATGTATATAGTTACAACGGTACGATTACAAAGATGAATAAAATAGATAGATAGATAGATAGATATTGTGAGTTGATACTTCATTAGAATTTATACAAGAAATTTCGGTTAGTTTAGTGTAGGTATACCTTCTTATTTTAGCGTTAGGTATACTTTCTTATTTTAGCGTTACGCGCACCTAATTCCATTGAAAATGTAGGTAGGTAGATGTAGCTATATATATATATATATATATATATATATTGAGAGAGAGGGAGAGAGAGAGATTAGTATCTTTATTATTTCCTACCGTAACGCATGCTAAATCTTGAGTACAATTGTGTGTAGTTTAAATCGGTATCAATATAAAAATGTATGAAATGATCAAGATAGATACACAGCGTGAGTTGACCCTCCATTGAAATTGATATAAGAAGTTTAATTGCTACTATTTTGAAGGTGTATCTTTCACTCCTTCAAAGGTTTTGGTGTACAGTGTGTCCAGTAATCATAAATGTCAAAGACTTTGTTTAGCCTTTACAGCATATAACTTCAAAGCTGAAGAAAACAATGGGACACACGCTAAATCAAGTACATTAAAAACTCTTTTCAACTTAAGTGACTATATAAATATCCCAAAGCAAAAATACAAGCAACCGTAATTCTGTTAAAGCAAGTATTGAAAAAAGAACTGCTTACAATAACGAATAATAGAATTTTTTCTTTCTTTCTTTCTTTCTTTCTTTCTTTCTTTCTTTCTTTCTTTCTTTCTATCTCAGTATAATCGTTTCTATCAATATCTTTCAGTCTTTTACATTCTTTTTAAATAACTCCATTTTATTTCATTTTCTGTTCATTTCTATCTATCTATCTATCTATCTATCTATCTATCTCAGTATACTCGTTTCTATCAATATCTTTCAGTCTATTTCATTCTTTTTAAATAAATCCATTTTATTTCATTTTCTGTTTATTTCTATCTATCTATCTATCTATCTACTCATGTATATTTATAATACTCCCTCTATTTCTCCAAAATTTTTCAGAATTAATATTTCTCTGTTCATATCTCTCTATCTTCATGCCAATCTCATGGAAAAATTTTCTTGATTTCAAAGTATTCCCATAAATAGAATCACAGATGAAGCAAAAGGAAATTGAACTTAAAGTTCCATTAAAACGTACTTTGAAATTGAACGGTCGGTTTCGTAAAGTTTATAGACGATCTGATGAAATTTTCAAACAAAATCAGATAATAATGATTGTTTTCCACTGGAGTTTGATTGACAGAAAGTCGCCTCAAGTCTCTAGGACTCTTCTCAGTATTCTAGCCGATTTCAACATTGCTGCAGTTTGGATGGTCTACTCTTCACCTCTTATTTCCAAGTCTTCCTGTCCCTGTACCAATCCATTGGTGACTGTACCAAGCGCGCCAATTATATTTTGTATCAGCGTCATTTTCATGTTCCATACATTCATATCAAGACTTATGCTCCTCTTCTCTGGTCCACTTCAAGAATGGTCATGATTATTATTATTATTATTATTATTATTATTATTATTATTATTATAGAAGACTTTAAAATATAACGGACCACCAACTCCCAGCCAGAATACATCGTTTTAATCAATTGGCTAAGAAATGCGGATTTTGTCATTCAAGCAGACCACTAGTGAAAATAGTAGAAAGCAAAAATTGAAAAATACTAGGATCTTCCCGGAGACTTGAAAAAGCTGTGGAAAATTAAAGTGATGGTGATGCCAATTATAATTGTAGCCATGAAAAATGTCAGGGGTAACTAGAAATTAAAGGAAGAATCGAGACCATGCAACCCATAGAAATGTTGAAATCAGCTCGTATACTTCGAACAGTTCAAGAGATCTGATATGTCTTGTTGTCATTTAAACTTCAGTAAAATAGCACCAGTTGAAAAAATGCCGAAGTTTTCGGGAATGTAGACTACCCTTCATTACCATCGTTTTCAGATCCACATTGGCTCGTAATGGTAGCACTTGATCTATGGGTCAAATAGAACTGTTTGACATTTGAACTGTGTAGTTATGCTATAAGCAATTGTTTGAAATAGAACAGTTTTAACATCTTATTGTGTGTAAGCAAATGACTGATATTTAATAGAATTGTTTGTGATATATAGCAATACTTGGAACGATTTAACTTTCTTGACATGCTAAACTGAAGTGTTTGAAATAGAACTGTTGTCATTTAAACTGTACTTATGCTAAATTGAATTGATTTTACATTTAATTATGTGTAAACAAAAAGCGTATTTAAACAAATAACTGTGAATAAACAAAAACAACTGTGTACTTATGCTAAACTGAATTTTTGACATTCAGTGAAACTGTGTGCAAAAAAATGAGCACAGGTTTGTTTAAAAATGTTATCTACAAAATGTGTTTAGAAATCATTTATTTACTATATGTATAAAAAGGAGTTGGCATTTAAGGACCGACAATGGTTGATATGCCATAAAAATAAACCAAACCAAACCAAACCAAGTATCAAGAAGAAAGAAACGTGATATCGTGTGAAAAACTAATGGATTAAGTCACTCGTTTAGAATACTTGGAAAAGTCCAGGGCGCCTCGGGTAGCGTAATGGTTAGCAAGCTAGACTAGCAAACCTACACGGGTGAGTTCGAGTCACATTCAGTGCCCCATTCATATGGTCTTGGGCCACATCTAAGCAAAAAAAAGCTTAGTAAATTACTACTTCGAAAAGTTCAGGAGAACTAAAGAGACTTGTTGTCACTCTGATTCCAGTAAAATACCACAAGTTAAAACTGGACTGAAAAACTCGCAAGCAGTGAAATGGTTATAATGAAAGTGATAGTGATACCAATTGTAATTGTTGCTATTGAAACGTTGAGAAAAGGCCTGGAAAAGACTCTGGAGTTTAGAGGACGCATCGAGATTATCCGGACAACAGGATTTTTTAGCCGAGTTTGCACACTTAGAAAAAGTCTTGTGACCAGAGTAGACTCCAGTGAAAAACGCTCTCAATTAAAACTGGTGTAAAAACTTAGGAATAAAATTATAATTGCAACCACAGCAAGTCCAACATGCCATACTAAAAAATCTCTCTTTCTTTTGATAATTTTTTCCATGTGTGTTATGAAATTATCTAATATCTAATAAAAAAACACACTTATAAGCAAATATAATTATGTTTGAATAAAATCATTCTATGTAAAACATAGTAAGGTAATCTTCAAAGAATAGCCTGCTGAACAAAACTGTTAATAAGGACCATACGTCACACTCTCCTGTACCAATCCCCGTGGGTATTTCAGGAATATTTAATAATCTTCTGATTGTATAGATTGATAGATAGATGACAAGTAAGAAATGATGGTATTATTCAGATTTTTCATGCAATAAACTTTTGTGCATAGGGGATTTCTATATAAGTTTACTAGAATCACACGAGAAAGACAGTTATTCAATGCCTTTGTGCAACATTGTAATCTGGGAACACTGACATCTTAATATATCAAAGAGGATTATTGTTTCTTAATCCGACCGCTGAATGATCAAATACGATTAAAATTTGACATTGCACTTTCATTGTCAACTGCATGTTCATACAATTCACTAATGAACGAAAGGAAATGACTGGAGTTGGTATAAGTAATGCCAAGTCAAATTCAGGTTTTATTATTCGTGTTAACTCTTGGTAACGTCATATTGCACAGGACACTCACATTACAAGGACTTTAAAACCTAAACTTTGACTTGAACTAGGACGCTCAGAGAAATAATCTCTATAGATTTCAAGATTCGGTGCCTGTCTCAGGGAAAGGACACTTGCTTCATTTGGTGTGGCTAGCGCCGAAGACTCCAGTTTGTGAACGATATCAAAAGACTAACCTTTTCATCCCCATCGACAAAGCCTGCTCTAACTATATTATAATCTATCAAAATTTGCCGAACTGCTTAACTTGTTTAGCTATTCTTTTGATACTACTATTCACACACATACGTATGTACGTATACATTACTGAATAATTATTTCGATTTAACAAATACATTTGTTTGCACATAGTTATGTGGTTTCAAGTAACTAATATTAATCCTTAATAAACTATTATAGGAATATGTTTCTAAGTAGGTGCCCGTGGTGTAATGGTTATTGTCGTTGGAAATGGACACGGCGACTCGAGTTCAAATCCTGGACGAGACTGATTGCATTTCACATAGCACTAATACCCTTAGGAAAGGTATGAATCCAATTATTCTCCCTCCAGAATGGCTTAATAGTAGGGCAAACTGGTTCTTCAGCCTTGGTGAGGCAACTAGTCTAGGAGGAGAAAAACTGTGAATTCAAACCTGTTAAACTCCGCTTAAAAATTGACCTTGTGTCATATCCTATCCGAGCGGGGGGTGGTAAATAGGATTATAGGAAAATGTTTTGGTTGACCGGAGTCGTAGGCTACCCGAGGCTTCCTTTTCAGTTGGTATAGGGGGAGGGTGCTACTCCTTTCCCTGGATATTTTCTATTACTCTTGATCCGTTCCTTATAATGCCGAGTGTTAAGCAAGGAGGCATCCATCATTATTTTTGAATTTTAGATATGATTCGACCTGAGACTGAACCCTGGTCTCCCGGGTCATTGGCGAACACTAATTATTATGTCAATGAGCCAGTTAACTATTCTTAGTGCATATAATATATATATATATAGCAAGGAGTATTCCAATCGAATATGAGCAATTTTTAAACATATCTATTTAATCCTAGATGAAATCCTTAAAGGTACTCACATTCTTTGTCTGTGATGTCCTGGGAGTAATAGCAATGAAAGAGTACTTCTCACTCTTCAAATCTCCAGAATTGCAGACTAGTTATGAGATGAATTTTAGTACCTTAACCAGTACACCCGTTTTTTTGGTGGTGTTAGCCCTCAGCAGCGGATACCGTCAGCGTATTCTAAACTCTGATGAGAGGACAGCAACTCATTCTAGCAGAACTGATGGATGGACGTATAAGTAAAGTAAATAAAGTTGGTGAACGTAGTCGAGGGTGACCTGAAGGCTCCCTTTTCAAAAGCTACAAAACCAAGATGTTGGTGAGGGCGCATTTCCTTTCCCTGGATTACCCCACATTACTCTTGACCCGTACCTTATAATGCTGAGTTTTAAGCAAGAAGGTATCAACTACCATTTTTTGAGTCTTTGGTTGACTCGATCTGGGTTTGAACCCATGTATTCTGGGCCATTGAAAACAATGGAAAAGGAACAGACATTATATATATATATATATATATATATATATATATTGGTAAAATAGCTGGGTAGATTGTTATAGTTTTGGTAGGGTGACATGTCAAAGAGAAAAGAAAACTTTGAAATCGAAACCCGAAGAACATTGTCCAGGAGAATCTATGGCAAATTAGGGCATCATTCTTCTGTGATCTTCTCATCCAAAATGTTTGGCTGGTCCTACAAAAACTTTCATCACTATGAACAAATCCCCCACGTAGTTAGTCCATTAGTTCATATCTTTGACCGAACTGTTGGGCCTCATTAGTTGATATCAACGGGAGTGCCCATCATACATACATATATTTATATATATATGTGTGTGTGTGTGTGTGTGTATGTGTGTCTGTGTGTGTGTGTATGTGTGTGTGTGTGTATTTACGTATATATATATATATATATATATATTCCTTTGTAAAGCAGTATTTAAAAAATCAGAGTACATGTATCAAAGTTTTACGTTTTTTTCTTCCCTTTATTCAATTTTCACATACAGCAGATATTTTGCAAAAGCTAATTCCGAATATCTCCGCAAAAGAAAAGCAAAACAAGAAAAAAGAAATCTCATTTCATGCGGCTTAGCAGTCAAGTGATAATGAGAAAAAAAGGCAAAAAATATATATCATTGTTTTATCATTGTCAAGGTTTTTTAGAGGCTTTTTCAAAACACGGATTAATTAATGCAACATGGGAAATAATACACACACACACACACACACACACACACACACACACACACACACACACACACACACACACATGTATACACAAACTCATATAGACATATATATATACATACGTGTATATATACGCACAAAAGCATAAAAACAAGGGAAGTGATATAAGATTGTGTGCGCGTGAGAGCGAGCGCGCGTTTGTGTGTGTGTGTGTATATATATATATATTTAAATAGATAGATTGGCCGATAGGGATATATTTATATATATATAAGTTGGGAGTTAGGTGGCTGTCTATATATACACATGTGTGTGTGGGAGGGGGAGAGAAAGCTATATATGTATATATATGTATCGAGAGAGAGAGAGGGGGGGGAGAGATGAATGTTTGGAGCATTAGATCTGATTTATCTGAATGAATTATAACAAAAATTAATTCTCACAGTAAAACAGGAGTGAAGGGTGTGTTTTTTTTTTTTTATATCCGTTCGACTTAATCATTCAATACGGTAAAAAATCTATGTATGTAGGACTATATATATATTGATATATATATATCATCATTTTCATCATGTCGTGTTTCTAGAGCAGATTTCCCTGACTCTCTCTTGCCACTCGTCTCTATTGTCCATCGCTTTGGGTAGATCTAGGCTACATTCTGCATCCATACAATGCTAATAGAGATAATTTCTCGCTGATCGCCTAACACTTGCTCGTCCTAATGAACGGGCCCAGAGGAACATGTCGCAATTGAGTTCGTTTTTATTTCTCTTGCAATGTCAGGCATGTCTTGTTCGTCAGACTTTGATGGTTTTATTGACGAGAGGCTGGTGGCCGTATAATGTAGTTTCCAGGATTTTTTCATTACAGCTCGCAGCATTCTTGTGCAATTGCCGTTAAGCTCTTTCTCTATACACTTTGTTAGCGTCCATGCAGTGCACCCATACATTAGTATAATGACTGCTGTCTGGAATATATATATATATATATATATATATATATATTTAGTTGTGATGCGTTTGACTATTGGAATAGTGTCGTCAAAATTGTTATATTTTCATATGCCGTATCATAACGACACAATAATTAAACAGACGCAGGCAGGAAGACTTCGTTAACAAAATATTTACCTCTCACTTTATTGCAAGGGTTCGAAAAGGGTTACTCAAAGTTTGCGTGTGAGAGGGTGTTGGAGACCAAACAGAAACTTCAATATTTTGACCTCCACTCTTATGGCCGTCAACGTTGTGTTTTTATCGTTCTCCTGATGCTCAACCGGAGGCCCTGGGGCCCACTGTGCTACGTGCTGGCTTTCTTTACTGCATCTTATCAGCAACTTCTCTGGTCCCCAAACTCCATCGGGGTTCCCGAGGGCCCCCCTCGGCTGGGTGTGGCTTTCCCTACCAGATCTCGTCTATAACTCCGTCTCCAACTGTATTGGAACTCCAACTCAACTCAACTCGAACTGTCTTGACTGCTGAGTTATATAACAGTTCAACTCCCTCTCGATCGCTCACTCGATCTTTGAAATCGCATGTTTGATCGTCATCAAGCGGAAATAACTGTCATGCAGTTCTCAGGTCTCTCTCTTCCGGTGCATCAGTCTATGAGTGTACCATGGGGATTTTTTTTGCTCGTCCCATTTCATCAGCCAATTTCCGCCCACGCGATTTCCTCTCATAACTGCCATTAGAATGTGTCACCTCCTTCCGGTGCATCACCTTGGAATGGCATTTTTGGCCGGGTCAAAACATAACAAAAATGAAGGGTAAAGTTATAATAAAGCGTTGGCGAAAATATCAAAATACAGTCATCATTTCCTTTCTAACTATACTATTTCGTTTTTTGCTTTTTTGTTTTTATAATAATAAATACATTCTGCTGACACTATTTTAATAGCCAAACATGTCAGTTTGATTTCATAAAGCATATATATATATATATATATATATATATATTGTCATCCACAGACAGACTGTTTCGTTGTATCACAACTCTTCAGTGTGGCTAGACACGTAGGACAATTGAAGCTAGAATCGAAACTCGCCCAACTTTACATTAGACAGAGTATTAGACTTCTCAGCCAACAAGCGTACCATGTCAGCCAGGGAATTATAAGGTATTAAGTAGTAGCGTTCGTTAGTTTACATTTTATACCTTACCGGATACCAGAGTGCTCAATTCATTCAAAGAGCTTTGCATTATTCGAGTAGCAGCCGTAAATTACTTCGCCAGAGTGCTCCGCCCCCATGGGGGAGCGTATATATTGTCATCCACTGACAGACTGTTTCGTTGAATCATAACTCTTCAGTGTGGTTAGACACGTAGGACGCTTGAAGCTGGGATCGAAACCCGCCCAACCTTACGTTAGACTAAGTATTAGACCGCTCAGCCTACAAGTGTATGTGTGTGTGTGTGTGTGTGTGTGTGTGCACGTGCACACGTGTTATATGTTTCGTCATCTAACTTACTTTGTTTTCCATTCATCATAATCATCTTCATATCATGTTAGCGTGAATTCCCTTCACCGTTTCTCCTCATCCACTCTTATCAGTCATCGTTCTTAACAGGTCCAGTGAGTGACATCTAACATAAGCACAGGACTGATGCATGTAAAATTTTGCTGGTCAGTTACTACTGGTGTGTCCATGTGTAGTAGTCCATAAGAAAATGTCAGGTTTGTGTTCGTCCTTTGTTTCCTACCAATTCCCAGTATGAATTCTTTGTCTCACTTGAATGGTTTCCAAGAAGGGAGTGAGGTGGCCGTAAAGCTACTGTTTCGAAGGTTCCTAATTCCAGGATCAGTTCAAAACAGCACGTAGCATTCTTGTGTTGCTCTCATCTAGCTTTTTAGATGTAGATAAACGCTAGTGTGATTAGCTTCTTAGTGAAGCAAATCAAAAGAATAAAAATCATCTTAAACATGAGTGCTTGGTTTTATTTTCTTGGGATTTATTTAAGAAATCTTTGGAAAGGTGGAAACCAAGAATAATGTATGTATTTATCTAACCCTTTTGCCAAGGAAAGGATGTGACGCAAGATCAAATTTATACTGTGTAAAGCTGGTTTCAATTCTGAATTTTCCTTCTCCTAGACTAGTTGTCTTACTCACACTAAAAAACCCACTCTAAACAAGTATTTACTAATAGCAGGTGAGCGGGAAGATGTGATGATTTCGTGCCTTTCTCAAGGGAATTAGTGCTTTGTCCAGGATTTGAACCCAAGTAGCCAATTCCATTTCTTATGTCGATAATCGTTGCGCATAATGCGCCCTCCCCCCAGAAAAAGTATAAATGTGTTTTACGCTTGGAGTTTCGACAGATCATTCTATACTTGAATTAACTGTCTTTTCTTCTTCTTAACTGGAGCTTGACCCAAACAGGTCTCATACAGTGCTTGTGTATACTTGGAGTTTGCGACCTGCTCTTGCGTCCGGTTGAATTCTTATTAAACCCGTAAGTCTACATATATATGCTTGTGGCAAGTCGGGTTTCAAAGCTGGAACTAAAATCAGGGACATGAGTTCAGTTTATAGACGAGGATGTTTATTTCCGATCGTGTTATCGTTCTTGAGAAGAGCTTGAATTCAGCTCTCCTTTTTTTTTTAGCTAGGAGTCAATAGTAGAGTAGACGGGGATCTTTAGTCTTTGTTTGAAAACCTCTGAATTTGAATCAGCTGGACTCTGCATCAAAATTGAAATTTTATGACAACCCGCTCGTGATGAAGAACTCTTTCCCAATTTTTAGATTTTCCCTTGGTTTTAGTATTTTCTAAAAATTTGTCGTGGATTTAACATCACATATTTAACATCCCCCACCAGTCCGGATAATGGTTTATTACGACCAATATACTATAGTTTCGACTTTATCAGTCTCTCTCTCTCTCTCTCTCTCTCTCCACACACACACATATATATATATATATATTCACAGAGACACTTGAGGTGTAACGGTTCTCATCGTAGTTAGTGGTTCCACTTTTAGGACGTGTAATATACACACACATATATATATATATATATATATATATATATATAGTGGCGGCCGTAATGTTCAGAACAGCATAGTTTCGTCAGAAAAAGTAAGTATAACTTTTTATCTAAGTTGTTTTAGATTATATAATTTTCACAGACAATAAATACAATATTAATTGTTATTCTGTAATATTTTAGTGTTATTTGAGATGATAATAAAAAATGTATTGAATGATTTAGAAATTTACAGCAAAACTCAGGGCGGCCAAAATACTCAAAAATAAACAGTATATATATATATATATATATATATATATATATATATATATATATATATATATAGTTCTTTTTAAGTAAAAAAGATCCATGGTCACCTGTCAATCAGGTGAAACTAACGTACTTTTCTCAATCATAAACCTACTTTTAGAAGATTGTTTGGTTGTCTAATTATTAAACACATTTTTAATATATGTATTTACATTATTCCAAGTTCATGGGTAGGTTCGAAATAAAATATAAAATACTGTTACTACATAAGGTTCTGTTAAAATACTATGAAAATATTTTCGATTTTTGTTCCATTAAGAAGTTCATGAAGAACCTCTCAAGAATCTTTATGTTCACTTCTTTTTAGTGTTCGATAACTTTTTCAAATATACATAATTGCAGTTTCATTTAAATAATACAACCGAACAAAAAGTAAAAAAAATCGTTGAATCTGAATTTGAACAGTTCTGGGCTATTCAGTGTCCCTGATATAGCATAAAGCAATCTGATGGTAAGGTTCTAGTAACGCTGGAGCTTTGGGGAATGCTGAGTACCCATTTATTGTCGTAGCTCCAAGGTCCACTCTGGCTCGTAGTGGTAGTACCTGATCAAATAGAACTATACTGTGTACTTATGCTAAAATTGATTGTTCGAAATAGAACTGTTTCTATGTATAAAAATGGATTTGGTATTAAATAACCTACAATGGTTGATATGCCATGAAAGCAAACCAAACCACATCAAACCAAACTTTAAACAACCCATTCAACTGAGGCTCTCTGTAGAGGAGAAAGAACTCCCCAACCAGTGTCCTGGATATGGCGCTAAACAATCTGATGGTGAAGCTCTAGTCCTGGCGCTTTGGGGAATATGGAATATCCCTTCACAGCCATTACTTCAGGATCCACTCTCACCTGGATTGATAGTATCTGTTATGGTTCAATCAGTGGGTCAAATAGAACTATGCAATCATTTACTATACTTGAAACCATTTAATTGTGTGCAAACAGATGATCAAATTTACATTGAATTATTATTATTGGATTGCAATTCTTAAAACCATGGCTTTGTCAATAAATAACCAGTGAAGGTTGATACACCATTAAATAAAAAAAATAATCAAACCAAATCTAAATCTGGGTCATGCAATTAAACTCACGACTTCCAAATAGATACAACAAGAAGCTATTACATAATGTTTTTTATGCTTTCATGCTTTGTCTCAATTCAGACACCATTTTTAAGATCTTTCGCCAGAGTATAACTAACTGAAACGAAACAGCTTCAACAAAAGGTCAGCCAAATAAGGCAATGGAAAAGATCGTAAAAAAAAACTTACTTTAAAAGGCAATCCGTCGTGGATTGTGTTGAAAGACGTTTGTTATTCCCTGCCATCTGTGGGTCATATTTCTTGCAAATGTAAACGAAATGTTGTGGTTTAAAAAGAAAACGTCCTGGTACACTACGAACGGCGTCAAAATTTTTGTATAGAAGAGTAAAACTAATGTGGATTGAAATTAGAAATTTACAATGAAACAAATGAAACACACATGGATAAAAACAAGAGTCACTGTCAGAGGGATCAATGATAAAGTGGAGCAATCCAGGGAAAGGGGTAGCGCCTTCCTCTACCGCTTTGTGTAGTAGCTATCGAAAAGGGAGCCTTCGGGTCACCCTCGACTAGGGTCGCCAACTTTACTAACTATATATATATATATATATATATATATATATATATATATATATATATATATCAGTTGTATCCAGTCAGCGTCCGAAGACTGAGTGTTCATTATTCACGTATGGAATATATGACAAATTTCATATAAATTTCTCTGTGTGTGTGTGTGTGTGTGAGAGAGAGAGAGAGAGAGAGAGAGAGAGAGAGAGAGAGAGAGAGAGAGAGAGAGGTGCAAAATGTCTTTCACAAAGACAAAATGATGTTCTTAACTAATTTTGTTATTTCTTAATCCTGCCCAATTTCATGTCATATATTATTTTTTTTATCTCTCTACCTCCCCTTCTCATTCTTTCTTTCTTTTTTTTTTCTTTTTTTCTTTCTTTCTGAATTTTAGTTGCTTGGTTGGTTGGTTGGCTGGGTTTTATGGCATATCAACCTTTGTGCGTTATTTAACGCCAAATCCACTTTCATGCAAATAATCAGTTCTATTTAAAACAATTCAGTTTAGCATAAGTACACTGTTTAAACGGTCAAAAACATTTATATTTCAAACTATTCTGTTTATTCAAGCAGTTTTAATTCAGCTAATTCAATTTAGTATATGTATATATTTTGTTTACACACAGTTAAATGTCAAAACAGTTCACTATATAACATTTCAGTTTATTGTAAGTAGAGTTTCAATGTCAAAAACAGTTCATTTTCAAACTATTCAGTTAAGCATGAGCATGCAGTTTACATGTAAGCATAGTTTAGTTGTCAAAAATATTTCTATTTCAAGCTATTCAGTTTAGTCAAATACTTGTAATTCAAACAATTCAGTTTATCATAAGTATGCAGTTAGTTCTATTTAAGCCATACACAGGGCCCTATCAGGTGTTACCACTCCGGACAGAGTGGGCCTGGGAGCAATGACAACGAAGGGGTGTTCCGCATTCCCCAAAGCTCCAGCATCACTGGAACCTCAGAATCAGATTGTTTAGTGTCATATCCAGGTCTCTCGTAGGGGGTTGGTCTTACCCCTCTGCAGAGGTGCAGTCAGTGTATTCTATAGTCCCAGCCGACAGGGAAATTCTGAATTTTAGAATATATATATATATATATATATATATATACATGTGATACTATATATACTTGTGTATGTGTGTGTGTGTGCGTGTGTGTGTGTGTGTGTGTGTGTGTGTGTGTGTCGGTGTGTGTCCTTATATATATTCGTTTTTCAGCTTTTATCTTAATGATACAGATTTGTCGCGTAATAACAGAACGTTGCGTGTCTTGCAAAAATGTTCATTGCGTAAAAGCTATTTTACTTTTCTGAGCGATTTTTCCATCCAACAAATTACGAGCAACTTAGATTTTCGTCGTGTCTTTAGTGTGTGGTTTCAGTTGCATACGCTGAAGAAGAAGAAGAAGAAGAAGAAGAAGAAGAAGAAGAAGTCTGGAATCACGTGTGGACGTAATTAAATCATCGTTTTTTTTTTCTTTTAGATAAAATATCTTGTTCACATCGAATTTAATTTACTTGACGTTAATTTTTTTACCTGCTACCTTGTATGGTTCTTATTCTTTCAATTACATTCGTATGTACGTATACACACGTATACAGATATGAGTATATATATATATATATATATATATATATATATATATATATATGTGTGTGTGTGTGCGTGTTTTTTACTTGCTTTTTGACATTGGATATATATAAGCGTGTGTGCCTGTGTTAACGGAGTGCTTCGTTTTACGATTATATCAATAAGACACAACTAACGGAAATTTCGTTTGGAATATTAACTGTACGATGTATACTATCTATGAATAATAGTCATACTGGATGAAGGGGCTTGATAAGGAAGAAGATTAAGATTGATTTATTATTTGATTTTTTATCCGACTAGGGGTTTTGTTCCAGAGGTTAGGGAATCACGTTCATCGTACGTTCATATTGACTTTTTCTGTTGTTGTTTTTACGCATGGTCTTACAGAATACGAATAATAATTAAACAGGTCTATTTGACCCACAAATGGTATCCAAACAGATACTAAAAATCTGTGTAAAAGTGGAACTGGGAGTAATGTCAATAAATGGGTACGCTATATTTCAAAGATCTCCAGAAATTAAGCTTAACCATCTGATGCAGTTTACTGTCATACCCGGGGCGCACCTTTTTAAATTCTATTGGGGGATTTACTTCTCTCTCAATGATATAGTCAGTTTAATATTTGCCCTGCAGTCTGGGCGGGGATATTATGCCTAAAAATAAGTGCTGTATTCATTGAATGCATTTTTCATCATGACACCCTGGGTATACACACACACACACACACACACACACACACACACACACACACACACACACATATATATATATATATATATATATATATATATATATATATATATATATTGAGATTACATATACAATTACTTTTACTTATACAATCGTTATAATAACTGTTAGATTCAAAATATTATAGCACTAATAATAAGGTTATAATGAACATCATTGTGATAATATAAAATTTTAATAATATAGATGATGTATATAATATAAACGATAAACATATTCCACCAACTGTCTACCAACTTTTGGACCAAACTGTGTGTGTGTGTGTGTATGTATTTGTGTGTGTGTGTGTGTGTCCATTATGATGAAATACCCTATATAAAGCAACAATTCTACTCCAACGACCACGACTTTTTACAGATGTTAAAACTGGAATAAAATTCACTCTCATAGAAAAGATTAACAAAAAAATTAGACGATATTGCGGCTATATTGATATACACGAATATCAATAAATATCATCATCATCATCATCATCATGTCGTGCTGGTAGCACGGATATCCCTGACCCTCTCTCGCCACTTTTCCCTATCGTTCATCGCCTCAGGCAGGTCTTCTGGACAACATCCTGTATCCTCACATAGTTGCTGAATGTATGTTCGTGCTGGTCGTCCTGCTTTTGCACGGCCATGTGTGGGGATCCATAAGAGTACATCTCTTATGAGTTCGTCCCTGCTTCTCCAGCAGTGTCCTGCATGTCTGGTTCGCCTAATTTGAATAGTTTTCGTGATAGGAGGCAGGTGGCCGTACAGTTGGTGCTTTGTGGGGTGTTGGCGCCAGGACTTGTTCAAGATTGCTGGCAGCATTCTTGTGTATAACATCTCCAAATAATGACCTAAATGCTTTTAACATCAAACTGACCCATCCACAAAACACCGTACAATATACACATCTGCATTGATTGTTGAGGTTATGATTGCAATCTACGTCTTGTTATTTTAAAAACATACCATGTCATATGATGAATGACTTGGAAAACTTACTTGTTTACTTCAGCCTGTCATTTTTTTATGTTTCATAAGAATGACAACAAAAGTTCCAGCCACATCACCTTGACCTATTTAGATTTTTTATTCAGCACTGAATATCACTTTCATCCAACTGTCTACACACCTTGTTTCTTAACCTTAAGTCAACTGTAACGTCATCTGGAGGGGTCTTCGTTGAGTAATAGCTAATCTTCTTGACGGCAGCATGGAAGTAAGCGATTTCGAACCCCACACGCTCCATTACGATCACATTCGGATTATAAAAATTGGAAGAGGTGCGAAACCCCTATCCACCTCACCATCAGCTGTAGGTTAAATAGTACCATTACTCTCCATTTATAACGATGGTTTTCTCATTAAATAAGTTAAAAATGCTGATATGCCATTAAACAAAGAAACCCGTGGTGCCCGTGGTGTAATGGTTATCGTCGCAGGATATGGACACGGCCACACGAGTTCAAATCCTCGACCTGACTGATTGCATTTCACATAGCACTAATACCCTTGGGAAAGGTATGAATCCAAATATTCTCCCTTCAGCAATGGGTAAATAGTAGGACAGACTAAGTTCTTCAGCCTTGGTGAGGCAACTAGTCTAGGAGAAAGAAAACTCTGAATTTAAACCTGTTAAACTCCGCTTAAAAATTGACCTGGTGTCATATCCTGCCCGAGCGGAGGGGTTGGTAAATATGATTAAACAAAGAAAGCAAACTTTAACGTTATTTTTTGTGTTACTGCTAGTTTTGTTGAACCATTTCATTTAGTTAATTTCTTACAATGAATTTCACGGTCTTTTTCATTAATTCAATTGAATGTTCTTTCGTTAGAGTCATGCTGCCTTTCTATTTGATATGACCAACCGCTTATTGAGATCTGTCAGAACTGTCTTTAAACTAAAGATCGATTTGCATATCTAGACATAAGCTTATATTTTTTATGTTGATATTTTCGTTTGATTTTTTTTTTCAAATATATTAGGAAGTATTTTCTTACTGCATACTTTTTTTTCTTTTCAAGAATTATGCAATTGGTGTATTCAACTTTTTTAAAAATCGTTCCGCTTACCTAAATAACTTTTCTGACGAATATTCTCCGATGCAGATCAAAAGAAAGATGTCCCTAAGAATCGATAGAAGAATTTAAAATGAATCAGCTATTTTAGGATTGATAAAAGTTCCGCGCCAAGAAACATTATTATTTTTTATTAACTTATCTTAAAGAAATTTTAGAATACTGACTACGGAGAAACACTCAATGTCTACCGAAAAATTTAAATAGAAAATTTTGGGAGGACTTTATATTAAGGGACAAGTAACGTATTCTGGGGGTTGAGTGATTTCAAATATTAAAATATTATTAAATTTTTCACCTGTTACGTATTTGTGCGTACATGCATGAATGTGTGTGTGTGTGTGTGTGTTTATTTACCGACCCAATCTACAACGACCGCTCTGTGAGTGGGGCATAGAATAGGCTGAGTATGTCTTGCAGAGGGATTGGACTCCACAAAAGGGATGTCCTATGTTATTAAACTGCATCTGAGGGATGTGAGGAGTTTAAAGTACCCACTCATGGCTATTACTCCCAGAACCACTTTGACCTGAGATGGTAGTACTTGTAAGGGTTTTATCTATGGGTTAAATAGATCCGTATTCGTATTCGAGTGTGTGCAAAAAAAAAAAAAGAAAAGAAAAAAGAAAACTAAAAGAAAACAAAATGCCTTTTGAGAAATTACAACACAAAAACGGGAATAAGAACGTCAAATAAACGGGATTTACTCGACATAAAATAACCCTGGACGGTTTGACATGTCGTTAAAATCAGTCATCATAATAATCAACCTCCGCCACGAGCAAAATGTGACACAAGGTCAATTTTTATGGAGAGTAAGTTCGAATTCAGAGTTTTCCTTTCGTTAGGGTGTTTAAACAAAGTTAAAGAACCCTGGCTGCTCTACTATTTTCATATTGTTGGGGTGGAAAGAACAGATAGATTCCTGATTTTTCCAAGAGGATTAGTACGAAATGTAACGTACTGGATTCGAAACCTGATCGCCAATTCTGTGTGTCTGTTGGTGAGTGTGTAATTGGTGCTGGAACAGTAAACCTCAGTGATTTTGAATATGGATTTCTGCTTTCTTTCTTATCCTTTTCTTCTTTTTTCCTTATCTACATAGGAAAATAAGCCGAATTTGGAAACTCGGCCAAAGTCTTTCTACAATTTCGTGACAATTATCTACCAAGAGAGTGTTTGAAGAGAAACGTGCAATCATTTCATATCAAGTACAAAATATCTGGTTGCATGAGTCAAATTGCTTTAGACAAGGCAGAGAAGACACCAGCTGCAGCAAACCTTTCGAAAACTTAGAACTTACTTGGAATCCTTTTAGACGTAATCATTGATCTGAAGAGGTAGAATTTCACTGAACCAGAAAATAGCACAATAAGCGTATTGAATATCAAAAAAGTTATCTTATACGGAGCCGTGACTAGTTAGTTCAATCATAACATCTTCCGAGAAAACAATGCCCTTTCCTCTTGCAATTGGAATCGTTTTTCTTTCTTTTTCTTTTTTTCAATATTTATTCACCATATCAGTATGTCTTTTGCTATCGAACGTTTTATTACCAGCATTGTAATAAGTGTAAAAGTAAAAAGAAAACTTATTTTTCCTCACATATTATCTACATCTTTACAACCTTGTAACTTATCTTCCTTTCATCGTCCTTAGGATCTGGCACGCGTTACGCTAAAAGGTAAAGCGAAGCAATAGATAGAAAACTAATTTCATCCATATCTGCATATGTTGGCTTTGATTAATGTCATTAAAAAATGAACACGAGGATTCAAGTTCGAAACCTGGACAAGGCTGTTTGCGTTTCACCTAGCACTGATATCCTTAGGAAAAGATATGACTATACCTGTTCTTCACGTTATGAGTGAATACTAGGGTAGACTGAGCTCTTTTATCTTGGTGTCTCAACCAATATAGGAGAAGGAAAACTCTGAATTCGAAATAGTTTACTCCGCAGAGAAATTGACCTTGTTCTGCATATCTGTTGTGGTGGAGGGGTTGGGTAAAATATTAACGTGTGCGTTGACTGCACAGTTCAAGCGATGACACTTGTTCCGAAATTCATCTTTAGACATCTTTAATTTTGTTAT
The DNA here is from genome assembly GCA_963585895.1 of Sepioteuthis lessoniana. Lineage (NCBI taxonomy): Eukaryota > Metazoa > Mollusca > Cephalopoda > Myopsida > Loliginidae > Sepioteuthis > Sepioteuthis lessoniana. Next base: position 40,582,467 of record OY757912.1, on the reverse strand, counting down.
ATCTTCGTTGTGACACCTGTTCTGACAAACACGTTACCACGCTCTTTTCCTTTCACACAACAGCTGTAAGTAAGTAAAGTTGGCGACAGTAGTCGAGGGTGACTGTTTGTTTTTTTCAGAATTTAACATACACACTTCAACTTTCCATTGACAGAGACTATATTGATGCAGTTAATGAAGAGGCAATGCAGTCACAGTGTAGCAGTAATATTCGTTGCTTACTTTACGCTATTTTACATATATATATATATATATATATATACCACATATATTCCGTCTTGTGTGCATTGACTTGGACGCCTATGCCCGCAGCTACCCGTTCCAAACTATGCAGTAAAACAGGTGACATCTCCACACTAGACGGAACCCCTCTTAAACTAGTAGATAAATTCACTTACCTACCTCTCATCAACCGAAAAGGACATTGACACGCGGATAACGAAAGCATGGACAGCTATCAATAGGCTATCGATCATATAGAAATCAGACCTAACCGGTAAAATGAAACGCAGTTTCTTCCAGGTAGCGGTCGTATCGGTACAGCTGTGTGGATGCACTACTTGGGCGCTAACAAAACGGCTGGAGAAGAAGCTAGACGGCAATTACATAAGAATGCTGCGAGCAATATTGAACAAGTCCTGGCGGCAACACCCCACAAGGCACCAATTATACGGCCACCTGCCTCCCATCACGAAAACTATCCAAGTTAGACGAACCAGACATGCAGGACACTGCTGGAGAAGCAGGAACGAGCTCGTAAATGATGTACTCCTATGGACCCCCACATATGGCCGAGCAAAAGCAGGACGACCAGCTAGAACATACATAGAGCAGCTATGTGAGGATACGGGATGTAGCCCTGAAGACCTGCCAGAGGCGATGAACGATAGGGAAAAGTGGCGTGAGAGGGTTAGGGATATCCGTGCTAGTGGCATGACAAGATGATGATGATGATATATATATATATATATATATATCATCCATTCATAGTGATTGCATGGAGTCCCTTGACTCTCCGCACCAATTGGTCATCGATCCCTGTGGGTCCTCTAGACTGAAATCAGATCCCGCATGAAGCTAATGTATATAGACCTTTGCTGGTCAGTCAGTACTGGTGTCACCATATATAGTAGTCCAGATACATCATCATCATGTCGCGTTATCAGGACGGATATCCCTTACCCTTTCTCACCACCCCTCCCTATCATCCATTGCTTCTGGGAGGTCCTTAGAGCTGCATCCCGTATCGGCACAGAGCTGCTGTATTTAGGTTCGAACTGGTCGTCCTGCCTTTGCACGTCCATGTGAAGGGGTCCACAGGAGTACATCACTTATGAGCTCGTCCCTACTTCTTTAGCAGTGTTCCGCATATCTGGTTCGTCTAATTTGGATAGTTTTCGTGATGGTTTGTTGGTGACCGTACAGTTGCGGCTTTGTTGGGTGTTGTCTCCATGACTTGTTCAATGATAATGAACCACTTAGATAAACTCAATATCAAAACTACCTCTTTATCCTCAAAAATGATCCGCGAATTAGTACACTCTAGCTCTTAACGCAACATATTTTCAGACGCAGGTGTTTATTGTATCCCTTGTAAGAATTCTAAACTAAAATATATTGGTAAAACATCTCGGAACCTTCACGTTCGCTTGAAAGAACACAAAAGAGACATAAGAATTGGTTACTTAAACAATGCCAACACATTTCTCATTCTAATCACAACTTCGATTTCAATTCTGCAAAGACGCTCATTTACATTCATAATAAAAGACTGAGACGCATTTTCAGAGCCGCTGTTATTTCACTCAGTAGTTCCCTAAATACTCGTCCTGGTTTTTATAATATTTATCCTTACTTGAACAAATCTATTTTAAATAGCTACAATATATTCCATATTTAGTTAATATATTCCACAAATATCATAATTTTATGCTTTCTCTTTTTCTTTTTGCTTTCTTTTTCTTCCTCCCTTTTGATTCAAAATCTTTCTCGATAAACAAACGGATCATAAATTCGATACAATATTTCTAATAAGTCAAATGACGTAATTTGAAACAACAAACGCTGATTCACTTATTAAACAGCCAACTTTTTCTTGTTATACAAATTTTCCCTAGATTTTTATATTTTGCATTTTTAAACATCCGTTGTTGATTTAACATCAGTAATATCACCCCTCACAGTCTCGATTATAGTTCATTAGAACCGAAACGCTATAGTGTCGAATTTGCTTCTCAATAAATCTTTCTTTCTACTTGGATAACCTTGTTATCAATTGTTCTTTACATAGGAATCTATAAGAGAGCATTGCTAATGAATTCGTCCTTAGATCCTTTGCAGTACCCAGCATGTCTTGTTTATTTCAATTGGATTTTTGTGAGATGGGAGGTAAGTGGCCATACAGCTGTTGTTTTGTGGGGTTCTACTTTTTTTTAAAAACGGCTCGTAGCTTTTCCCCCATGAATTTCATAGGTGTCCACGTGGTGCATTCATACGGTTGTACCGACAAGAGATGCAGGAAACATGAATGCTCATATGGGCAAAAGCTGATATATGAAAGTCAGTTTACACAACTCGCCAAAAAGAAATGGCTAATATCTAGCTCAGTTTTATCAAAAGAACCGGTTTGTACTAGATTATTTGAAAGAAATTGAAATTGAAAACTATATATTTTTCCAATTTGAAAAACTCAATATATATATATATATATATATATATATATATGTGTGTGTGTGTGTGTGTGTGTGTGTGTGCTAGAACATACATACAACAGCTATGTGAGGATACGGGATGTAGGTCTGAGGACCAGCCGGAGGCGAAGAACGATAGGGAAAAGTGGCGAGAGAGGGTCAGAAATATCCGTGCTAGCGGCACGACATGATGATGATGATGATGATATATATATATAAAATAACTTTTGATATATATATATATATATATATATATATATAGGAATTAAATTAAGAAAACGTAAGAAGATGTCTTAGCATTCTATTTCCGTCAGTAACGTTGTTTCAAATCTATGTGACATAATGAGTGTTCGAAATGTATCTTAAAGCGTAATGCATTTGCTTTGGATTTTAAGAATCTTAAGAGACTTTCTACGAACTTTTCAGATTTTTGTTGCTAATTGAAATTTAGGAAGAATTATGATTGGCAGAATTATCGAAAAATGTTAAAAAGTGAATATAAGTATAATCAATTAATGAAATTTTACTGATTCAAATACAGGATCTTGTAGCTTTTTAGCACTAATTTGACCAAGTAAGTTGAAAAAACTTGGTTTTTGATTATATTATAATTTGAAATAATATTAGATTCAACAATCTTTCTACGTTGTTTACCAAGTAAATCAACTAACATTCTAGCGTCGTTAAATTTAAGATCGTGATTTGATTCTAAATTAGCATAATTTATTTACACTTTAACATTAGTAGATTATTCAACTCTAAGTAAGCTCATCCTCTGAATGCTATATATATATATATATATATATATATATATATATATATATATATATATATATATACGCATTGGTAATGAAGACTATTTCAGTACAGTTGCATGAATTCAAGTATTCCAATCTAATACTAGTGATTATATATTCAAATTATTAATTCTCTTTAATAATAATCATTTCTTGGCACACCATTATATGCTTTGAATTAACAAATAATAACCCCAAGTAGACAATTAAAACTTAAAGTAACTATTATTAATACAAATAATTTACAGCTTGGTTAGGTTTAGTTTTTGGCATATCAACCTTTGTAGGTTATTTAATGTAAAGTCCTTTATATATATATATATATATATATATATATATATATATATATATATATATATATATATATATATGATTTAGTTTGGTTGGATTTTATGGCATATCAACCACAGTATGTTATTTAATGCGAAATCCATTTATATACATATACATTAGATACATATGATTTAGTTTCGTTGGATTTTACGGCATATCAACCATTTTAGGTTATTTAATGTCATCTCCTCTTTATATATATTTATCAAATATATAGGATTTGGTTTCATTGGGTTTTATGGTATATCACCGATTGTAGGCTGTCTAATACCCAACCCATCGTTATACATATATTTCAAATATATATGATTTGGGTATTATGGAATATCATACATGTACGAGTTGGGTACTATGGCCTATCAGCCATAGTAAGTTATTCAATGCCAAATACTTTTTATACATATATATGATAAATATATATGATTTCTAACACATTTTGTTGATAACAGTTTGTAAACGAGCCTGAGGTCATTTTTTTTGCACACAGTTAAATGGGTTCAAGTATTGCTTTCTAATACGGATAATTCTATTTTCTATTAATCATTTGTTTCCTCACAGTGAAATGGTTTCATGAATTGATATTTAACACCAATTATTCAATTCAACATCACTCATTAGTTTGCTTACAGTTATTTTTTCCAAAAATTGCTATGCATCGATAACAATTCAATTAAACATCGGTCATTTTTTTGCATACTGTTAAATGATAAAACAGTACTTATTTCAAACAATTCACTATAGCATAAGTCCTTTTTTGCTCACAGTTTAAATGTCAAACTTTTATTTGACCTATAGATATGATCCTGTCAGTTGCTCCCACTCCGGGCCAGACTGGACCTGGGCGCGATGGCATTGAATAGATACTCCGCATTCCCCAACCCTCCAGTATTACTCGTGCCTCGCTATCAGATTGTTTAGTGTCATACATCAGTCAGCGTATTCACCAATCCTAGCCAACTGGACTTAATTTAGAGTTATTTGGCATCAATAATTATTTTTAATTTAGAATAATTCTTAAATGGATCTATCTGGCTTGTAGATGGGATCTGAACAGGTGCCACCATCCCGGGTCATAATTGCTCTGTGAGCCATAGCTATGAACAGGGACTTCACTCTACCCAGATCTCTTGAAGTGGAGCCTCAGCATCTGAACTGATACAAGAGAATATCAGAGAAGAATGAGAAAAGACAGCGATGGGAAATCTAATCAACGTATATCATTAAGACAAAGTATATGAGAGCGTAAATAAAGAGAACGCTTCTCTACTGCGTCTCTTTTTTCCATCAATAACCAATCGTTACTTTAAGGAAAAGGATCTCGCGATTGGACCCAGTATTCAATTAGCGCAAATTAAGCCGATATTCAATGAACATCTGTAATGCTGTCAATCTAGAATCACTAAGTATTACTGTTTACCTCCAATCGTTGTCTTTTTAAGAAATTACTTTCTTATTTTGGGCCGTATACAGCACTAACCAGCTATAACAGTGTCGTATGCAAAATCTATTACTCCTATATTATTCGAATAGCTGTATTTCTTTCCCATAAATAAAGATGACAGACCTGTTTCTATTTCGCTGACAAAAGTAATTACGAAGTTTTTGCGTGCATGTCTCTTCCCATTATGCCCTGCGGGGCAGATGTAATTTTATAACAAATACGAAGATATTATTCAGATTACATCTTGGTCGATACTGTCGAACAGTTGATAAGTTGTACCACCCCAGCGTCATAATAGCTGCTACAGTCACATTATATATTTCATTCACGAAACGTTACAGCTATTATGGGACAGGGATCATCATCATGATCATCATGATCAAAGTGTGCCTACAGCACGGATTCCTTTGATTTTCTTTCTCGCCATTCATCTCTATCCGTCATCGTTCATGGTAAGTCCGCTAAACCTACAGAGCTGATTTGTGCAAAGTTTTGCTGGTTGGTCAAAATTAGTATGTCCATATATAGGAGTCCATCAAAGAACGCCGCTTATAAGTGTTAGCTTCCCCAGGAGTGCACAGAATGTCTGGCTGTTCTTTGATTTTGTAAGACAGTTGGTAAGTGGTCGTGCAGCTTTTGTTTTGTTGGGTTTGGTTTCCAGAATTTATTTAAAAAACACATCGCAGCTTTCTTCGGTATTTTTCATCTAGCTTTTGCTCTAGATGTCGTGTTACCATTCAATAGTACCGACACTGAAACAGCTTGCAGGATTCCCGTTTTATTTTATCACTGAGTGCTTATCAAGTCTTTAAGAATCACTTGCATGTATCATAAGCCACTAACCTAACATTTTTCAGAATGTTCTCGTTGGTTTGCACATTTTAATTTGAACGTGTATTATTCTACTGATTAAGAGATGCACTATGCCTATGTCCATTTGCCAGGCTAGGATTATCCTCTTGTAATATATTGAATGCATTTATTTGGCTGCTCACGGGCCCAAAATGTAACACAATGTGAGTATAGTGTAGGGGTGTAGATAACATTGCTTAGTTCCGTCATTATTTTCCTTCGGGTGCGTCTCAGACACCGGGGAATAAACTCAGCCCATACCATTTAAAGGTGATGAGTTTAGTGTTCCCTCTGGTGAAGACCCCCTGAAACTAAGCCGTTATCAAATCTCATCCACCCGGCACGAACGGAGGTAATTTTGTTTTGTTTTGTTTTATGGCATAACAATATGTAATCTATAGACAATTTGCAACAGAACAAAACCCCAAAGCCCACTCTTTAGAGGGTTCTATCTATGGGTCAAATAGAACTGTTTAACATTTAAACTGAGTGCAAACAATTGACTAATGCTAAATTCAATTTTTTAAAATAGAACTATTTGGTCATTTAACTGTGTTTAAATTGACGATTTGATTTTGATTTTTCCAGAAATAAACAATATTTGATAGTGTATTTTTCCTTTGTAAATTCTATTTCTAATGTTAATGATACCACGATCTCAAGTTTATAAAGTAACTAGGAAGTGATAGCTTATATGTCACAATTCCGAGACAATTTTCTCTATTCAAATTCAGTGGTTTTCGAATATGCAAAATGAAAATAACAAAAAGCAGAAGAAACCACTGAGAGTCGAACGTTCTGACACCAGAGACAAATTTCACTGTTGATCAACTCGAAGAGCAGGTGTTGTCTGCAAATAAGTTTCGGAATATGAACGACATGATAGAGACGAGACTTTGACAAAGAATTACGTAATTGTTGAAACAAAGCAGCGGTCTTCTCGTTGAATTATTCTCTTTCTTTTTTTTCAGATTATTTCGGGCAAATAGTTCACATTTTAATATATTTAACCAAATGTAGCGAAATCATGCTTTTGATGATTGAGCAGAACATCTTTTAATCACATAAAAATTGCATACTCCATGCTAAATTGTCAAAATGCATGATCAACGTGCAATGTTTATTATATATACTAACAAATGGCCTTCATCACAGAAGTGGGATATCTAATACGCATAATAATCTTAAAATGTAGGTCTTAATAAATAAATGTCCAGCGTTACTCATTTGTAATAATATAAATATGTATAATCAATAGGGCTGTGCATAACTTTGATATGAATTTTAAAAATATTTGATTTTTTCTTTAAGGGTTGCAATTCACAATATACGTTAACATTCAGTTTTTTTTTTTTTTATTGCCTTTGGAATTTACGCCACCCACATAGACTCAAGTGTGAGTAAACCGACACGAAATCTGAAATAAAGGAGAAATTGCTTTGGTCTGTTTTCTTAGTTTAATGGTATATTAACCTTCGTGTGTTATTTAATGTCAAAACCATCTTTTCAGAAAATCAGTAATGTTACTATTTAACCCATTGCTGGGGCATAAATGGGATCATAACTTTCCTAATGGTATTCATCTAAAAGTATGAGTGGAATTCGAACTCGTTTAGCCATTAAGCCAAAAAGAATGAGTATCATAAGAGCCAAAGCATAAACACTTTTATACCCAGATAAATATATGGTTTAGCTTGGTTTGGTTTTATGGTATATCAACTATTGTAGGTTATTCAATGCCAAATCCGGTTTATACATATGCATCACATATATATGATTTTTATAAATATTAGCCAACAATGTTAAATAGTTCTAAGTATTGCCGTGCATCACTAACAATTCAATTAAACATCAGCCATTTGTTTAAACACAGTTAAATGACCAAAAAGTTCTATTTTAAAAAAATTGAATTTAGCATTAGTCAATTGTTTGCACTCGGTTTAAATGTTAAACAGTTCTATTTGACCCATAGAACCCTCTAAAGAGTGGGCTTTGGGGTTATGGCAATGAATGGGTACTCCACATTCCCCAAAGCTTCAGTATTACTAGAGCCTCACTAACAGATTGTTTTGCGTCATTAACAGGACATTCACGGGAAGGGGGTCTTACCCCTCTTCAGAAATGCAGACGTTATATTCTACAGCTCCAGTCTACTGGGCCACATAAATTTAACATGACGGTTTTCATTTTCATATCACATCACACGTGTGGGTGAGGAGTATTTGTATACAAACGCCGGTAACTGAAATCCGCGCGTGTCGGAGTATGATGTTATTTTTTGCATTTTGTTTTTGTTTTTTGCTTTTTTTGTTTTCGTTTTCTTTTTGTTTTTGGCTTGATTGCAAATTAAAACCTTATCTTGAAAAAAAAAAACGGATATGTCGCAACGAAGCGCGTGTACTACTGCTACTGGATAATACTTCCAAGACGATTATGATAATCGATTTTTTTCTTTTATTTTATACTATCCTTGATAATATAGAGTGCGGTTGTTCTAAACATTGTTACACTGATTTTGACGTCAGCTCGTCCACGCTAGGATAGAAAACAAAATTTATATTGACTTCTCTAATCATAGTATAGAAATCTCTGAACCACTTATAACATTTGTTGACACCTTTCAACAATACTTAAAATCGAAGGTTTTATGAACGCTACATGAGCCAGATTACATCACGTCACGCGTTCACGTTTTGGGTCTCCATGACCGGTTTCCCTCTAAAGCTTATCACAGTCCATCATAATATCGTGTTTTCTTTTTCAGACTTGGGAAATATTAATCATTGTTGATTTTAACGGCATGTCAATACGTCTCAGGTTATTTGATTCCCAAAGTTAGGTAATCGCGTACATTGTACGTTTATATTCATATTTTGTGTGTGTAGGGTTAATTGGACACATATGATATCTATTATTGCTATCTAATACAAATAATTTGAACACGTTTGTATTCCTGCAAGGTTTTTCTAAGGGCATATCAACCCTTGATGGTTATTCAAAGCCAAATCTAGATTATGCTCAGTTAGATGGACTCAGTTAAATGGTTAAGCAGTTCTATTTGATCCATAGATGGGATCCTAACAGATCCTACCACTGATATGCCATCAGTGTATTCTAAAACCCCAGTGAAGCTGAAGATATATGGCTTCAAAAAACCCAATGTAATCCTGATAATTTATATTCAATTACACGGTTTCAATTATTCCTAACACAAATAGTTTTTTAAAAAATCGATTTGAACAACAGACACTATTATTCAGGATTAGAGTAGACCTGGGAGTAATGGCAATGGAGAGGTACTGCACTCTCCCCATAGCTCAAGACCTGCAGATACACAATCATATACAGTGTAGTGTCATACATAGAACACTCCTTTTTTGGTTTGGTTTGGTTTGATTTCTTTGTTTAATGGCATATCAACCTTTGTAGGTTATTTAATGCTAAAGCCATTCTCCTAGAAGAACAGTAGTGGTACTATTTAACCTATACTTGGGAGGATAAGGGGCTTCATACCTTTGCCAAGGGTATTTTCCCGTAAGTGAACATAATAGCGCGACTGGAGTACGAACTCGCTTACTACGATTCCGCAGTCCATCGCTTTAACCATTACACAACGAGGACACCCCCCTTTTTGGTGGGGTATCACACCACTGCAAGTAATACTAGTACTACTAATAAAACTGGAGCCAGTCTTAATAGCTCGAGCATATTCTAATTGTTTTGAAGTCGATTTGAACTCCGAGGTGCTCGTTATGTTTCTCGAAGGTGATAGTTTGTTCTAACAAGATAAAGAAAACAATTCCCGGGTGAGGGTACACGAAACTGGTTCCAGGAACAATTAATAATTGCCATTTCTTCCATTTGACCAAAAAGCTACCAGACTCAAAGCACATGGATGAATCGTGCTGAAGATCTCCCTAGATTCTCAGAAAACTTAAACAAGAAATACAACTTTCTTTTATCCCTTTAATGTATCCGGATCAATATGTAAGGATATACTCCCGGACATCGTAAAATCAGAGACAATTCGTGTAGCTGTTATTATTCATCAAGTGAGTAATAGCAACGCGTGAGTAGATTGATACCTTTGGTACATTATACGCACACGCACACATATATTTGAAGTGCTGGACTGCGGAATCGTAGTAAGCGAGTTCGAAGTCCAATCATGCTATCACGTTCACTTTAGGACAAATACTCTTGGGAACGGTATGAGACCCCTCATCCTCCCAGCTATGGGTTAAATAGTTCCACATCCGTTCTTCTAGAAGGTTGGATTTGGCATTGAATTACCCAAAAAGGTTGATATGCCATTAAACAGCAAAACAAAGAAACAAGCAACACACACACACACACACATATATATATATATATATATATATGTTTGTGTGTGTGTGTATATATATGAGCTTTATAATTGCTCGGCCATATTAACATCGGCGACTTATCTGTGCATTTTTCAACCTAGTCAGCTGATTGGTTTGGTTTGGTTGGTTGGGTTTTATTGCATATCAACCTTTGTAGGTTATTTAACGCCAAATCCATTTTTATGTAAATAATCTGTTCTATTTAAAACAATTCAGTTTAGCATAAGTACACAGTTTAAACGGTCAAAAACATTTCCATTTCAAACTATTCAAGCAGTGATATGTAACATTTCAGTAAAGTGTAAATACAGTTTTTAAATGTCGAAAAACAGTTCTATTTGAAATAATTCAGTTAAGCATAAGCACGCAGTTTAAATGTAAGTACGGTTTAATTGTCAAAAACATTTTTATTTCAAACAATTTAGTATGCTGTTAGTTCTATTTAAACCATAGATAGGGCCCTATCAGGTGCTACCACGCCGGACCAGAGTGGACCTGGGAGCAATGGCAATAAAGGGGTACCCCGCATTCCCAAAAGCCCGAGCACTGCCGGAACCTCACCATCAGATTGTTTAGTGTCATAACCAGGACACTCGTTTAGGGTGGGAGGGTCTTACCTCTCTGCAGAGGTGCAGTCAGTGTATTCTACAACCCCAGCCGACTGGGCAATCGGCTGATTGATAGAATACACTGATTGCATTTCTGCCGAGAGGTAAGCCCTCTAAACAAGTGTCCTGAGTCAGACACCAAACTGTATCTGATGGTGAGGCTGCAGTGCCCATTCATTGCCATTAATCAAAGGACCCCGCTGACCTGGAGTTGTAGTATCTTTTAGGGTCCCATCGATAGGTCAAATAGATCTGTTTAATCGTATAATATACTTGAAAACATTTAATGGTGAGCAAATAGAACTACCCATACTAGAAAGCAATTATTTAACTGTGTGCAAACAAACTAGCGTTGGCTCGTTTAAAATGTTATCAACAAACTCTAAGTTTATCATATTTACCCAACCCCTCCGCTCGGGCAGGATATGACACAAGGTCAATTTTTAAGCGGAGTTTAACAGGTTTCAATTCAGAGTTTTCCTTCTCCTAGACTAGTTGCCTCACCAAGGCTGAAGAACCTAGTCTGCCCTACTATTTACCCATAGCTGGGGGGAGAATAATTGGATTCATACCTTTCCCAAGAGTATTAGTGCTATGTGAAATCCAATCAGTCCAGGATTTGAACTCGTGTCGCCGTGTCCAATTCCTGCGACAATAACCATTAAACCATGGGCACCTCCTATAAGTTTATAAATCATATCATACAAGCGTGCACGCACACATACACATACACATGCATATACATATATATATACGAGGTACATCCGATAAGTTTCCAGACTTTTATCGTATGGGCACTTTTATTGAGAGTACACACATGAAACTCTAGTCCCCTTCGAAGTAATCTCCTCCAGCTGCAATGCACTTGTTGTACCGTTCCAACAACCTCTGGAAGGCCTCATGGAAGTCCTCTTGTGTGAGCGTGTCAAGGACCTTCGTCACAGCCTCTTTCATCTCCTCAGTTGTCTCATAACGACAGCCTCTGAGCTTAGGGAATAACCAAAGGTCACAGGGAGCAAGGTCTGGACGATAGAGAGGGTGAGGAACTGTCATGGTGCCCATCTTGGTCAAATAGTCTGTGACAAGGATGGAGTTGTGGACTGGTGTATTGTTCTGGTGGAAATGCCACTGACCGGATTTGAAGAGCGCTTCCGACCGAATCTCTTCCAGGACTCCCTTAAAACCTCAACATAGTAACCCTAACCCTATCCCTTTGGCCAATCAACTCTGGTGTATTGACTTCCTTACTCCTCCTACACCTCTCATAATACCTCAAAGACTCCCTGCCTTTCTTGAATCTCTTGTACGACTCGAAAACTGATGCTCGATTCATGCAAGTTGGTCGAAAAGTAGTCTGAAGCATAGCATGCGTTTCTGTGGCATTTTTCCAAGTTTAAAACAGAATCTTATTACATATCGTTCTTCTAAAGTGCCCTCAGGTCCAGATTGCATTTTTGAAATTCACCAGCTGAGAAAATCAGACTTTAGTAGGGTGTATTCCAATTCCTGTTTTAGCTGTTCATTTGAACCTGTAATCATAAAAATTGGTCAGTCATCTCATAAGATGTATAGCAATAAGATATTGAATTTTCGAGAGTCTATGACAATTTTAAAAAGCCCATACGAAAAAAGTCTTGAAACTTATCGCATGCACCTCGTATATATATATATATATATATATATATATATATATGTGTGTGTGTGTGTGTGTGTGCGTGAGTATGTGTGTGTGTGTAAACATGATTTGGGATTTAACCTACAAAAGTGGACATTAAACCCAACCAGCCAACCAACCAACTTAGTTGTATTTCATCGTCTTTTATCACAGACTTTCACCCACGTGTGTGTGCGTGAGTATGTGTGTGTGTGTGTGTGTGTGTGTGTGTATTCGTACAAAATGAGCCAACCATATTTCATTAATTCTTTTCCTATGATATAGAAATTACTGCATTTATATTTTGTTAGAAATTATTAGATGAAGACAAAGAATATCAATATTTTGACATAACAAACTTTAGGATTTTAAAATTGTTTTCAAATCTTTCAGTACTGGTAACCATTAAATCACTGGTCAGCATGTCAAGAATATTCTTTATCACTATTGTCATTATTCTTTGAGAAAACAACTGATGAGATTTGCCATCTTCTAGAATCGCAATTGGTAGCATATTCGTCTCGGGGAGAAACTCCAGCCTCATCTGTGTTCATTTATCATAACCTTGTGCCAAACTAACCTTCATTTTATGAATAACTCCGCTATACGCACAAAATCTATGTCTATGTTTATGAATAACTCAGGTATACGCACAAAGTCTATGTCTATAAACTCCCACCAAAGAGAAAAGTTGATATCAAAGCATACATCGCAATATATTACTTCATTATTTATCGTTTGCAATATAACGCCAGTATATCTTATTAAATGCAATATGTTGGGCGAATATCGATAGAGATCATTGCAACCTTTACGCCTTTTACTTTGGGATATACACAAGGAACTTTAAATGTGCATCCTTTCCGTCGCCACAGGTAGCTTACTGTTTAACGCAATATAAATTCAAGCCGGTATTTAATTAGTCCGTCACCTGTTTCGATAACAATTCATCGCCCCATTATTGCATTTGCACGTCTGATAATAATGTAATTACACCTGACGAGTTGGCACTTTATCGCCCAAATTAACAGTTTCGCAAATGCTTATAAATAACCTGTCAAAAGCACTAATCACTAGTCTCAGAAAACGGTGACCATAAGTGACATGAACTCGGGAAATGGCAAGCTCGACTGGTCCAGGAAGTGATAGTTAATAGCAAGAAAACTGGTCGAATCGGGGTTATCGTGTTTATCCAGCCAGAAAGAATAGATATTATCTTAGAAGAGAAGAAAAGATGAGACGCTGAGAGAAAGGAAGAAAGAAAGAAACATAAAGGAATAATGATAAAAAAAAAAGATTAAAAAAATAACAAACAAACAAAAAACGGAAGTCATTTATACAGCTGCCCTGAGTTGAAAATATTGGAAGGACAGGTCGGACAGACAGGACTATGATAAGACCTTTACATCGATGGACAATGGGAAGAATACGAGGCATAGCAGATGGTGTTATCGAGAGTTGACAGGCTTCATAATAGCCATGACAAATTGCAGGATCATTTGTAACATGATGAATAATCGACTTGATTAATCAAGAAATCATATTTAACGATGTCTCCTTACGCAATATTGCCTTCTGTCCCTAACTGAAAACTCATCTCAGCAGTTAAATTTACTGGCATTTAAACTAAATGCGGCGATGCAAGTTCAGATTATATCCAAAGAGAAATTTTCGAGGTGCTTTGATCAAGGGAAAACTCACGGGAGTAGGTGATCTGAATGAAAAGAAGATTATTTAGAAGACAATCAAAGTTTCATTCATTGCTTATATATGTCTTGGAGAATGCAGCTTGGATCTTGATATATATTTATACAAAATTATAAAACAAGTTTTTATAAGTTCTAAACAAAATGTATGTGGTGAGAGAGTACTACAGCCCACACTAGCCTCGCTGTATGCATATGCTCCGTGGCACAAATATCGTAAATGCTATCCCAAGTGAACGACTGCTGTAAGCTAATGTTTTGGAAGCTAATCTCACAGTAGGTACCAATATCAAGTCTCTTTGGATCGATGCTAAAAATGGTTCCTTTCCGTCAGCATTTTCCTTAAGATTTTTTTACTGACAATAAAGCTACTCCTAAACCCTTTAGGTAAGGGTTGTTTGTTTTGTTTATATATATATATATATATATATATATATATATATATATATATATATATATATATATATATATTTTATCTTCATATCTAATCTATAATTTTGTTGGTGTGAAAAAAACAACAGATTGTACAATTTGAAAGTTATACGAACTGATATCTGGGGAAAAACATCTAGTGAAAAAATACGAAAGAAAGACGTAGCATACTTGAAAAATATAAGTAGCATACTTGAAAACAATATATATATATATATATATATGTGTGTGTGTGTGTGTGTGTGTGTGTGTGTGTGTGTGTGTGTGTGTCTGTGTGTGTGAGTGTGTGTATATATATATACACACACACACACACACACACATATATATATATATATATATATATATATATATATATATATATATATATATAAAGTTGAATAAATCAAACAGTAAAACAGGTTTAGAGGCGCGATATTTTGTCCTTTTATTTCATTTTCAACTTTTAGAAATTAAAAATTAAAAATTAAATAAAAGAACGAAATTTTGCGCCTGTAAACCGGTTTTAAGTATTTGATTTATCCAGCTTTCCATATATTTCTAACATCTCGTCAGATTCAACTCAATCTATCATTTCAATACATACATACATACATATATATATATATATATATATATATGTTCGAACTCCATCCCTACAAATACGTTCACTTTCCAACTAATACCCGAAGGGAAAGTTATTAGCTTTCTAATCTCACCCGCAGATATTGTTTGTTTGTTATTTAATGACATATCAACCTCCTCGGGTTATTTAATGCTAAATCAATCCTTTTTTGTTGAAAGACTGTAGTGGTACAATTTAATTCCTTGCTGGGAGGATATCATATCATATTTACCAACCCCTCCGCGCGAAGAGTATATAACACGAGGTCAATTTTTTAAGCGGAGTTTAACAGGTTTGAATTCAGAGTTTTCCTTCTCCTAGACTAGTTGCCTCACCAAGGCTGAAGAACCAGTATGCCCTACTATTTACCCATAGCTGGAGGGAGGATATGGGGGTTCCCACTTCACCCAAGTATATTTATCCGAAAGTGAATGCAATGGGGCCACTGGAGTTCGAACTCACGTACTACGATTCCGCAGTCCTGCGCTCTAACCACGGGGACACCCGCGCAGCTATAGTTCAAGTAGTACTACTGTTCTACAAAGATGGCTTTGACACTAAATAAACTGTGAATATTGATGTGCCTTTAAATGAAATCACCAATGCATTTACATTTTCTTATTCACATTTTTCTCATCTTATTCGTTATTCTGTTGATTCTGGCTTCCCTTTCCAGAATAATCGAACGATCATATTGTCTACAACTTGTTTATAATAGATTTTATCACGTTGGTGCTCAGTCCACTAGCGACACATATTTTCAGGCATTATAGCGAATGGTTTTAACCATAGAATGTTTCTTTCTTCTCCTCCTCCTCCTTTGCGATTCTTTTTGTTATTTAGCATTTTAAAAAAATAAAGGAATCAACGATAAGATGAAGAAAAAATCCATATATTCTTTTTGCTGATATTCTTTTCTTTTCTTAAGATATATTTCATTAAAAAAACAAAAAAAAAAAACAAATCATAGGCATGTTGGTGATTATTCCTTTTGTCACACCAATGTGTGAATGACCAAAAAGACTTAACTCAACTCGAAAATTGTCACTTTGTAGCTGTATTCATTACAGCTTGCCCAGCCCCACTGTCTAGCTAATCTATCATCCTGTTATCGTGACCTACCTACACGATAATGACCTCTTCCTCCTTCATAAATGCTTACACTATTTTACTCTCGCAGAGTCTTTTTCCAAGTGCTGCCCGAAGACACACCTCGATCAGCTCCGGTACACAGATCTGGTTGGGTGTGTCCTGGTTCCGTTGGCAATCAGTCAAGGCCGTCTGACGTGATTCCGGTAAGCCGACATTCATGTCGGGCGTGCTAAGACTGGCATCCATGAGTCCCAGGGGGTGTTCCCCCAGGCTCCAACCCTCCTTAGAGAGGCTAGGTGTATCTCCTGGCACAGACGCGTCCTTTTTAGGGAAATGCCGACGGAGCCATAGGCATTTTTGGAGCAGCCGGGCGTGTCTGGGCTATGGCCCTGCGTCGGACCCACCTAAAAAAGCCTTGTGCCTCACTCTTCCGGTCGGAGGAACGAACAACAAATACCGTCTTTCAGCAGTCAAACCTGACCGTTCGGATGGACACATCTATCTTCTGTTCTACCACGCATATTCTGTATATATGTTCTGTTTGTTCAATACACTTTTTCACCTACTTTCTCTTCCTCTGTGTCTTCCTTTTGGTCCCCAACAGGCCACAACACTTCCTCACCAACGTTATTTTTGCTTCCAAAAAGAGATCAATCTGTCTTGAGAATGACACAAAACTGCATCTGATGGTGAGGCTACAGTTCTGGATATCTGGCGAGTATGGAGTGCCCCTTCATTGTTATTATTCCTTGGTCCACCATAAGCCGGAGAGGTAGTACCTTTTAAGATCCAGTCTATGGGTCAAAGAGATATCTTTAAAAATTATTTGCTTCGATAAGACCATGTGCAAAATAAATAAATAAAGATTTTAAGAAAAAAACTGAGCAAAAATATAAAAAGAAACGTGAAATCAACGTGCTTCCTTAACTCCTAAATATAAAAAAACTTTAATCGAAAATCAATCAATCAAAAAGAAAACTATCTATCACTGTCTTCTGCTCGAAACTGTACAAGTCATGGTTTAGCTCCACAAAGATGAAAGATAAAGAAAAAGAAATTCCAAGAATACATTTTAACGTTTCTTTATTTAATCTTTACAACTGTATTTGTTGGGATGTTGTAAACAGGAAAGGAAGACAACAATGCTGACTTTAATCATTAAGGGTTTTCGGACTATTGTCTTCATCTTTATTGTCATTCCCCCAACGTTTCGGCCGATATGTCCTCTGACCTTCTTCAAGTGTTTAAAGAAGGAGGGAGGACATATCGGCCAAAACGTTGTGGAAATAACAATAAAGAGCAAGACAATAGTCCGAAAACCCTTAATGATAAAAATCATCAAGCTTCCTCTTAGAAATTTAGACAACTAACAAAGCTGATATAAAAAATAAATTCTGCTTCTTTTCTTTGTCTTTTTACCCGAAATGTATGTATAGGTAGAATTAGAAAGAGTAAGAGAGTGATGAAACACCCCCCCATACACGGGTTGGGGGATGACTGGTTTTTCTGTAAAACCTCTCTGCCTTTCTGCTTTCTTCTCCTGGGTAGAAATCTTTCCTGGTTTTCATAATTTTCCGGATGCCCACGCAATCGTCCTGCTCACATCAACCACCTATACATTGCATATGGACAGGCTCTTGTCTGGCATGCCACCTACGCAAATTACGCGGTACTTCTGCTGAAGAAATGCCTGCATCCTGTTTACTTTAAGACACTGTTGCTTTGTCGGCTTCCAGTGTCCGGCTTTCCTAGAATGCTATCCATGTAAATTACAGGGTGGAACGATAAAATTGTCGTCCTAAAGAAAACAACACTACAGCTTTATTTTAAAACTTTTATTGAAAAAATCAATTCAGGTAAATTGATTATGTAGTAGAGCTGACATCTATTCAATGTAGCCACCTTCAACCTCAATCACCGCCTCGATACTGATCCGGAACTGGGAGCGTGCCTTTTCCACAAGCACCGGCGGGAGCTCGGCGAATACTCGGCGGATGGCGGCGAACAGACTAGCTTTGGTGTTGTTGGAGGTCATGTTGGTGATGTTCTCGATGTATGACCAAACGAAGTAGTCTAATGGGTTCAAGTCGGGGGAGGAGGGGGCCAGTGAGAGAAGGGTACAAAGTCGTAGCACTCCTTCTGAAGCCAAGCCTTAGTCTCTTTGGACTTGTGGGCTGGCGCCGAGTCATGATGCCACAGCCAGTGTCTGCCACCAGCAACCTGATTGCACCAGGGGATCACCACACTGTTCAGCACATCCAGGTACACTTTGGTGTTGACTTTCAAGCCGACTTCGAAGATGTGAGGTGGCATGATGTAGCCCTCACTTGAAACTACACCAAAGACCATAACCGTAGCCAGAAACTTTGTTTTCATCACCCTGGGCACGTCCCTGTTATTCGTAGCAATCAAGATTAGCATTTTGAGGGTGCTGGCAATGGTCCTGTTGCCATAACATGGATCGGTAGGGATCATGAGTTGTACAGCGGCGCATCTCTGATCTCGCTCGTTGAACATTGTGTCACTTTCAGACATGATAGAAGGCTCCTATCGCTCTTAGGATTTGTACACAACTGGCAAACTAATATATGGTCTGCAACAAAAAAAGAAAACCGGTTTTCATTAAACGGAAATGGAATCATGTCGTCTTTTCTAGGGCGACAATTTTATCGTTCCACCCTGTAATTGGCATTTCCGCTGGAGAATCTGTGTTCTGTTTCCTAAAGTAAACATGTCTATTCCCTGTTTTGCTACTCACGCAATTTACGCAGCATATCAAAAGGGGTCTTCAAGTCAATATCTAACAAGGAGGGTACGAGTGAGATTTCGTGATAAAGTGTAGGCCATTGATCACTCGCAATGGTCATAAGGATGACATCCGAAGACTGGGCCAATGTTTTATTTCATTCTGTCGAACGGTCAGCTCCTACTCTACTGTTTTTGTTCTTTTGTGGTGTGATTAATCCAATCGCTACGGGTCATCATCGCCACTGGTCTGCATAATTCCGGATGGCTTCCATAAAAATAACGGCCTCTGACTTCCGGAAGAGAATACACTCGATTTTCGTGTGAATCTCCAAGAAATAAAACGTTTTGGAAGATGATATCCATGTCTACTGACGTTTGTCCCTACTATCACCAAAGACATCTATTTGTAACGAGAATTAGAAAATTAAACCTTTCATACCAATCGAGAATTCCTTCGCTTTCTGTTTTATCATCTATTTAAATCAGGCGAACTCCTTAATTTGCTTAGAGACATCATTGATGCTACTATATATACATATTCAAGTATATTGACATATATACGGATCCTATGCTCACCCGCACACCCGTGTAGACACGCTTGTCCTAACATGCTTATACATACATATAATGTTTGTCGTTGAAGGAAATGGACTGGGCGACCTGAGTTCTCAAATGAAAATGATTGAATTTCAAATAGCGCTAATAACATTGAGAAAGCTATGAATCCAATTATTCTCCTGCTAGCTCTGGGTAAAAAGTAGGGCATACTTGACTCTTGAAGACTGATATGACAACTTGCCTAGGAGAAGGAAAACGCTGAATCCAAACCTGTTAAACTCCGATTTAAAAAATTGAACCTGTGTGTCATCCTGCTCGTATGGAATGGGTTGGTCAAATCCAATACTAATGTATTTTAATATCTTTAGCTACTACTGCTATTTATAGTACTAAATTTTTACCCAGTCTGCTCGGGCTGTAGAATACACTTATTGTACCTCTGCAGAGGGGTAAGACCCCTCTAACGAATGTCCTGTTTATGACACTAAACAATCTGATGGTGAGGTTCCAGCAGTGCTGGAGCTTTGGGGAATGCGGAGTAACCCTTCAATTCCATTGCTCCCAGGTCCACTCTGGCCCGGAGTCGTAGCACCTGATAAGGCCCTATCTATGGGTTAAATAGACCTAACAGCATACTTATGCTAAAATGAATTTTTTGAGTAAATTGAATAGCTTGAAATAGAAATGTTTTCGATAATTAAACTGTACTTACATTTAAACTGTGTGCTTATGCTTAACTGAATTATTTGAAATAGAACTCTTTTTCAACATTAAAACTGTATTTACACTTAACTGAATTGTTACATATAACTGCTTGAATAGTTTGAAATGGAAATGTTTTGGACAATTAAACTGTGTACTTATGCTAAACTGAATTGTTTTAAATAGAACAGATTATTTACATAAAGATGGATTTGGCGTTAAATAACGTACAAAGGTTGATGTGCCATAAAACCCAAGAAAGCAAACTAGTATCAAATTTAAAAATAAACGCTGCAGCAACACACCAGTATAAATAACAAATGCTCAAGTTTTACGAAGTAGTAATGTGAATGCAAAAGTCACATCATTTCTGCAATATACACACACCGACTAATAGCCCAAGATCGGTCAGAAAGTACTTGGGAGCCAATTAATCATGGAAGTCTTATTAACGAATTCTCGCCGGATATCATAAAGTCGACGCGGCGACTCGAAAGGATAAATACAAAAATCGGTAGACAAGGGGTGTATATATAGTCTAATTAAATATATATATATATATATATATATATATATATATATATATAGTATATATATATATATATATTTGCATATTTGCTCATTAAGACATGTTTATATACCGTATATGATTGTATCTGAGTATGTGCACTCAGGAACATAAGACCTAATAGTGTTGCCACTTGATCACAAGTGATGAAAAATAATTGATGAAGAAGCATTTATAGTTTGTTTACCAGATTTATCAATTTTTCAATGATTCATAGTGGCTATTTCAGTGTATTTTTAAACCGTCCTTCGTTGATGGGATGAAAGTCTTTGCATCTTCAAAAACTCTCTATCGATGCCCTTGTTTGGGACTTTAATTAACTTAAAAATTTCCAAAACAGGTCTACTCCGAAAATAAAACTACTAAAACACAAAATCACTTGTGACATTTTACATCACCAGTCTATCAAATGCCTCCATATTTCTGCTAAAGCTGTTTTAGTGCAGGGAGGTAAGTTCATGACAAGATGTTCCTTTTTATCATTTATTTTTTTACTAATTAGGTGTATTTTGTGAATCTATTATGTTGTATGAATTGAAATCAGTGGCCCGTGTTCAAATCATGGTTGAGGCTGTTTGCTTTTCATTTATGCTAATGCTCTTACGGCATATATTTATTTCGCTGACAGGGTACTTTAGCCTTGGTTAGGTAACTGGTCTTAAAAAGAAAATAAAAAGGTAGACAGATACTCGTATCTTTCTAATATTTGTAGATTTGTGTATAAAGAAAATATACAAGTAAACTTATAAGAAATTGTAATTTTCATACGTCTTCATAAAAAAAAAATGAAAAATGTCTTTTTGTCCTTCGATTTCACATTCCTTTTTGTTGTTTCGCATTTAAAAAAAAATTGTTGGAGATCAAAACAAAATCTGTATTCTTTTTGTAAATACTTTTTCCATTTCTTAATTAATTATTTATCAAATTGAATATGCAAGTCCACGTTGTTCATGATTCAGTGTGTTAGATCAATGCTATTCATCTCTATTTGCCAGACAAAAAATGTATTTTTCCCCTTTGTTGTTCCTTATCCTGCTTTGTTTGTCCACCACACCATCCACTGCGATCTTCTTTGGCCAAAATTCCGAGAAAGAAAATTCACAAATAAATGAATGAATTAATAAAAGCAAAAACATGAAGACTAACAGCAAAGACCCTTCAATAATCTTTTGTGAAAGTCGTGTTCAATGATAAGCGGAGGTCATAAGTGTTAGAAATTTTCTTCATCTTTTAGGGTAAATGTGGCCCGACTCCATTTTAATTACTTTTTTCATGGCATTTTGCATATCGCTTCTCTTTTTGATGGTGATGGTGGTGGTGATGGTGGGAGCTTTTTCCGTTTTGTTGACTCCTTGTTTTTCTTTTCCTTTTTTGTCTCTACAAATTTCTAGGATTTCTTCTACTCTTTTTTTTATTATAAGATGATGGTTTCTTTGTTTTGGCGGGCTTTTATGGCATATCAACCATTGTAGGTTATTTAATGCCTAATCCTGTTTATATATATATATATATATATATGATTTATAAATACATTTTGTTGATAACATTTTTTAAACGAGCCTGAGCTCATTTCTCTGTACACAGTTAAAAGTTTCACCAATGGCTATGTAATAGTTACAAATATTATCAGTCATTTATTTGCACAATTTAAATAGATATACCTATATGATTTGTAAGTGAATAGTTTGTAGGTAATTTCATTTTTGAATGAGTTACAACTAATTTATTTGCACACTAGTATTGCTATTGTTTGTACAGTCTTAAATGGTTTCAATTATTGCTATCTAACACTAATAGTTGTATTTATTATTGATTATTTGTTTGCAGACAGTGAATTGTTTACAAGTATTGCAATGTTCTGCCAATAATTCAATTTAGGCACACAGTTCAAGTATTGCTATTTAACTCTAATATTTAGATTTAATATTTGTTTGCACATACTTAAACTATTGCTATGTATCACTAACAATTTAATTAAGTATCAGTCACATATTTACAAGGTTTAATAGTCAAAGAGTTCTATATATAAAATTCGATTTAACGTAAATCATTTGTTTGCACCGGGTTTTAACCCTGTGCAAATAGTTCAATTTGACCCATAGATAGGACCCTATCAGGTGCTAGCTGGGTCAGAGAAGGTGGGAGCGATAGAAAATAGATACTATTTACAACCCCTCCGCTCAGGCAGGATATGACACAAGGTTAATTTTTAAGCAGAGTTTAACAGGTTTGAATTCAGAGTTTTCCTTCTCCTAGACTAGTTGCCTAACCAAGGCTGAAGAACCTAGTCTGTCCTACTATTTACCCATAGCTGGAGGGAGAATAATTGGATTCATACCTTTCCCAAGGGTATTAGCGATAGAAAATAGATGGGTACTCCTCATTCCCTTTAGCTCCCGTATTAACGGATCCTTACAATCAGATTGATCAATAATTTTACTTTTCCCCATTTTATCAATGTTTAATGTTTGCTTTGATTCTTTTTAATGGCATATTAACTGTTCTTGTGCCGATGGCGAGCGATAATAAATAACACGTGAACACACAAGCTATCTAGTAATGGAGTATCTTTATTTACAGCTAAGGGAGCTAAACCTACAGAGCTGGCCTCACTTTCATGGGGCCGTTTCGTATCCGTGTTTTACGGAGCTATATACATTATAACATCCCTTTTATCAAGTGATGTTTAAACTGAGTTTAAGGTGATGTGTGATGTCCATACTTTGTAATAGTGTGTGAGTTCATTATGGAATGAAGCTAGTAAAGTTCAGAGTAATCAAAGTAAGGTCCCTATGTGCTTTTTCTTTTCTTTTTTTTCCTTTTTTTCTCTTTCCTTTCTTCCCCTTTCTCCTTCTCAATTTTTGGCTTTGTGCGTCTACCTTTCGATAGGTCATGGCCCTTTAATCGTGCTGGCACTTGGACAGGACGACTAGATCTACGGGGTTGGATTTCATGTGTCTGTGATGTGCATGTTTGTATGGGAGTGTATTGAGGGTCAGCTGGTGTTTGGTCGGATAATGTATCTAGTTGCCGGGGGCGGATATTCAGGGGCTCAGTGGGTGCTCGGTCAGGAAATGTGGCCTGTTGGCGCAGGTGGATTCTGTTTCTCCTGTTCTGTTATCCATCTACCTGGACCATGTAGCTGCGTGGTGCTGCTTTGCTAGTGACTATACCAGGCGTCCAGTCACTGTTAGGGGTTTGTGGATGACGCTTCACCCTGATAGGTTGTCCTATGGCGAGATCTGGTAATTGTTTAGCATGCTGGTCATAATAGCTTTTGGTTGTCTGTCTTTTCTTTATGAGTGCCTGCTGTACGTCCATTTGTACTTGGGGCGTGTAGTCCATGGCTTTGCATGGTAGCATTGAGCGGGTGCGCCTTGATAGGAGTCGTTGCGCAGGTGAACTGCGCATGCCTGGTGTGGTTGCATTGCGCCATTCCAGGATGGCTTTCTACATGTCAGTTCCTACTTTTGCAGTTTTTTTTATGATCCCCTTCATCAATTTAACTGCTGGTTCCGCTCGTCCATTGGATTGATGATGGTGTGGGCTGGATGTTATGTGGTTGACATCCCATGTTTTTAGGAATCTGTGACACTCGCTACTGATGAAATTGGTGCCGTTATCGGTGATCAGGGTTGCTGGTGCACCGTGTGTGGCAAAGACAGGTTTGATTTCTTTGATGAGGGCGTTGCTACTGAGGTCAGGGAACTGGCTTAGTTATATTAAGTCTGAGTAGATATTCACCAGCACTACATAGTGTCTGCCATTTATTTCAAAACAGTCGCTGGGCACTAATTTACATGGGTGAGTCGGAATTGGGTAGGACATCAGAGGCTGTCGTTGTTGTTGCAGTTGGGCGAGCTGGCAGGTTTCACGGTGCCGGACAGCTTCAGTGATTTCCGCATGCGTCCGTGGCCAAAACATTATCTCACGGGCAGTATTTAGGGTGTACTGGATGCCTAAGTGGGACCTGTGTGCCCTGACGACCATCTCTGGCCTCAGTTTTGTCGGTATGATGAGACGTGTGCCTCGATAAGCTAGGCCACTTTCTGTGGCTAGTTCATCACGGTATGGTCAGTATTCCCTGATATTGAGTGTACTGTTGTCTTTGTCAGCTGGCCAACCTTTTCTTGTGATTTCTATTCGTGCTAACAATGTCGTGTCCTGACCAATTTCTTCCTTGATCCGTGTGAGGCGGTGGTCAGAGACGAAGTGGTGATCTTCCAGTTCAAACTTTTCCGTGAGCTCATGTATTTCGAATATCGTGGCTTTGTCCTCCCCAGCTGTCTCAGTGGCTGGCAGTGAGGCTCGTAATAGTGTGTCACTGATATACATCTGTGGTCCTGGTTTGTACTCCACGTCCAGAGAGTATTTCTGAAGACGAAACCGCATTCGTTGCAGTAGCTTTGGGCTGGTGTGGATGGGTTTCGATAGTATAGTCTCCAGTGGTTTGTGGTCGGAGAATACTTTCAACTTCTCCTTGCCGAGGATGTACTGCTCGAAACGTTCTGCGGCGAACACAATGGCGAGGCATTCCTTCTCAATTTGAGCATAGTTTCGCTCCGTTTTAGTAAGTGCTCTGGACGCATACGTGATGGGGTGTCCACCCTGTTTTATTACAGCTCCAAGACCAACCTCCGAACTATCGCATTCCAGTGAGACTTCCTTGTTAACATCATAATATTGGAGGACTGGAGCTTGGGTGATGAGTTCTTTAATCCTACTGAAAGCCGTTTCGTGTTGTGGCAACCAGTCAAATACAGAGTCCTTGTCCAGTAGGCGTTGCAGCGGTTCACATACAGTGCTTAGTTTGGGTGTAAACTTGGCAAGGTAGTTTGCGACCCCTAGGACTCTCTGAACGCCTTGGACATCTGTGGGGCATTGCATCTGCGAAACTGCTTTAACTTTCTCCGGGTCTGCTGCTAAGCCCTGTGCACTAAAGATGTGTCCCATGTAACTGACAGAAGTTTGTTTGAAGTTTAACTTTTGTGGGGTTGAGTTTTAAACCCTTTTCCCGGCGTCTTTCGATAAGTGCTCTGAATGCTGACTTTTGTCGGCCTCTGCATCATTCTCACCAGAACCATATATTATGGTGTCATCTGCGATAACTTGAGTGTTGTCCAGTCCTTCGAAACAGTCCTTCGAAAATTTAAAAAAAATTGATTATTTGACTACATGCCTGAATATATGTTCTACGAGCGACAAACGTTTTATAAATCTCACCGTATTAGAAATACCTAAAAAGAATTTTTGTAATGTGTTGTAAACGTTTGTATGGCAATATATATATATATATATATATATATATATATATATATAACCATGATTTGATAACCGGTCTAGGAGCAGGGAAACTCTGAACTTAAACCTGTTAAAGTCCACTTAAAAATTAACTTGGTGTCGTGTCCTTCTCGTATGGACAGAACAGTTGTGCAAAAACTAAAAAGTAATAACTTATAATTACTTATCATTTTTCACTGTTTTTTGAATTTTCTGTAACAAAAGACAAAATCTTTAGACTGAAATTTCAGGAAGGAAAGATGTTTGAACAAAATTGTTCCAAGAAAGCTACTTTTTTCTCCAAGCAAACTTAAGTAAAAGGTCAGCTATTTCTTTTTTTAAAATTTTTTCAGCAATGTAGTCATAAAACTTGCTTCCCACTTTCGCTTCCCACTTTCGTATGCAACGCATTGTTCACTTTTACATCATATGACTCCTGACTGTTTTTTATTTTTTTTTTACATTATATGAAGATTTTTTGACAGTCCTCACGAACTTATCAAATTAAATTTCTCCTGCCACCAAATAAATGGTGTTTATTTACGACTACTTAATAAGATTGTACGTTGTGTAGACGGTGGCAGCTAACTAGGCTTGTTGGTTGGTTGGCTGGTAATTTTACGGCATTTAAGAATTTGGGTCATTTTAAACTTAAGTGATTTTAATTGTTCAGAAATGTGTCTTCCAAATCCTTTTAACGACGTAAATACTTATAATATCAGTCAATAACACGTAAATACTTATAATATCAGTCAATAACACGTAAATACTTATAATATCAGTCAATAACACGTAAATACTTGTCTTTAATTGGAATCATTTTGAGATGAGGCTTCTTAATCTGAGAACTAATTTTTATTTTTTGCAGACTTTTTGTCCTCATCTTGGTTGTTTTTGTGTTGTTTCTTCTTTCACTACGTTTCGGCCACATTTCACCTCTGGCCTTCTTCAGGTGATTTACCGTGACCTCGGATAGGAATGCTGAGTCTTGTAACCGTATCCCCAGTAATTACTGCCTTCCATAGTTGTTGTCTATCGCACCACGTTTTTGACCAAGTAAACCTCTGGCCGGCTTGGGTAGGATTTGAAACCGCTATCTTCTGACAATGCTCACCTGGAACCGCAGAGACTCAACGCCTCTATCCGCTGCGCCGGGTTGATATACCATAAAATCCAAACAACCAACTAACCCTCTCCTACAAGGCTGAAAATTACACAAGGGGCAACTTTTGCTGATATATAAATATATGTGTGTGTATGTGTGTTTATTTGTGTGTATGTGTGTGTATGTGTGTGTATTTGGGTGTATGTGTGTGTATGTGTGTGTATACTAACAGAAAATTCGTACGTTAAATGATGACGAGAAATATGTGGAAAAATGAAAAGACGGATGATTAGTAATAAATAAAATGGATTGCGATAGCATTTGTACGCTTTTTGCTGCTGTTTTGTTTCTCTTTTTTGTCAATGAATATTGTATAAAAACAAAAAAGGAAATGTTAGCACAATAACAGGATACGGAGGAAAAGACAAATCATTCAAAGCCAATGCACACTCACATGTACACGTAGACTCACATGTAAGTATATTTCTATGTCTGAGGTGTGTGTTTGCGTGTGTACACATGTGTAGGCGCTAGCATGTGCATGTGTTTTCGTTTGTTTGACTTTTTAGTTATATTCTTTGACCACACACACACACACACACACACACTAAGACATATCTATCTATCTATCTATCAATCTATTGCCGAGTCGGCTGAGGCTGTAGAATACGCCGATTTCATCTCTAGAGAGGATTAACCCCCCACAACGAGATATGACACTAAACAACCTGATGGTGAGGTTCGAGTGATGTTGTGGCTTTAAGGAATGCAGAGTACCCCTTCATTGTCATTGTTCCCAGGTCCACTCTGGCCTGGAATGCGAGCACCTGATGGGGCCTTATCTATGGGTTAAATAAAACTAAACTGCATATAAATGCGAGACTGAATTGTTTGAATTAGAACTGTTTGTCTAAACAGAATAGCTGGAAGTAGACCTATTATTGACAATTAAACTTTGTACTTACATTTTAAGAGCATACTTATGCTAGACTTAATTGTTTGAAATGGAACCGTTTTTGACATTGAAACTGTACTTAGACTAAACTGAATTGTTTAATATAGTATAAAACTGTTCTGACATTGAACTGTGTCTAAAGAAAATCTATACTTATACCAAACTGAATTGGTTAAATTGGAACGGTTTGAATAAACTGAATAGCTTGAAATAGAAATGATTTTGACAAACTGTACTCATGCTAAACTAAATGGTTTGAAATAGAACTGATTATTTGTATAAAATAAATTTGGCATTAAATAAGCTACAAATGTTGATATGCCATATAACACCAAAAACCAACGAAACAACATCTTCATATATATATATATATATATATATATATATATATATATATATATAAACGTACGTTTGCATTTTAGATTCTTTTCTCTTTATTTCTTTGCAACTATCGATATAAAGTGTCTAGTTCCCTACGTTTTGTTTGTTATGTTGCTTTTAGGCAGAAATCTAAGAATAAATATATTTGTATTGATTCGAAGCTTAAACACATACATAGACACTCGGGCATTAGCTTTCTTTGTCGCAATTAAATTAGGCATCTGGCCAATTTTTAGTTAATTACGAGGGCGTTCGGTGCTTTCAAAGTTCGACATCGCTGTTACCAAAAACCAAAAAGAAAAGATAAAGAAAAATTAAAGCGGAATAAGTTTTGACAAATATAACTTTCATATTCTTGCAATCGACGCAAAAAGGCACGAATCCGTGGTAGATTTCAACAGAACTATTGAAAATAATAGAATTAATTCAGTCTTTAACGTCTGTTAGGTAATATAAAATGCGAAACTGAACATGAAAATACGTATATATATATATATATATATATATGAAGGGTTTTATGGTTCTTTGTAGCTCACTTCGCGAATTAATGGAAAAGCAAACGCTGCAGGGGGTGTCCTCGCCGTGTGATGGATAAAGCGATGGATTGCAGGATCATAGAAAGCGAGTTCGAACTCCAGTCGAGCTAATAAGTTTACTTGGGAATGGTGTGAACCCCTTTATCCTCCCAGTTATGATTTAAATAGTATCACTACTATTCTTCTAGAAGTATGGCTTTGGCATTAAATAACCTACAAATGTTTATATGCCATTAAACAAAGAAACCAAACTAAATGTTTCAGTATTGTCAAATAGTGCTCAATATCAATGATAGAGCATTTACACACACACACACACACACACACACACACACACACACATATATATATATATATATATATATATATATATATATATTACATGGTTTTGTCTGTGACCCTGGGTTTCATGTATTGTCCAATTATCGGACAGAGCGAAGATTTAAAAGAAAAAAACGTTTAATAAGATTAATTTGAGTGTATGTGTGCCTATGTCTGCGTGATATTGAATGTTATTATGTTTGTGTTATGTGCTGTTGCCCCCGCGTTCATATGTACTTAAGTTTGCGTATGTAATGCTAGACATCTTTACATATTTATACATATTTCCGCTGTCTGTTAATGAGAAGGGCTGAGACAAAGGAAGAAAGTGTGAGAAGTGAAAAGTGGGTGAACGAGGGGGAAATGGATTGTTGCAATCAGAATTTCTTTTTATTTCTAACTTTATGGAAGTCAAATGCTCATTTTCATTCGAATATGAAGGATCTGTTATGTGGGGAACTTTGTTGAGTGATGATAATGATTAAAATTTGAACGATCATCACGTTAGTTATTTTATGTGGTGTGGAATTTATAGGCAGGTAATAAAAATGATGTTTTGGGTACCTTTTGCAATAATAATAAATAAATGAAATAATAAAAGTAGCAATTAGTGTTATAATGGTCTTTGATTATACTTAGGGGTGCTTATAATGCAATAATGTGAAAAAATAGAGCGTATAATTTTCGACTATACTAAAATACCAAGAGAACTATAACTGAATATATATATATATATATATATGTATATTTAGGCAGCATTTCTTCGTTAATGCAAATTTCATTAAACATAATAGACATTTTATGTCTACATATTTTCTTTTGGATCCGTTCGAATTCCCGTATTACTTTTATTGTATTCTGGGGGAATTGATTTATGTATTGTCCATAGTTGCATGTATCCCTAGTACTTTCTGCCCGGCTTTGGGCCATCATCAGGGGAGGATCTACTACAAAAGTGATGTAACTTTTGTTTTAGCATATTACAACTGTGTAAGGGCGTCTTTGCCGTTGAAGGTTTTTGGCGTTTGTTTTTGAATGTGATTCTATATTTAGTGCCAGTAGCTAAAGACATTTAAGTACATTAGCACTGGTTTGAAAATTAATTCTATTAAGTGTTGGCTGTAGGTTTCTGATATGTAATGCTTCGAGAATCTGAAGTTTTTGTTTATTATTTTGATGTTCTAATATTGTTGTGTTGTCGGTGAGAATTTTTCGTAGCTGTGCCGTTGGGCATGAATGTTTTTTTAAATGCTGAGCTATTGAACTTGTGTCTGAAAGGTGCATTGTCAGTCTCCTCGACAGGGTAGTTGAGGTTAAACCAACATATATATTATTATTATCAGAGATACAATCTCCTAAAGGACATTTAAATTTATATATAACGTTGGTTTTTTGCAAAACTCCAATCGAGGGAGAGGAATTATTTCTAATGACTAGATTCGAGGTTTTAAACTTATTATAATATATAACGAGTTTTATTTTTTTATTAGGATCAGTGGGGAGTATGTTTTTGTGAATCAATGTTTTCAAGATTTTTTCATCGGATTTGTAATTGTAGTGCATTTGGTTACGATAAAAAAGTTTGATATATGTTTGTTGGCTGGATGGAGTAGTACACTGTTCATTTTGTTGGTTAACATTTTTGATAATACGTTTAATTTGTTCATCAACAATGTAGTTAGGAAACCCATTGTTGATGAGAGCCTGTTTTATGTTTTCTACCTCTTTATAAAATATTGTATTGGAGGAGGAGATTAGTTTGGCACGGGATATTAGATTATGAATAATTGCTTTTTTATATCTGAAGGGGCATTCACTTTTAAAGTGGAGGGTACAGGAGTTGTTACTAGAGGGTTTTTTGTAAGTGGAGGTAGTGAAGTTATTATTGTTGTTAGCATCAATAAGAACATCTAAAAAGGAAATTTTATTGTTTTTGTTTATTTCATGAGTAAAGTTAAGGACTGAATTGTTTTGGAAGGTGTCTTGTAGTATGTTGATTTCGTTAATATTATTAGTAAGAATAAGGATGTCATCAACATATCTTAGGTATATTGGAGGTTTTTTTGTGCTATTAAAAATTCTATTTTCGAGATCGGACATGTAGAAATTACTGAAAATTGGGCCTAGGACAGACCCCATAGATACGCCATCAGTCTGAACGTAAATATTTCCAAGATGGTCATAAAATGGAACTTCAGTAGTACATGTTAAGAGTAGTTTTCGAAGTATATTAGAGTTGATATTAAGAGGAGGAAGAGATGGGTTATTATAAATATTATTTATAATAATATCAATTGTTTCATTAACAGGTACATTAGTAAATAAATTTTCTACATCGAGTGAGGCTAATATACCATTATTGGGTTTAATTGTATGAAGAACTTGAATTAATTCATGTGTAGATTTTATGTTGTATTTGCTAGGTAAGTATGGTGAAATAAGCTGTTTTATTGTTTTTGTGAGTTGATAAATTGGTGTAGGTATTTGTGATATAATAGGGCGTAGAGGATGATTAGGTTTATGTATCTTTACGGTCCCGTAAAGATAGCCGGGTTTATAATCGCCAATTATTTTGGGTAGTTTTATGCTATTAAGTTCGGCATTATTAGCAGTGATTAGTTTATTAATTTTTGATTTTAGTTGGTTGGTGGGATTCTTATTTAATTTTTTGAATTTTGTGTGGTCATCGAGGATATTTTGTAGTTTTGAATGGTAATCTGTTTTATTGAGTACTACAAAAATGTTTGTTTTATCAGCTTTTTTTATGGTGATGTTAGGGTGGTTGCGTAATTCTTTAGCAGCAGATTTTAGTTGATGTGTTAATAATGTAGGTTGTTTTTTATTGTATCTATTTTTGATGGCTTCAGCCTTAAGGAGATCACGGAATTCGGGTTTGACTCAGATTACCTTATTATCCCGGAGTTTTAAAATGTTTTGGTATAAAATTTCAATTTCTGTATTCTTGTTGATGCTGGTATATCCTTGGAATAAATGGCAGTTGGGTCCTAAGTTGAGGAAATCTTTTTGTTGTGGAGTTAAATTACAGTCCGAGAGATTGATAAATTTGTCAATATTATTAGGAATAAGTAGATGTCCTTTGTAGAGATTGTTGAGCTTTTTTTGAAGTGTAAGTTTGTGGTCGTAATCACTTTTGTTAATGATTACGGAAAGTCTGTTATCTAGTTCGTGGAGTTGTGCAGGTGTAATAGAGCTTTCAAGTTTGTCTCGTATTTTTTGTGATTCAAGATTGAGTGAATGGATGTTATTCTTACAGAGTGTAATTTGTCTCTTCACGAGATCACGTCTGTATTCCAAAGTGCTGTTATATTTATGAGCTGCAGGATCATGAAGTTTAAAATATGTATATTTAGGCAGCATTTCTTCGTTAATGCAAATTTCATTAAACATAATAGACATTTTATGTCTACATATTTTCTTTTGGATCCGTTCGAATTCCCGTATTACTTTTATTGTATTCTGGGGGAATTGATTTATGTATTGTCCATAGTTGCATGTATCCCTAGTACTTTCTGCCCGGCTTTGGGCCATCATCAGGGGAGGATCTACTACAAAAGTGATGTAACTTTTGTTTTAGCATATTACAACTGTGTAAGATATGTTGATGACATCCTTATTCTTACTAATAATATTAACGAAATCAACATACTACAAGACACCTTCCAAAACAATTCAGTCCTTAACTTTACTCATGAAATAAACAAAAACAATAAAATTTCCTTTTTAGATGTTCTTATTGATGCTAACAACAATAATAACTTCACTACCTCCACTTACAAAAAACCCTCTAGTAACAACTCCTGTACCCTCCACTTTAAAAGTGAATGCCCCTTCAGATATAAAAAAGCAATTATTCATAATCTAATATCCCGTGCCAAACTAATCTCCTCCTCCAATACAATATTTTATAAAGAGGTAGAAAACATAAAACAGGCTCTCATCAACAATGGGTTTCCTAACTACATTGTTGATGAACAAATTAAACGTATTATCAAAAATGTTAACCAACAAAATGAACAGTGTACTACTCCATCCAGCCAACAAACATATATCAAACTTTTTTATCGTAACCAAATGCACTACAATTACAAATCCGATGAAAAAATCTTGAAAACATTGATTCACAAAAACATACTCCCCACTGATCCTAATAAAAAAATAAAACTCGTTATATATTATAATAAGTTTAAAACCTCGAATCTAGTCATTAGAAATAATTCCTCTCCCTCGATTGGAGTTTTGCAAAAAACCAACGTTATATATAAATTTAAATGTCCTTTAGGAGATTGTATCTCTGATAATAATAATATATATGTTGGTTTAACCTCAACTACCCTGTCGAGGAGACTGACAATGCACCTTTCAGACACAAGTTCAATAGCTCAGCATTTAAAAAAACATTCATGCCCAACGGCACAGCTACGAAAAATTCTCACCGACAACACAACAATATTAGAACATCAAAATAATAAACAAAAACTTCAGATTCTCGAAGCATTACATATCAGAAACCTACAGCCAACACTTAATAGAATTAATTTTCAAACCAGTGCTAATGTACTTAAATGTCTTTAGCTACTGGCACTAAATATAGAATCACATTCAAAAACAAACGCCAAAAACCTTCAACGGCAAAGACGCCCTTACACAGTTGTAATATGCTAAAACAAAAGTTACATCACTTTTGTAGTAGATCCTCCCCTGATGATGGCCCAAAGCCGGGCAGAAAGTACTAGGGATACATGCAACTATGGACAATACATAAATCAATTCCCCCAGAATACAATAAAAGTAATACGGGAATTCGAACGGATCCAAAAGAAAATATGTAGACATAAAATGTCTATTATGTTTAATGAAATATATATATATATATATATATATATATATATGTGTGTGTGTGTGTGTGTGTGTGTGTGTGTGTGTATATATATATATAATTTAGGCATAGTTCTCATGGAAATGTATATATAGATATATTATTTTCGTGTATATAACATAAATGTAAAGCACTGGACCCTCCCACACACACACAGACGCACACACATAATTATCTATAGTTGCTTGGATGGTTTTATACACACACACACACACACACACATTTATGTGTATGTATTAATATATGTGCAAATGCATGCGTCTGTGTGTGCAAGTTTTTGTGTGTGCGTGTGTGTGTGTGAGAGAGAGAGAGAGAGGTGGAATGTATCGTTTCGGTAATGAATCGACCGTTTTGACATAACGGTACTTGATAGATATTTGTACCAACACAAGCTTGAACGTGTTCATGGCCGTATCGCTACGTCTATGGTAGTAGTTGGACCCCGTTGTGACCCCGCCGTGGGAAAAGATGAATACAGGAAACTCTGTCTTAGTACACTACACAAGGGTTTTTTACTACTACAGTTTGTAAATAGTCACCCGGTGAAAGAAAGAGTGTATGGAAGCTGAGGCGACCGCGCTAGCAGGCCAAAGAGAAAAAGCATATCATCAGAAGAAAGAGTGAACTGACACAGAACTTGAATTTCTTCTCTGGTTTTCTGTTTTCGCTCTAATATGTTTGTCCACTGGTTTTCTTTTCCCAGGGTCACGTCTAGTATCAGGCCCTTTTTCGGATCCCATCCTCAAAATGGTTCTCCTAAATTTTCGTCACCTTACATTTTTGTAGCTAGTGTTCAACTCGGTGTGTTCACCTTGTCACGTCTTCCAGCCAACCCTCCGAAACCGACACGTCCCCCATCTTGCACCCGTTATCGGGGAGAAGACCACATCTGTCTCCAGCGGCTCTACACTCGTGCAGAAGATCTGGGACCTCCGGCTTTTCTCTTGTCATCCCCAACTAACGCTGTCACTTACCAGAGACTGTCTGACCCACGAGTACCTTGGTATACATATTTACCAACCCCTCCGGTCGGGCAGGATATGACGCAAGGTCATTTTTTAAAGCGGGGTTTAACAGGTTTATGAAATGCAATCAGTCTCGTTTAGGATTTGAACTCGTGTCGCCGATAACCATTACACCACGGACACCTTCATCAACAAGTGCCTTGGTATAAGTCCCACAAAGATCAATTGCCCGCTCGTAGACTATGTGTTGGCCTTTTTTTCTTTTAAATTTTTCTTCTATCTCTCCTTCCCCAGAGATTAGTTTTTCGTTCTCTTTATAACGTAGATCTACCGTACAACGTAGCAGGGAGAAAAGTGGAGGATATTAAAGAAACTGATTTCATTATATATATATATATATATATATATGTGTGTGTGTGTGTGTGTGTGCACGCGCGTGTGTGTATGTGTGTGTGTGCGTACATAGAATAAATGTTTTATATATGCGAGTGATATCCGAGAAGAAAGGTACAGACGTTGACTTCTTCAAATTTTTACAAAATCTGAGCGGCTGTAAGTATCTTCAGGTCTTAGAGACTGTTCTAAGTATCCCAGTCGATTTTACTAGTTATCTGATCTGAATGGTTTAATTTCTTCCTCTAATCGTGTTTGTCGGCGTTCTTTTCCAGGTTCTTTTCAACTGATCCAAGTGCCCCAACAACGAATGTTCTCGCTGTCACTCTTTGCAAGGATTTCATTTTGAAGGAAAAAAGGTCATGCTGCTTCGTTGGTTCATTGTGTAATTAGTCATTTGCAAACTAGTGTCACTACTTGAGCACGTTTAAGTCTGTATTATAACCATTGCTTACGTAAAATCGTAAATTAGTGTTTATATTCACTACACTTACTGCCCGTGGTGTAATGGTTATCGTCGTAGGAAATGAACTCGGCGACACAAGTTCAAATCCTGGACGAGACTGATTGCATTTCACATAGTACTAATACCCTTGGAAAAGTATGAATCCAATTATTCTCCCTCCAGCTATGGGTAAATAGTAAGGCATATTGGGTTCTTCACCCTTGGTGAGGCAACTAGTCTAGAAGAAGGAAAACTCTGAATTCAAACCTGTTTAACTCCGCTTAAAAATCGACCTTGTATCATATCCTGCTCGAGCGGAGGAGTTGGTAAATATGTATTCGCTACTCTTAGCAGTTTTGAGCTGAGACTCGTTAGAGGAAACCGGAAGAGAGTGACATTTAAGTGATGCCAGTTTTTCCCAATAGTTTTACTGGTAGTCTTTCCCTGAAGTCTGAGTGACTTCTCAGATCTCTAGGAATCTGGTTCCGACAGTGTATTTTCTAAGGCTTTTAAGGAACTTTTCAAGGGGACCATCTACAATTAGTATCTTCGTCACCTACATGTCTCTCAACTTGTCAATTCTCAGACAATCTCAAAATATTCCATACTTATTTCATTTTCACACCTTGTCCAGTTGGCTATGGCTGTAGAATACACCGACTGCTTCTCTGCAGAGGGGTAAGACACCCTCCCACAAATGAGTGTCCTGAGTATGACAGTAAACAATATGATGGTACGGTTCCAGTAATGCTGGAGCTTTGGGGAATGCGGAGTACGCCTTCATTGCCATCGCTCCCAGGTCCACTCTGGCCTGGAGTAGTAGCACTTGATAAGGGTCCTATCTATGGATCATATAGAACTAAACAATGGTTTCGAGAGTTTACTGGTTTTGCATTTAAACTGCACATTTATGCTAAACTGAATTATTTAAAATAGAACTGTTTTGACATTTAAACTGCTGAACTAAATTACTTGAAATAGAACTGTTTTCATATCTAAACTGCATACTTATGCTAAACTGAATTGTTTGAAGTAGAACTGTTTCAACATTGAAACATGATTGTTTTAATTAGAACTGTTTGACTAAACTGAATTGCTTGAAATAGTAATGTTTTTGACAATTAAATTGTGTACTCATGCTAAACTGAATTGTTTGAAACAGAACTGATAATTTGTATAAAAATGGATTTGGCATAAAATATCTTACAATGGTTGATATGCCATAAAACCCCAAACAACGAGCAAATTATTTTCATACCAATAGTAACCTGTCTCCTGGGTTGTCTCCGTCCGTGACCACAAATTTCTTCAACACATTCAGACTTTTCTAAGCATTATCATTTTAGGTTTATTTATGGGAATATGTGCGTGTATGGGTGAGAGAGAAATAGAGAGAGAGAAAGAGAGAGAGAGAGTGAGAGGGAGAGATACAGACAAAAACAGAGACAAAGAGAGAGAGACAAAGAGAGAGGGAGAGAGAGAGACAGAATGAGAGAAACGAAACGAATGTTGTCTGTGAAAGAATTGTATTCCGTCTACCGTTGTCGGTTAGTGGTTACGAGAAACAAATCTGACGTTAGAAGAACGACATTACTTGGGAAAATGAATAACGAAAGACACTGACAAAATCCCAAATAGGTGACGCTGTTTACAGCACTTGCACGTTACACAGATTTTCCAGCTCCTATGTAAGATCCAAGTATTTTTAAGCTTGAAACCTTCTTTCACTTTCCCTATCAGGTCTGCTGACACAGTTAAATCCACTAAATGACAGTTTCTTTTTTTCTCCTAAATTTAAACTAGTTCTGGTCTTCTCCATGGACTGGGAGATTTGTTTTATGCCTTTCATTTTCAAGGACAGCTTCTGTTTTGGCTATATATTATTTATTAGTATAGTAAACTTTTGATTTCTTGCAGAATTTCCAGTGGATCGGTGAGGCTGCCTGTGAAACTTCTTGTGCTTATTTGGGTATTATTTTATGTCGATCACCACAAAGAAAAAAAACTATTTTTCCAATTATTATCATCATTATTATTATTTTACTCGTTGCGAGTTTTACACTAACTGATGATCTTTCACTAGAGTCTGGGTGACAACAAGTCTCCTATGGTCTCCAGGAATCTTGTAAATATTCTGTACTTACGATGGTTTGCGCTTGTCCTCTTATTTCCAAGACTAACAATCACTTTAACAAATTTTGGGAATTGTTTCGTGCACACCAGTTACAATTCGTGTCACCGTCCCCTTCCTGTTCTCTAGTGCGTTTTGTTCTCAAGCAAGGTCTAGGTACTCATCTCTCTGTTTCATTTCTTTTATATTTACGCTATGGTCCGCCAGAACGGCAAAGTCCACCCTGTGACAGTTTGACTATTATTTTTTTTGTTCACAGTCATCTAAGTCTTGATGATACGTTTGTATCTCAAAATCCAATAGAACTTTATAGTCTCATTCTCCAGAACGCATTCCTGGTTGTGCATATATCATTTGTTTGTGTGGTCAAATTAAACTTTTTGCATATTTACAGTGCATCACTTTTCCAAGCCAGATTATACTCTTTTAGCACTAATTTGCTGCATTTGCATAATATGTGACTGAATATTTTTTTATATCACCACATAATATACATATGTGTCTTTGTTGTATTCTATCTATTTTTCGTTTATCATAGTTTGCCTTACGTTCAAGTCTTTCTTTGCTAATTTTAGTTTGTCGCTTGAAATATCAATACATTTGTTTTTTTTTTCCGATTTTTAATTCCTAGATATTACTTTCCTGGAGGTCCTTGGGTCAAAATTACTTTTATTATTATTGTACTCTTTTGAGAGATTTACAGACCAGCGTTAGGTGATGGTTTTTCATGAGAGACAGAATGACAGCAAGTCTCCTCGAGAATTCTTATCAGTACTCTGTTCGATCTCAACCATGCTGTTGATTAGATGATCACAAGTTGTCCTCTGATTTCAAGGTCACCGTGTCCCTGTGCTCATACTTAGGTAACTGTAACAAGCCCTCAAATGACAATTGTTATCAGGGTCACTTAAATTTTCGGTATTTTTTTTTTTCAGTTCTCTAGCAAAGTGAAGGTAATCGCTCTTTTTGCTTTCTTTCAGTTTTACTCGGTGGTCAACTGGAACGGCTAAGTCCACAATTCGGAGTGTTCATTTTTTGTTGACTATCAAGAGGTATGGTTGTCCGAACGAGATTAAATGATCCATTTGTACCTCCAGATTCCTGATTTTTTTGTATGTTTCATTTGTTAAGACGGATTCTGGTTTATGCATATACCACTTGCTTATATGATCAAATATAGACTTCTTGGACAATTCCCAGTGGGTTACCTTCTTCACCCAGTCGTATCTAGTCTTTTTCTCTTTTGCGTTGATTTACTATATTCGCTTATTAAGTGCTTGCTCGTTTCGTCTCTATCACGACATAGTCTAAATCTGCTATTTTGTTGCATCTTGTCTATTCTTGGTTGGACAGTATTTGTGGCGTTGCTCTGTGTCGCTATCAGAAGTGATCCACTTTCTCTCTTAAGGTTCCCCTTTCTTAGCCATGTCCAAGTTTTATCGACTGAGATTTCATTTATTTGTCGCTTGGAATGTCCATAGAGTTGTTTTTCTTCCCATTTTTTTTTCTGGTTATTTTTATTCTGTTGATACTTGTGTTGTCTATTGTTTCTGGTCGCCCTGATCAGTCTTTCTCCGCACTTTTTATATAGTCTTCTAGTCGTTGTACCAATGCATTAACATTATCTTGAATATTGGTAAAACCTCTTCGTCCTTCTCTTTTTGACATGTACAGTCTGTCGACGTCATATCAGGTATGTAAGACCTTGTGCATGGCTGTAAGTTTTCGGGTTCTCTGATCAATTTAGTAAAGTTCTTCTCTCGTCCACTTTAAAAATCGTCCCGAGTATTTTACGAAATGTTCAACCCTTTGATAAGATTTCTGATATGTATTTTCTGGTTCTCCTGTGATATTCTTTTTTAATTTTTTTCTTTCACTATACTTATCATTCCTAGAAAGAATTTCCCACAAGCGTTTGCTGTTGGTCTTCCACAGGATTCTGAGTGACATCATGTGTCCTCAAGTCTCCAGGATTCTTCTCTGTACTGTGGCTGATCTCAATAATTCTGTACTTACGATGGTCACTGATCGTCCTCCTATTTTCAACACTTCCAGTCCTCTTATCCCTTTCATTAGGATGTTTCCGAGCCCACCAATTAGAGTTGATACCAGCGTCACCTTCATGTTCCACAGCTTTTTTAGTTCTTTTATAATTATTAATATTTTACTTTTTGAGGGTTTTTTCCCATCAGCTGATGGTTTTTCACTGGAGTTTGAGTGACAACAAGTCTTCTCAAGTTTCCATGATTCTTCGAAGTATTCTGGCCTATCTCAACAAAGCAATAGTTTGGACAGTCTCCACTCGTCCTCTCATTTCCAAGTTCTCCACTTCTTGTACCAGTCCTTTGGCAACTGTACCAAGAGCACCAATTACAATTAGTATAACCGTTACTTTCATGTTCCACAGTCTTTTCAATTCCCTAAAAAGATCAAGGTACTTATCCTTCTTTTTACTTTCTTTCAGTTTTACTCTGTGGTCAGCTGGGATAGCAGAGTCCTCAATTCATCAAGTTCTCTTTAGTTGTTGATTATTATAAGGTCCAGTCATCAGACAGAGATTAAGTGATCCGTTTGTATCTCAAAATCCCAGGCGAGTTTATTATTATCATCATTATTATTATTTCTTGCGTGTTTTCACACAAGCTTTAGCTGATATTTTATTGGAGTCTGTGTGAAAGAAAGTCTCCTCAGGTCCCCCGGACTGTTTTCAGTATTCTGGCCGAACTCACACAGGATGTAATTTAGATGGTCTTTGCTTGTCTGCCGATTTCCAACTTTTCTTAGCTATGTGTTAATCCTTTGAAGATCGTTCCATGTGCACCAATTATTATTATTATCATTATTATTATTTATCCTTTCCACAGCAGCTTTAGTTGATGACTTATCCCTGGAGTGAGAGTGACAGCAAGTCTCCTCAAGTCACCATAACATTTCCCAGTATTCCGGCCAATCTTAATAATGTAGTTTGGATAATTTTTCAAGTCTCCGGTCCCTGTATCAATCCATTACTGACAGTACTAAGTGCATCAATTGTAACTGGTATCAGGATCACTTTTATGTTTCATTGTTTTTTCTCATGTAAGTTCGAGGCACTTATCTCTTTTCGCTCGTTTTCAGTGTTACCATGTAGTCAGCCGGAGCGGCAAAGTCCACAATTCGGCAGGGTTTTTTTTTTGTTTCTTTTGTTGTTGTTTTTTTTTGTTTTTTTTTTATTTTTATTTTTATTTTTTTTTTACTGTCGCCGGGACTGGCCATCTGGTCAGGATTAGTTGATTTTTTGTATCTCAAAATTCCAGAGAAATTGGTGTGTTTAATTTCCGTGATGGATTATTATTATTATTATTATTCCTTTTCGAGTAATTCACACCAAAGTTAGCTTACAGTTTCTCACTTGAGTTTGACTAACAACAAGTCTTCACAAGTCTCCAGGACTTTTCTCAGTATTCTGGCCGATCTAAATATTGCTACCGTCTAGATGGTCACTATTCGTCTCAATTCATCCTGTATTTTTATGTACTCGCGTCCTTGCATCAGTTCTTTGGTGACTGTACCAAGAGCACCAATTACAATTGGTATCAGCGTCACTTTAATCTTCCCCTGTTTTTCAATTCCCTTGCAAGATCCACGTACTTATCCATCTTTTTACTTCCTTTCAACTTTACTAAGTGGTCAGCCGGGACAGCAAAGTCCACAATTTGGCATATTCTTTTTTTTTTGACTATCAGTTGGTCTGGTTGTCTGGCCGAGATAATGTGATATCTTATCATGTCAAAATCCAAGGGAAGATTGTGTGTCTCCTTCTCCAAGACAGATGCTGGCTAGTGCATATACTATTAGTTCGTATGGTCAAATTTCAATTTTTGGCACAATTCCTTGTGGATTACCTTGTCCACCCAGTCGTGTCTAGCCTTATATTCTTTCTGTGTTTATTTGTTGCATTCGATTATCATGTGATTGATCATTTCGTCTCCATCATCACATAACCTACATTTTCTGTTTTGTTGTGTCTTATATGTTCTTGCTTTGATATGATTAGTCCTTATGATTTTGTTTTGCGTTGCGATGACAAGATATTTAGTTTCTCTCTTAAAGTTTCCCTTTCTTTGCCACGTACACGATTTGTCGTGTAAGATGTTGCTTGTCAGTTGCTTAAAACATCCATAGAGTTGTTTTTTCTTCCCATTTTGATTTTTGGTTGTTTCCATTCTATGGATCTTCGTGTTGTCAGTATTGTTTTTGATGGCTGTAATCAGTCCTTCTCTGCGCTTTTCTATGTAGTCTTCAAGTCACTGTATTGATGTGTTCACGCTGTCTTCCGTGCTGGCAAGTCGTCTTCCTCATTTGTGTGTCAACAATCATCTCTGCATTAGTTTTCATGTTCTCTGGTCCATTTGAGTAAACTCTTCTCTGGTCCACTTCAAAAATGATCCCGGGTATCTTATTAGGGTGACAGCTCATGCAGTTATCCATTTTATAAGGTTCCCGCTATATAGTTTGGTTTCGAGTCACTTTCTCGTTGTCCGGAGATACTCTTTTATAAATCATCTCCACTTGCTTGATGGTGCCAGCTTCCAATATTCCCAAGTAGTTGTTGGTTTCTTTTTCTCCAAGCGTTAAAATTTTTTCTTAAATTGGTAGTTCGACTCCTTCCGACTTGTGTCGTTTCCTGCTTTTCATGACAAGCATGGTGCATTCTTATACCAAATTCCATCCCTATGTCTTGATTGTAAATCCTCTCTTCGTGTATTAGACTTTCCAATTCTTTTTCGTTTTTGGCAAAGTTAAATGCCGTCCATGTTCGTTAGGTGATTGTTCTTTTCCTGCGATTTACTAAGTTTGTATCCGGCAGTGCATTTTTTGAGTATGTTGGTTGAATGGCATCATCACTATTGCAAGTGCCCATGGTGTAATGGT
Source organism: Sepioteuthis lessoniana (assembly GCA_963585895.1). Lineage (NCBI taxonomy): Eukaryota > Metazoa > Mollusca > Cephalopoda > Myopsida > Loliginidae > Sepioteuthis > Sepioteuthis lessoniana. The sequence goes on along the minus strand of OY757912.1, from coordinate 40,538,992 downwards.
TACCGTCCTAGGAAATGGACACGGCGACACGAGTTCAAATCCTGGATGAGACTAATTGCATTTCACATAGCACTAATACCCTTGGGAAAGGTATGAATCCAATTATACTCCCTCCAGCTATGGGTAAATAGTAGGGCAGACTAGGTTCTTCAGCTTTGGTGAGGCAACTAGTCTAGGAGAAGGAAAACTCTGAATTAAAACCTGTTAAACTTCGCTTAAAAATTGACCTTGTGTCACATCCTGCCCGAGCGGAGGGGGTTGGTAAATATGATCATCACTATTGCAAATAGTAATGGCTATATCGAATCTCCCTGGAATATACCTCTCTGGATCTTCGCTTCAGTTAAGCTTTTCCCTCCTGTTGTCAATTCCACTCTCTGGTTTTCTCGATAAAATTTATGACTTCATATGATATAGTGTACATATAATTATTATTTTACTTATTTGAGAGTTTTTCACGCCAAAGTTAGCCGATGATTTTCCACTGGAGACTGAGTGAGAGCAAGTCTCCTCAAGTTTCCAGATTTCTTCTCAGTATTCTGTCCAATCTCAACAATGCTATAGATTGGATGGTCTCCACTGGTCCTCAAATTTCTTAGTCCTCCAGTTCATCTACCGATCATGGGTAACTGTATCAAGCATGTCTGTTATAATTACTGTCACCGTCACTTTCATATTCCATAGGTTATCCAGTTCATTAGCAAGTCTCGGTACTAATCCATTTTTTCTCTTCCCTATGCATGTATAAATAAGTTGGTATGTATATTTGTATGTAAATGTCTGCATGTATATTTGAGTCAGTGTATATATGCATATATGTATGAATATGCATGCATATATTGCATTCACTATTCATAGATCGTAGGTTTTAGTTTATGTGTTTATTTTGAAGAGTTTGACGTAATATCATCTTGTAAGTTATTATTATTATTATTCCCGTGAGAGTTTGAGAGACATCAAGTCTCCCCAAATCTCCAGGACTCTTCTCAGTATTTTCGCTGATCTCAACAATACTGTAGTTTGGACAGTCTCCACCCGTCCTGTTATTTCTAAATCCTCCAATCATTGAACCAGTACTTTGGTGACTGTACCAAGAGCACCAATTACAATTGGTATAAGCGTCACTTTCATGTCTAACAGTTTTTTCAATTCCGTAGCAAGGTCGAGGTACTTATACGTCTTTTCGCATTTTTTCAGTTTTACTCAGTGGGCCGCTGGGACAGCAGGGTCGAGAATTCTGCAAGTTGTCTCTAAAGTCTGGTTGCCTGACCGAGATTAGAGGATCCATTTGTGTTGTGGTCCGTTAGGGGCCAGAAAAAAAAGACACAGAGGAAGTGAAAGTTGGGGAAACAAGTGTATTGAATAAACAGAACATATATACAAAGTAAGAGTATTAGTGCAGTTGATCAAAGTGTCCGTCGAAAAATGTAAGGTTCAACTGCATTTGTCGTACGTCCTACCAATCTGACGAGTGTAGTAGAAGGCCTTTATGGTGAGTCTGAGCACAGCGCTGGAGCCCAGACACACCCAACAGCTCCAAAAATGTCCCAAGTCCCGTTGGTATTTTCATAAAAACTGGTGCCTCAGGCGCCAGGCGATAAACCAAGCCCCTCCAAGGAGGGTTATAACCTGGGGGACGGCCCCTGAGGCTCGAGGATTCCGGTCAAGGCGCACATCGGTCGATTGCCAGCAGAACCAGGACACTTCTGGCCAGATCCATGTACCGACAAACGCAGCCAACCGAGGTGTGTCCTAGCTCAGCGCTGTGGGGAAGTGTCTCGTCTTATATTATTTCTGTGCTAATTTGCTGCTTTCGCTTATTATGTGATTAATCGTTTCGTTTCTATCACCACATAAACTACACCTGCTGTTTTGTTGCGTCTTATCTATTCTTGGATTGATATGGTTGGTCCTAATTGTGGTGTTTTGTGCTGCAATTAGAAGATATTCAGTTTCTCCATCAAGGTTTCCTTTTCTAGCCACGTCCACGTATTCTCGTGCGAGATGTCTCCTGTTAATAACTTAAAGCAACCATAGAGCTGTTTTTCTTCCCGTCTTTGCTTTTTGGTTATTGTCGTTCAGCTGGTTCTCGTGTCGTTAGTATTGTTTCTGGTGGCAGCAATCTGTCTTCCCCCGATCATTTCTATGTAGCTTTCGAGTCGTATCGAAGCGTCAACGCTGTCTTCCATACTGGCAAGTCCTCTTCCTCCTATCCTTCTTGACACATATAGTCTGTCAACGTCATCTCTGGGATTCAAGGCCTTATTCATGGCCATTAGTTTTCTTTTTCTCTGGTTCATTTGTTTAATTTTTCACAGGTCCACTTCAAGAATAGTCCCGAGTATGTTACGAGGTGGACAGCTAAGGTTTTTTTTTTATCACTTTGGCAAGGTTCCTGCTATAGTTTTGTTTCCAGTAATTTTCTGGTTCGCCTGAGATACTTTTTTCAAAATTTTGATTTTTATTTTCTCTTGTTCGACGGTGTCAGCTTCCAATATCCACTAGTATTTGGTGATTTCCTTTTCTCCTAGCGTTCTGATTATTACTTGATTTGGTAGTTCAAATTCCTTCTGTCATGTGTCGTTCACCACTTTTCATTACTAGCATGGTGCATTTTTTCTATGCCAAGTTCCATTCCTATATCTTGACTCTATATTCATACAGTTTGTATCAGGTTTTCTAATTCTTTTTGTTTTTTGGTAAAACGTTTGATGCCGTCCATGTACATCAAGTGATTGATCTTTTCTTGCGATTTCCTGAGTTTCTATCGGGCTGTTCATTTCCAAAGGATATGATTTAGTAGCATCATGGCTATTACAAATAGTAAGGGTAATAGTGCATATCCCTGAAATATGCCTCTTTGGATCTTTACTTCAGCTAAGATTTTATCTCCTGCTGTCAATTCCACTAACCAGGTACATGGTCTTCTTGATAAACTGTAATATTTGGCCAAAAATTTTTTGCATCTTTCGATTGCGTAGCATCCAGTTTTGAGGGACAATATCGTAAGCCTTTTTGAAGTCAATCCAGGCCATAGCTAGATTTTTCAGTTTCGTTTTCAACCAACATTACGTGATGACCTTTCATAAAACTTGGATTTACAGAAAATCTCACGTCTCCAAGATCTTTCTTAGTACGATGACTGGTCTCAATTATGGTGTTTTTTCGTATCGTCCTTCGATTTTAAATTCTTCCAGGCCATTTATCAAAAGGATAGTTCCGAGAACACCAACTACCGTTGGTATCACCGTCATCTTTCTGTTTCATCGCCCTTTTTACTTATATTATTATTCACTCATTCGAGCTTTTCTCATCAGCGATAGCCGATGGATTTTCACTGGAGTCTGAGTGACAGCAAGTCTCCTCAAGTCTCCAGGACTCTTTTCAGTATTCTGGCTGTTCTCAATAATGCTGTCGTTTGGATGGTCTCCACTCGTCCGCCAACTTCCAAGTCCTCCCGTCCCTTTAGTAATCCTTTAGTTACTGTTCCAAACGCACCAATTACAATTGGTATAATTGTCACCTTCATGTTCCATAGTTTTTCAATTCCCTTGCAAGGTCGAGGTACTTATCCTTCTTTTCACATTCTTTTAGTTTTATTCTGTGGTCAGCTGGGACAGCATAGTCCGCAATCTTTTAAGTTCTCTTTTCTGTTGTTGATTATTACAAGGTCTGGTCTTCTGGCTGAGATTTGGTGATCCGTGTGTATGTCAAAGTCCCAAAGGAGTTTATGTGGGTCATTTTCTAGGACTGGTGCTGGGTTGTGCATATACTATTTGTTTGTATGGTCAAATTCCAATTTCTTGCACATCTCCCAGTGGATCACTTTGCCGACCCAACCATGTCTAGTCATATATTCCTTCCGAGCTAATTTGCTGCATTTGCTTATTATGTGATTGATGGTTTCATCTCTGTCACCACATAGCCTACATTTGCTATTTTGTTGTGTCTTATTTATTCTCGCTTTGATATGATTGGTTCTTTCAGTGTTTTCTTGTGCTGCTATTAGTAGAAATTCTGTTTCTCTCTAAAAATTTCCTTTTCTTAGCCATGTCCAGGTTTTGTCGTTTGAGATGTTGTTTATTAGTCGTTAAACCGCCCATAGAGTTCTGTTCCTTCTCATCTTTGTTTCCTAGTTATTGTCATTCTGATGTCCATTGTGTTATCAGTATCGTTTCTAATGGCTGTAATGAGTTCTTCTTCGTGTTTTTGTACATAGTCTTCGAGTCGTTGTATCGATGCGTCAACGCTGTCTTCAATGCTGGCAAATCCTCTTCCTCCCTCTTTTCTTGAAACGTATAGCCTGTCAACGTCGTCTCTGGGATGTAAAGCCTTATGCATTTTCATTAGTTTTCTTGTTCTTTGGTCCATTTGTTTAAGTTCGTTTCTGGTCCACTTGAGAAAAGGTCCGGAATATCTAACGATATTTATTTATTAGGTATTTATTCCTCTGATAAAATTTCTGCTGTTGAGTTTTGTCTTGAGTAGTTTTCTAGTTCTCCTGAGATATTATTTCTGATTTTTTCTTTCATTTCCACTTGTTTGATGGTGTCAGCCTCCAAGATGCCCAAGTATTTTTAGGTTTCGTTTTCTGCAGGCATTTTAATCTTACCTTGGTTTGGTAGTTCCATTCCGTCAGTTAGCTGTCGTTTGGCACTTTTCATTACAATCATTGCACACTTTTCTATGCCAAATTCCATTCCTATATCCCGACTGTATATTCTAACTGTGTGTATTCAAGTTTCCAGTTCTTCTTCATTTTTACTTATATTATTATTATTATTATTATTATACAACTATTGAGTTTTTCACAGTTATAGCTAGTGTAACAGAAAATCTTCTATAACTTTGAATTCTATTCTAGTCAATTTTAGTAACTCGGTCTGGCAGGATTCTCCCTCTGATATTCAGTTACCGCCACTTTCCCTGATTCTTGAAGGCTTTTCCAAGAAATAATACTGTGACAGATACGCTTTCGTTTCTGCACTGACTCTGCTCAGTGCATTGCGTCTATTCTGACCCCCATGCTGTGTTCACTGCACGTGACTGGGGGTGGTGTCAAAAAAAAAAAATTGAAAAAAAAAACATTAAGTAAAAAAAAAAGGGACTGAAAGATTTCTCTTGCTCTGAGATGGGGTTGTACAATTCACTGAGAACTTTTCTTTGGCCTTTCCCACGCACCGATATTTGTCCTCCACTCGGTACTTATAAATCACTTTAGCCTGAACGGCGCCAGCAATCATATTTTACTAAGTCTGACTCTGTCCCCTCCTTTCATATCCTAGTCCTCTCAGTCACTTAGGGTAACCTTATGTTTACTCAAGTTTATCGCGTGACAAGGTCAGCAAACCTATGTTGACCTACAGACCGGACAGGCTCGGGGTGGTTGGGTGAAATGTTTACTCGTTTATCAGCTCGTCGCATATCAGGAAAATTCATCTATAACTATACATGATCCGTATTTAAAATTTTCTCTTCTTTTATCTATGGTTTTATTTTCATTGAAGTGTGTTAAATGCCCTATAATTATTTTTGTCTTTTATGCAGTGACTTAAAAATCACTCAGTTTTATGGGGCCCTGTAAAGCATCCAGGACAATAAATTCTTTATTTTACTTTTTTTTCTTTGGTGGCGACTTAATATGCTTTTAGGGTTATTGAGTTAGATGTGTCTAAGGACACCAGAATTATCATTCCATTTTCTGGTGTTATTTTCCCTTGATGACACCTGTATCATAATTATTCAAATTTATTTTCATATAAGCATTTGAAAATTACTTCGTTACATTTATTTATTATATGGCTAATAATTTTTTATTTATAATTAAACTCAAACAATAAAGATTAATAATCGACAAAATGATAGTGATAATAATAGTTTGATAAAGTTTATGGCATCAGTATTATTGATTGTTTTGGTGGTGGGATAACGGTAACAATAATAATAGTAGTGTATTGATAGAAATAATGATCCGAATAAATCGGTTGGATTTTTCATTCAATTTTTATTGTCATTTTTATCATAGTTGTTGTTGCTGTCGCTCTTATAATTAGTGATATTTTTATTAATGATGAAATATTATAAAGATTGTTGTAATTTTAATTGTTATCAAAAAAGTATTTAGTATTCAGGAAAACACACACACACACACACACACACACACACACACACACACGCACATATATATATATATATATATATATATATATATATATATATATATAGTGAAGCGTTAAAAAAGGGAATCTGAATTTTATTTTGATTTAAGAATGTTAAATGTCCCATAATTATGTTTTCTTTTATGCTGTGACTTAAAATTCACCTAGTTTTATGGGGTGTATTAAAACATTCAGGAATAGAAATTTTGTATTTTTCTTTTCTTTTTTTTTTTTTCTTTTGTGGTGACTTAGTATGCTTTTAGGGTTATTTTGAGTTGGATGCGTTTAAGAACACCAGAATTGTCAATTCTTTTTCTGGTTTTATTTTCTCTTGATGACACCTGTATCATTATTGTTTAAATCTATTTTCATATCAACATTTGAAAATTATTTCATTGCATTTATTTATCAAATGGCTAATGAATTTATATTTATAACTGAACTCAAACGATAAAGTTTAATAATCGAAGAATTGATTGTGATGAAAATAGTATGAAAAAGTTTATGTTATTAGTATTACTGTTTGTGTTGGTAGTGGTATAGCGGTAGCAGTAATAATAGTAGTGTATTGATAGAAATAATGATCAGAATAAATTGGAGGGATTTTTATTCAATTTTTATAATCATTTTTATCGTAGTTGCTGTTGCTGTTATTGTGATAATTAGTGATATCTTTATCGATGATAAATTATTATAAAGATTGAAGTAATATTAATTGTTATCAAAAATGTATTCACTATTAACTAATACATATATATATTTTTATATATAATGACGCATTAAAGAAGAGAATTTGAAACCTCAATAGAAATCAGATAAAAAATTTTTGTTTAAAACAAAATAAATCAACTTAGTAAAATAAAGTAAAATACAAAGTGAATCTCACTAAAAAGATTCCTGTAGTTAAATACTGATACATGATACGAGACACGGCAATCACTCCAGATCTTACCCAATGTCCTCTTCATTTAATTAGGAATGATCTTAACATTCTTCATTACATTATGCAACAGTAATCTTATGAGATTGGTCGCTCTTATCAAGTGGCCATGTGAAATATATATATAATAGCAACATAAAAATCTGTAATCTTTCGTTCATCTCAATTGTCTTTGTTTAGTACATAAAACTCCATATATTAATAATTATATATGGAGCACACCTGAAGAAATATAGGAACCCTCTTATATATTCTCAATTTCAATCATTCTCAACTCGTCTTCAATGGATATATATATATATATATATATATATATATATATATATATATATATATATATATATTCTAAATAGTAAGTAGTTGAATTTCTATTATTATTTCTCGGATTTTGTTGTTGCTGTTATTCTTATAATCAGTGAGGTAATTAATCAAATCAAAAATGATATTTTCTTTTAAGGAAATAACTTTTTGAGTCCGAATTTCAGTGTTTTCGTTTATTCTCTTTTCCACTTATTTCTTCTCATTTTGTTGGATTACCATTTCTCTCTCTCTCTCTCTCTATATATATATATATATATATATATATATATATATATGAGATATGATTTGATTTGAACGGTAAATTAATTTCTAATCTTTAAAAAGTTTACAGTTCTATATCTACGATAATGCAGAACAATAATCTTATACTTTTCAAATAAAAGATACAACCATATTAAGAGATAGTAAGAGTTCATGAGTCAAAGTTTCACGTTGTCGATCAAGGATTCAAAACGGTTCATGAATTTTAAACTGACTCAACATATTTCTATATTTTTTACAAGGGTATTTAAATCCAAGTAGTAGGTTAAAACTAATGACAATAGACTTTCTGCATCACTTAATGACGCGAATATAAAGGTGCACTTTGGTCTTCAACAAAACCACAAATAAAACCGCAACAGTTTCTGCAAAGAATATTGTATTAACGATAGTTTGTTGATAAATTTTATTAGAATAGTGAAAAAATAATGCTTTTCAAATGCATTGTTAATCGCCTTTCTGATATCTAGTTTTGCCTTTTAATAATCAACAAATTTTCCATTATTTCAAAATTAATTTTTACCAGTTTATTTTTTTTATTTCCGTTTTCCAAAGAAAAATGTGCTTTTTCCCTAACATTTTAACTGAAATATTCCGAAAACTTCTTCAATGATTATATCCAAGATTTCCATAATTTTTAATGTTAAACGTATTCATGTAACAAGTATTCAAAAGGGATAAAGTATTCTTAATTCCAAAAATTTTATATTCACATATATAAGTTAGTGTGTGTAGAAGTGTTTGTGTTTGTATGTGTTTTGTTAAGGTGATGTATAGTGTGTGTGTGTGTGTGTGTGCATGTTTGTAAGAATTCGTACTGGATATAAGTATATTCAGAAGATAATTTACAGTGTAGTTATAAATAAATGAAATTTAAATGTAGGTATAATATTTACAGTAAAGTCAGAAGGAATTTCCTATTCGTTGAGCCCTACCACGTGACCCACGAGACGAAAAAAATGGGCGGAGTTTTCTAAATCCTATATAAACCTAACTATCTCGCCCGTTGTCATTTAGTCTTGACATATTCTCCACAACTGAATATCCCAACGACTTATTTACTGGAGCTAAATTAGCCGACAACGCTTCAATTTCAAAATTTGAAAAATGATCAACGATTTTCAAGCTGATAACTTTTTAGAGCGACTCAACACAGTTCCATCACCCGGGACTGTAGTTGATGTAGCCGTTTTGGATAGCGGTCATTTTCTCGCTCTCTTTCAACACACTCTGAAATTGCTCACTTACAATGGATATGTGCTGAGTTCGATAACGTTACAGAAGAAAGCCATCTCGTTGGGCCGCTTTGCTGATGCATTTGTCGTACCCTGTGACTCGAAAATGTTGTGTTTTGTCGAGATTATCGACTCCACTCTTCATCTGTTTAAAAGGATCAAAACAAAAGTGCAGTTTTCCGGAGCTTGTGCAGTTGCAACAGATTCCTTAATGTGCGTTGCAAGAGATGAGCCGAAGGTTTACATCTTCAATGAACGGGTCTGCGTGAAAACAATTGATTTGACTTCCTACGGAATGAATCTGTCCAGCCGAACAAGTTCTCGACGAATTCGTCTTAATCTCAGTGGCCACATCATTGTATCTGATCATGAAAACAATTTCGTCTTGATTTTATGGGACAACGAAAATCAATCAGTTGTTCACTGCGTCGATTGCCCATCGAATATCGCTGCCTGTGAGAAATATGTTTACATCGTTCAGGATGGCCACGAAAACCGTGTTTTAGAAGTTCGTCTAGATGATCATAGTAAAGTTGGCATTCTTGAAGAAGATGAAGATGGGATTATCAGCCCAAATTCTGTATCGGTCAACACTCGAGGTGTGATAATGGTTGGAATGGAAAATAATCAACCTACTGCAACAGCTTATCAAATTGACTATGATGTAAACTAAAAAAAACAAAAAAAAAAAACAAAAAAAACCAAAAAACAAAAACAAACATTCACATCACTTTGAACTTTTTTTCCTCCTGGAACTGAATTTTTAAAAAATATCCCCAAGTTAAAGACTATGTAAATATATTTTAATTATCAAATCTCAGTTGTAAATATACATATTTTTTATGACATCCTTAACATTTCTTCAGACATTCATTTTACTTGTGATTTTAAATTCAAGTCTCAATTTTTTTCAACAACGTGGTAGAAGTACAAATATTTCTTATGTATTTAATTGTCCTGTATTTTTTTTTTTTATATGAACGTTAATTTAGAGTTGTATGTTGTGAAGTCAAATATAGTTCTCTACCCACCGGATTAACGATCACTAAATACCATATATTCTTCACATTTACTCGAACACAAATAATTATAAAGAATAAATTCAAATTAAAGTGTTTACTTGGTTCATTTTTTATTTTTTATGTGTTTATATGAATTTTTATATGATGAATATTTTTGCATTGTAATTTTTATTCTGTATGTTTTTAATTGATTTCTTACAAGAAAAGTGGATGGCATTTCTTTTCTTAATTTTCTTTTAAATAGATTTAAATTTCTATTTATTATTTTAATAATACTTGATTTCTTTCCCACACATAAATTTAAAAAAATTGATAAAATAACAGAATTTTTAAGAATGCTGGTTTTTATTCTCATTGACTTATTTCTTAAAATGCTCTTCCACTTTTTTATGTATTGTCTGCTTCTAATGTATTTTGTTTCTTTGGTTACCGTGAAATGCTGTTTATCGTAAATCAAAGCTTTGCTTTTTCACTATAATGTGGTCGTCGTTTTTTTTTTTTTTTTTCGTTTATAGATATTATATATTCAAACTCCGTTCATTAATATTGTAAACATCATTATATAAAGGAGTTATTCCATTTCTTTGACTATTTATAGATATTTCAGTTAATAGATATTTAAATGATATTACAACCATCACTTTTAAATTTCATTTATATTCATAGGTTATTTAAATGTATTTTACTCTTCATATATTTAAAGGTTTTAATATTGATATATATTGAAGTCTTATTAGTATTCAAAAATTAGGTGCTAACAATATATCGCTCTTTTCCTTTATTAAAATGAATTCAAATATATCTAAAGTTATCATTTAATATTATATTTTAGTTTTCTTTGTAAGTTAGTAAAATCTTAAATATCATAAAGCAGTATAACGTTACATATTCATTTATTTTTGATACAGTTTAAAGGATGTCAATTTACCTTACACAACTGGAGCTAACATGAATGAAAAAGGGCTATTAAAATTTAAAGATACTTTTCAATTTTTTTTTTTAATGAAATACGTTGGTAAAAACTTTAATAAAACGATTTATGTAAATACCTTAATTACACCGTAAGAACTATATCACACACTATACTATTTAAATCTATTTTTTTAAAATCTTACTAAGAGATCAGTTAGCAAAATTGACGACCCTAGTCGAGGGTGACCCGGAGGCTCTCTTTTCGATAGCTACTACAACGAAGTGTAAGGGAGGGCGCCCTCTTTTCTTTTGTCTTTTCTTTCTTTTTTAGGGGAGGGACACCCCCGTAGGGCCTCGTACAATGTACGCAGCATGGCTTTTAAATAGACGCAATGCAAAAAGCAGATATTGTACGGAAACAAAAGCGTATCCGACGCAGTTTTAATCATTGGAACAGCCCTCAAAATCAGTAAAAGAGATTGAGATAACAGGAGATTAGTGAAATAATCTCATTCTTCAGCGAAAAATCACTAGTTAGAACTGCTGTGAAAAACTCTGTAATTGTATAATAATAATAATGAAAATAATAATATCAATAATAATAATAATAATAATAATAATAACCTGGATATTGCTAATAAAAGAAAACTTTAAGAGAGAAACATAATTTCTCCTAATAGCCGTGTAGGGAATAAGTAAGAAATTAAAAATTAAATTGAATTAAAATAATTATAAAAATATGCATAAACTCCCAGTGGCCTCTGACGGGAAGATGGGCGACGCATGCGTAAAGAAAAGGGACCGTCCCGACAAAAGGAGGAAGCTCATTCTCTTTCAGTAGTGACTGGCGGAGTGACAACATCTAAATCTCCCTTGCTGCTCGTGGAAGGACACATGGCCGCTCTAAAGCACCACGTTGGCTAACCTTTCACTTATAGCAGGCACCTGGGAAACCTTATCCAAAAAGTTACATTAACAAAACAAATGTAGGACAAGTATAGAATAACCCAGAATGGAGTCAGATAGCAAACGGCAACACAGATTGCACTGGGACCTCCATAGCAGCACAAAACAACGCCATATCGAAGCTATAATAGATAAGACGCAACAAAATAGCAAATGCAGTCCATGTGGTGACAGAGATGAAACCATCAATCATATAATAAAAAAATGCAGCAAATTAGCACAGAAAGAGTATAAGGCTACACACGACTGGATGGGCACGGTGATCCACTGGGAAATGTGCAAGAAACTGAAATTTGACCATACAAACAAATGGTATATGCGCAACCCTGCAGCTATCCTAGAAAATGACACACATAAATTCCTATGGGACTTTGACATACACACGGATCACCTAATCTCAGCCAGAAGACCAGACCTTGTAATAATCAACAACAAAAAAGAAAACTTGAAAAATTACGGACTATGCTGTCCCGGCTGACCACAGAATAAAACTGAAATAATTTGAAAAGAAGAATAAGTACCTCGACTTTGTTAGAGAATTGAAAAATCTATGGAACACGAAGGTGGCAATAATACTAATTGCGATTGGTGCTTTTGGCACAGTAGATTATTAAAGGGTCTGAATTACTTGGAAGTTAGTGAACGAGTGGAGACCATCCAAACGACAACATTACTGAGAATGGCCAGAATACTGAAAAGAGTCCTGGAGACTTAAGGAGACTTGCCGTCACTCAAACTCAAGTGATAGAACATCAGCGTTAGCTGATGTGAAAAACTCTAAAGGAGTGCATAATAATATGCAACTAAGTTAGAAAAAGAAGGGGAGTGGGAAGAATGAACGAGTTAAAGGAAGAAATCGCACTAATGACGAGAGAAGGAGGAGTGGATGGAGGTTGACCTTCTGAAGGATAAATTAGATTAGTTGTCCGGCATGAAAATATAGACTGGATCTCAGAAGCAACAGTTAAGACAAAAACAAAAAAAAAGAAAACGCAAAGCCAAATAAGTGACAGAAAGTGAATATCTCTGAAAAATTGTCTGTTTTTTCTCTCATGATAAAAATTGCCCAGTCGGCTGGGGCTGTAGAATACACCGACTGCTTCTCTGCAGATGGGTAAGACCCCCCCTAACGAGTGTCCTGGATATGACACTAAACAATCTGATGGTGAAGTTCCAGCATTGCTGGAGCTTTGGGGAATGCGGAGTACCCCTTCATTGCCATCGCTCCCAGGTCCACTCTGGCCCGGAGTGGTAGCACCTGATAGGGCCCTATCTATGGGTTAAATAGAAATAACAGCATACTTATGCAAAAATGAATTGAGTAAACTGAATAGCTTGAAATAGAAATGTTTTTGACAATTAAACCGTACTTACACTTAAACTGCGTGCTCATGCTTAACTGAATTATTTCAAATAGAACTTTTTTTTCGACATTAAAACTGTATTTACGCTTAACTGAATTGTTACATATAACTGCTTGAATAGTTTGAAATGGAAATGTTTTTGACAATTAAACTGTGTACTTATGCTAACCTGAACTATTTTCAATAGAACAGATTATTTACATAAAAATGGATTTGGCGTTAAATAACCTACAAAGGTTGATATGCCATAAAACCAAACAAACCAAACCATCATGGTAAAAACTACTGGGTAAATTTGTCATTTACTGTTTGTTGTCTTCGCTCCTAATATTGGCAGTTTACATGTATTAGGGGAGGAAGAGACTAACGTAATCATTTATAAGTACCTCCTAAAGTCAATTATCACTGTAATGGTAACCAAAGACGAAATTTTATAACTAGAATCACCTACTAGAATTTGATTAAGATGAATGTGATGAAGTCCAAAGATGAGTGAGCGGGAAGGAAAAAATTAACTAATTTCAGATAATTAGAAGTCATGGGAGAAAGCATGGTGGATGATAGATAAGGCAGACGAATCAAAAGTTGGGTCAACTGAAAAACTCACCTAACACTGAACGGAAAAGCTTCATTACTCAATGACCTGGGTCAAACTATTCAGTGAGGAAACTACAGGTACTCATGTAATATACAAGCTTAGCTGGCGACAATGAACTTAGCATATTCAATGCGATCGCAAGATAACGTCAACAAAGTGTTTTCGTTGGAAAGGGAATATTATATATTGCCTATGAATAGAGTGACAGATATTTCTATTCGCAGATAAGATCAACAAATTACCGAAAAAAGCGGAAGTATGTAAGTTCCGATAACCAGCCATAAAAAAAAAAAATACGTGAGACGAAGAGGATGTTCATACTTCAGAAATGGACTTGAAAAGACAATATAAGGTCTGTATGTTTGGACTAATGGCAGAGATCCACTATTCGCTCAAGCGAAGGGGAAATATCTCCAGTGAAGGGGGAAGATCGACTGGTCGCTGTAGAGAAGTGGAGAGATCCGCTGGTCCCTCTAGAGAGGGGGAAAGACCTACTGGTCACTCAAGATACATGCCAGTTCCTCGTGTGTGTTCTCCGGTCGTTGCACTACTTCACAAAAAGGGTTCCCTCACCAGAAGAAAGATATTTGTGAACTCTTTCTCTCTGACTGTATTCCTAATACACACAATTGTCACCGTCGAAGAAAAAAAAACATAATGATATTTTTATATATCTACGCGACCTTTCGGTCTTTGTCTAGCTGTTCATTATACGACACCCATTCATAAAAGTGGCGTGTATAGATAAGGGAAAAGAAAATGAGTGTTTTTTTTTTTTTTTTTTTTTTTTTTGCGACCTGCTCATGAGTTCTCTTACTTGGTTGCGTCTGTGTCAGATGTGCATATTTTAAACAACGCTTGGGTCACATACAGCCACAGTATACTAACTACGATAAAAATGTCAAATCTAACCATAAAGGTAACGTGCTAAAAAGACAAGAGGTTTGGGTGTCAAGATCGGTAGGTGCTCTATTGATAGCTAACATGGGGGACCCGACCATCATCCTGAAAATAGTGGCAGTTCTTTTTTAAGATACACAAACGATGATCCAATTAACCTCAAAATCCAGAGACGCCAGCAAAAAAATATGAAGAAAGAGAGACAACAAATTCACATTTCTCTGTTGATTTCGGACCAACCATGCAAAAATAGGGTATGTTAAAAGGATGGTAGAGATCTGGCAACGAATAGCGATGTTTCATACAAGCCCAAGACTCCCTGACTAAGTCAGAATGATCATAAAGAAAGGTTGGTTCATTGACGCTGAAATACTAGAAATACGCCAGGAAATAGCGAACAAAGACAAGACACCAATACAATAACCGACACACCAAATACCGAAAAGGAAGAATACTATAAACGAAATTAACCTCAAACTAATAACAATCGAAACACCACACACCAAAACCACACCGAACAAACACTAACATAAGTAGATGAAATGAATTTCTAAAATTTAAAGAACATTATGTATAAAAAGAAGAGTAAATTACGATCGCTAAAAAACTATAACTTGAGAAAAGTGAGTGCAGAAACTGAAATAATGAACACATTGTTAAAACATATCTCAATGAAAAAACTCACGGAATTGAACGAACTAGTCTATGCAGGAGCAAAATTAGTCTGCTGAGAATATGGGATCTCTTAAAAACCACGAACATAAACTCAAAGCATGGATGAGAAATTTAATTGGAAACTCAAATAAGATATCTACAACAATAAGCAAAAATCATTATGCAAAGTTAAAAAACTGGAACCTGACAGAACAAAAATGACAAAGCAACACAAGGAAAATAAAGACATAACTTGAGGAAATAAATCAGAAAGTACTGATGATATAAAGAAGATTAGAATTATATCGTGATATGGTAAAACAATTTTGGAACAAAACATGGCAACGAAAAGAACATGATAAAAACACAATGGATAAGCAACATGGAAAAAAAAAGTAGGAATTGAAGAAGGACGGAGGAAAAAAATACCTATCGATCCACTCAGGACAAAGATAAAAAAAAAACATTATGGAAAACACCAGGACATAATGGCTTACATAGATTCTGGTTTACAAAATTCACCTCAGTCTACGACAGAAAACCAATCGAAATAAATGGATGCCTACAAGAAGTAAATGTTCCCAAATAGGCTACAAAAGAAAAGACGACATTGATCCAGAAAGCCCCCCCCTCAAAGGAACTTTCCAAAATATCTACAGACCCACAACATGCCTACCTAACATCCAGAATCATAGTAGGGCTACTCTACATTGACCAATACATCCTCATTAAGTGCAAGACAAGACGAACAAATCAGGTAATAACGTTGTTTGACTAAAAAAAGTATATGATATGGTCATGCAAAGTAGGACAATAAACTGCCTCCAATGTACAAAATATCAAACGAAATAATAAACCTTTCGAGAAAACGTTGAAATGATGGAGAGTGGAATAGTTGACAGGAAAAAAAAGCCTAGCAGTAGAAAGATCCAGAGAGGTATGTTCCAGGAAGATGCGTTATGACCACTATTATTTATAATAGCGATGATGCCTTTAAACCACATACTCAGAAAATTCACTGCAGGATAAAAACGTAATATTTCACAGGAATATATCAATCACCTAAGGTACGTGTAAACTGTTTATGAAAATCGATAAAGAATTAGAAATTCGAATACCCACAGTGAGAACATACAATCAGAATATAGGGATGAAATATGGCATTGAAAAATGTGCCATACTAACAAGGAGAAGCGGAAAACAACACATGATCGATGGAATGGAACTACCAAACCAGGAATAAAATTAGAATGCCCTCAGAGGAAAAAACGCACAAATACTTGGGAATATTGGAAACTGATATTAAACGAGTGGATGTGAAAGACAAAATCAAAGAAGAATATTTCTGGAGAAAGAGAAAGCAACATGAAACCAAACTAAATAGCAGGAACCTTATATACCTGGGCTGTTTCTCTCTTAAGATACTCGGGACCATTTTTGAAGTGGACCAGAGAAGAACTTAAATAAATGGACCAGTGAACAAGAAAGCTAATGACTATGCATAAGGTCTTGTAACCCAGAAATAACGTTGATAGACTATATGTGTCAAGATATGAAGGAGGAAGACGACTTACTCGAGACCGTTGACACATCGATACAATGTCTCCAAGAGTAAAGAGAAAAGCACAGAGGAAGAATAATTACAGCCATCAGAAACAATACTGAAGACATGAGGATCAAAAGAACGGAAATGAACAGAAAACAAAAATGCGAAGAGAATTGATTCTGTGGACGTTTTAAGGCACTGATGAGCAATACCTCAAACGAGAAAACATGGACGTCACTAAGAAAGGGAAACCTTAGGACAGAAATTGAATCCGACCAACCATGTCAAAGCAATAATCGATAAGACGGAACAAAACAACAGATATAGTTTATGTGGTGATAAAGACGAAACGGCCAATCACACAGTCCCTGGCCGCAGCTAACTAGTAAAGAAAGAATATTAAACAAGACACAACTGGGTAAATAAGGTGATTCCCTATGAAATTTGCAAGAAACAGAAAATTGACTATACGAATGTATGGTATATGCACAAACTTAAATCTGTCCTGAAGTATAAGACCCACAAACTCCTATGATACTTTGAGATAAAAACAAATCTCTTAATCTCGGTCCGACGTCCAGACCTAGTAATAATCAGAGAACTTGCAGGATAGTCTGTTGTTCCAGCTGACCACTGCGTAAAATTAAAAGAAAGGTAAGTACCTCGAACTCTCCAGAGAATTGAAAAAAAAAACTGTACACATGAAAGTGATGGTTATACTATTTTAATTGGTGCCCCTGGTATAATCATTAATGATTGGTACAAGGACAGGTGGATATGAATATAAGAGGACGTGTGGGGACTATTCAAACAACAAATTTGTTAAGATCAGCCACAAGATTGAGAAGAGTCCTGGAAACTTACTGTAACTTGCTGTCACTCAGTCTCCAATGAATGGCCATCAATTAACGCTGATGGGAAAAGCTCGTCTGGAGTTTAATAATAATAATAATAATAATAAGCCTCGGAGTGTTCCGCAAGGAACAGAAGAAATGTCGAAAAAAAAAACCCCAGTAAGACAGGAAAGCTTATATATATTGATGAACTCATACTCCAAAAGACTAAAATGAGACGAAACAGTCTATTTATGGCATGGATTGACAACAAAAACTCATCCGACAAGGTCCTCCAAAGCTGCATAATACACTGTCTTAAATTATACAAGAAATCTCATCCAGTCCCAAAGTTTATCGAGAAATCTACGGAAACTGAAATAGTGCATATGACAACTGGAGGAAAATGCTTAGCTGAGGTAAACATCCAAACAGGTAGGGTCCAGGGAGACGAGTATCACCATTATTATTTTTATAGCAATGAAGCCACTCAATCACATTCTCAGGACAGGCTCAGGCAGACACAAACTAATGAAGTCGCAAGTAAAATCAATCACTTCATGTACATTGACAAAATGAATAAGAATTAGAAGCCCTAATACAGGCTGGGGGAATATACTAACTGGACATCACGATGTAATTTTGCATGGAAAGATGTGCCATTCTTGTAATGAAAAGCTGGAAAAGACATGTGACGGAAAGAACGGTACTACCTAATCAAGAAAAAATCAGAACTCTCGGAGAAAATGAACTTAAAATAATTGGGAATACTGGAAGCGAACACCATCAAACAGGTGGAGATGAATGAAAATATTAAAAGAAAATATCTTAGGAGAACTAGAAATCTACTCGAAACCAAGCTATATAGCAAGAATAGATTAGAAGCAAAATATATCAAATGTTGGTTATGTGGTGATGGAGACGAAAAGATCAATCTCGTAATAAGTGAACGCAGCAATTTAGCTGGGAGAGCAGAGTCAACAATTCTTCATGTTGTCTCTAGTGTTTCGTTGTCTGACAGAGATTAGGGCATCCATTTGTGTTGTGGTCCTTTAGGGGACTAGAAAAAAGACAAGGAGGAAGAGAAAGTTGGGGAAACAAGTGTATTGAATAAACAGAACATATATACAAAGTAAGAGTGTTTGTATGGTTGGGTGAAGTGTCAATTCGAAACTGCAAGATTCGACTGCAGGGGGAAATAACGATTTGTCGTATGTCCAACCAATTCGACAACATTTTGACAAGGCCTTTTTTAGATGAGTAGCTCAGACACACCTGGTAGCTCAAAAAATGTCTCAGGCTCATCAATATATTCCTAAAAACTGGCTTCTCAGGCGGCAGGCGATAAACCTAGCCCCTCCAAGAAGGGATAGAACCTAGGGGACGGCCCTCTGAGGCTAGAGGATGCCGAACAAGAAGCACATCGGTCACCTGCCAGCGGAACCATGACACATCTATGTACCAACGAACACAGTTTATGAAGTGTGTCCTACCCCAGCGAAGGAGGAAAGTCATCCCGAGAGTAAAGAGGTTAAAAAATAAAGGAGGAAGAGTCAATTATTGTGTAGATATATCCCCATAACTATGTCAAAATAACAGCCTGCCCGGGTCATTCAACAGGACCAATGCTGTTTAGTGCATATACATTATTTTTCGCATGCTAAAACGTCAGTTTCACGCGCAATTCTTAGTTGATCACCTTGCCCATCCAGTCGTGCCTCACCTTCTTCACTCTTTTGCTTTCTGATAATTGTCGTTCAGCTGGTCCTCGTGTCGTTAGTATTGTTCCTGGTGGCTGCAGTCTCTCTTCCTCTGCACTTTTCTATATAGTCATCGAGTCATTGTATCGACGCGTCGAAGCTCTCTTCAGCTCTGACAAGTTCTCTACTTCCCTCACTTCTTTACACATATAGTCTGTCAACGTCATCTCTAGGATGCAAGGCCATATGCAGTGTCATGAGTTTTCTTGTGCTTTGGTTCATTTGGTTTGGTTTGTTGGGTTTTATGGCATATCAACTTTTGTAGGTTATTTAACGCTACCTGTTTTTTAATGTAAATAACAATTTTATTTTAAAACAATTCAGTTTAGCCTGAGTACACAGTTTAATTGTCAAAAAAAATTTATTTTCAAACTATTCAAGCAGTTACATATAACAATTCAGTTTAGTGTAAGTACAGTTTCAATGTCAAAAACAGTTCATTTTCAGATAATTCAGTTTAGCATACGCAAGCCTTTTAAATGTAAGTACAGTTTAATTATGAAAAACATTTCTATTTTGTAGTATTCAGTTCAGTCAAGCAGTTTTAAATCAGCTAATTCAGTTAAGTGTAAGTTCAGACTTTGTTTACACATAGTTAAATGTGAAAACATTTCTATGTTAAACGATTCAGTTGAGAGTAAATAGAGTTTCAATGTCAAAAAACTGTTCTGTCTTAAATGTTTAAAAGTTTAAATGTAAGTACGGATTAATTGTCAAAAACATTCATATTTCAAGCTATTCAGTTTAATTTAACAATTCAGTTTAGGATAAGTATGCTTTTAGTTTTATTTAACCCATAGATAGGACCCTATCAGGTGCCGGGCCAGAGTGGACCAGGGAGTGATGGCAATAAAGGGGTACTCCGCATTCCCCAAAGCTCCAGCATCAATGGAACCTCACTATCAGTTTGTTTAGTGTCATATCCAGGACAATTGATGGGCGTGGGGGTTACTCGTCTACAGAGAAGCAGTCGGTGTATTCTACAGCACCAGCCAACTGGGCCATACACAGTGTTAATGTCAAAACAGTTTTATTTGTGATGATTCAGTTTAGCATAATCACACAGTTTAGATATCAAAACAGCTCTATTTTGAGCAATTCAGTTTAGCATTAGTACACAACTTTAATGTCAAGACAGTTCTATTTTAAACAATTCAGTTCAGTATAAATACGCAGTTGAAATGTATGAAAGCAGTAAACACTAACCACGGTTGACGTTTAAATGTAAGTACGGTTTAATTGCCAAAAAACTTTTCTATTTGAAGCTATTTAGTTTAATCTAACAATTCGGTTTAGGATAAGTATGTCATTAGTTTTATTTAACCCATAGATAGGACCCTTATCAGGTGATACCACGGCGGGCCAGAGTTGACCAGGGAACCATGGCAATAAAGGGGTACTCCGCATTCCCCAAAGCTCCGGCATTGCTGGAACCTCAACATCAGTTTGTTTAGTGTTACATGAAGGACACTCGTTGGGTTGG
>OY757912.1:40490539-40513039 GCA_963585895.1 Sepioteuthis lessoniana | reverse complement strand
TTTAGTCTTGACACATTCTCTTCAAGTGAATATACCAACGACTTATTTCCTTGGGCTAAATTAGCGACTACGCTTCAGTTTCAAAATTTGAAAAATGATCAACGATTTTCAAGCAGATAACTTTTTAGAGCGACTCAACACTGTTCCATCACCCGGGAGTGTTGTTGATGTAGCCGTTTTGGATAGCGGTCATTTTCTCGCTCTCTTTCAACACGCTCTGAAATTGCTCTCCAACAACGGATATGTGCTGAGTTCGATAACGTTACAGAAGAAAGCCATCTCGTTGGGCCGCTTTGCTGATGCATTTGTCGTACCCTGTGACTCGAAAATGTTGTGTTTTGTCGAAATTATCGACTCCACTCTTCATCTGTTTAAAAGGATCAAAACAAAAGTGCAGTTTTCCGGAGCTTGTGCAGTTGCAACAGATTCCTTGATGTGCGTTGCAAGAGATGAGCCGAAGGTTTACATCTTCAATGAACGGGTCTGCGTGAAAACAATTGATTTGACTTCCTACGGAGTGAATATCTCCAGCCGAACAAGTTCTCGACGAATTCGTCTTAATCTCAGTGGCCACATCATTGTATCTGATCATGAAAACAATTTCGTCTTGATTTTATGGGACAACGAAAATCAATCAGTTGTTCACTGCGTCGATTGCCCATCGAATATCGCTGCCTGTGAGAAATATGTTTACATCGTTCAGGATGGCCACGAAAACCGTGTTTTAGAAGTTCGTCTAGATGATCACAGTAAAGTTGGCATTCTTGAAGAAGATGAAGATGGAATTATCAGCCCAAATTCTGTATCGGTCAACACTCGAGGTGTGATAATGGTTGGAATGGAAAATAATCAACCTACTGCAACAGCTTATCAAATTGACTATGATCTAAACTAAAAAAAAAAAAAAGAAAAAAATTCACGCCGTTATGAACTCTTTTTTTTTCAGGAACTGATTTTTTAAAAAGAATATTCTCTAGTCAAGGACTATGTAAATATACATTAATTATCAAATCTCTTTTGTAAATATTTCTTTTGATGACATCCTTAAAATATCTTCTAACATTCTTTCTACCTATAAAGTTAAATGCAATTCTCCATTTTATTTTCGAAGACTTGGTCGAAGTACAGATATTTTCTATGTATTTAATTATCCTTTATTTTTTTATATGAACTTTAATTTAGATTTGCATGTTGTGGTAAAGTCAAACTTTCGTTTCTACCCACCGGATTAACGATTTCTAAATACTAAAGATTCTTCCCATTTACACCAACACAAATAATTTTATAGAATAAACTCGAAATTAAATTATTCATTTCTTAGTCTGTTATTTTTTAGATATTCAGTCTTTTCATATGAATTTTTGTATCCTTAATATTTGTGCATTGTGATTTTTATTCTTTATATTTTCAATCGATTTCTTTAAAAAAAAAGTGGACGGTATTTTTTTTTTTCAATAGCTGATTTTAATTTCTTTTCATTATTTTAATAAAACTTGCTCTCTTTACTACGTATGAATTAATAATATTTGATA
This sequence comes from Sepioteuthis lessoniana, assembly GCA_963585895.1. Taxonomy (NCBI): domain Eukaryota; kingdom Metazoa; phylum Mollusca; class Cephalopoda; order Myopsida; family Loliginidae; genus Sepioteuthis; species Sepioteuthis lessoniana. Next base: position 40,511,507 of record OY757912.1, on the reverse strand, counting down.
AAATTACGGAATTTTTTAGAATGATGTTTATTATTCCCAGTGAATTAAATCTTGAAATACTCTTCCACTTTTTTCATTTATTGTATGCTTCTAATGTTGTTTGTTTCTTTGGTTTCTGTGAAATGCTGTTCATCGTAAATCAAAGCTTTGCTTTTTCAATTTCATGTGGTCTTTTTTTTTTTTTTTTTTTCGTTTTTTCGATATTATATATTCAAACTCCGTTCATTAATATTGTAAAGATCATTCAATAAAGGAGTTATTCTATTTCTATGACTTCATATAGATTTTTCAGTTTATAGATATTTAAATGATATTACTACCATGATTTCTAAATTTCATAAATACTCATAGGTTATTTAAATGTATTTTACTCTTCATATATTCAAAGGTTTTAATATTAATATATATTGAAGTTTTATTAGTATTCAAACATTAGGTTCTACCAAAATATCGTTCTTTTCGTTTATTAAAATGAATTCAAATATATCTTAAGTTATTATTTGATAATAAATTTTAGTTTTCTTTGTAAGTTAGTAAAATCTAAAATATCATAAAGCAGTATAACATTACATTTCATTTATTTTTGATATAGTTTAAATGATGTCAATTTACCTTACACAACTGAAGCTAACATGAATTAAAAAGTATGAGTAAAATTTAAAGATACATTTCAATTTTTTTTGGAGTAAAATAGGTTGGTAAAAACTTTAATAAACCGATTTATGTAAATACATTAAATACACCTTAATAAATATATCACATACTATAGTATTGAAATCAATTTAATGAGGTCGTTTTCTTTAATTTTTGATGGTAAAGATTTAAAAATTCATTCATTAATTTTCTAAGTAGCATTAAATCATGGTTGCAATTATTTTTTCATGGTAATGCTATTTGAACCGGGCCATTGTTCTTATAAGTAGAGTGTTCACCAACCTTTGAGACGACTGGGGTTCAGTCTCAGGTTGAGTCATATACTTGATTCTACACTGATAATACTCAGCTTTCTAAGGTAAGGATACATGTAAAGTTGAGTAACCCACGGAATGGAGTGGCACCCTCCTGCACTCCTCGGTGTAGTAGCTATTTGAAAGGAAGCCTTCGGGTCACCCTCGACAATGGTCACTGACTTGACTTACTAGCTTGATATTTATATTCACTGGCTATTTTAATGGTTTTATTCTTCATATATATTTTAATGATATTTTAATATTAATGTATATTAAAGTTTTATTAATAGATCACGTCCTAAAAATATATCACACTTTTTGTCCGTTAAATGAATTTAAATATATTTTAAGCTATAATTTAATAGTAAATCTTTTTTAGTTGTTTTTGAAAGATAGTGATATCATAAATATCAATGAAAAAACAAAAAAGAATTGCATATTCATTAATTTTTAATACATTTTAATGATTTCAATTTAACAAAATTTGATGACCTTAAAAGCCAGGGTATCGTCATATGCATAGCTAGATATATATATGTGTATGATTGTAGATGTACCAATGTGATGTGTGAGGAGATGACTGAGTAAAGATTTAACCCACACATCAACAGGCTGGAAGGTCAGTACGTCAACGTAGGTTTGCGACGAGTGTCATCGTTAACTGGGATAAATATCGAGTTATGGGCCCTTTCTAAGAATTTAAGGAAAGTTGACGATTTTAGTCGAGGATGACCCAGAGGATCCCTTTTCGATTCCTACTCCATTACCAGAATTGATCCAATTTACCCTTGATCCTTACCTTATAATTCTGAGTGTTAAACTAGGCAGTATCATGTATCATTTTTTGAGTGTAAAATCAGTTAGGATAGGTATCAACATTCTGGAAATGTTAGAAAAATTTCTGTCACTCAGTCTTTAGCGAATGATCAGTAGTTAGAACTCAGTAGTTGTATAATAATAATAATAATAATAATAATAATAATAATAATAATAAAATTAATAGTAATAAAATTAATAGTAATAATAATAATAACAATAATGATAATAAACTGGACCGAGCTCCGAAAAGGAAACTTTATGAGAGAAACAGAATCTCCCCTAATAGGAGCATGAAACAGCGCCATAAGAACGATTTATATCAAAGCGAGAATATAAGACGCAACAAATAGCTAATGTAGGTTATGCAGTGACATATATGAAACCATCAATCACATAATAAGCGAATACAGCAAATTAGCACCGAAGGAGAATAAGACTAGACATGACTAAGTCGCAAAAGTCATCCACGGGGAAATGTGCAAGAAATTGAAATTTGACCATGCGAACAAATGGTATATGCACAACCCAGTTCCTCTCCTAGGAAATGACACACATAAACGCCTATGGGACTCTGACATTCACACAGATTATCTAATCTCGGCCAAAAGACCAGACCTTATAAAAAATCAACAATCAAAAGTGAATTTTAAAAATTGTGAACTATGCTGTCACGGCTGATTACCGAATAAAACTCAAGGATGTAAAAAGAAGGATAAGTACCTCGACGTTGCTAGTGAATTGAAAAAACAATGGAATTTTGTTCATAGAATGTCACTTTTGCTCCTGAAGTCTCTCCCTAGGGAAAAATTGCTACTTTGTTAGAATGAGACGGGGAGTGGGAAGAATGAACGAGTTAAAAGAAGAAATCACACTAAGTCACGTGAGAAGGAGGAGTGGATGGAGGTTGACCTTATGAGGGATAAATTAGAGCAGTTGTCCGACATGGAAATATAGACTGGATATCAGATGCAACAGTATAGACAAAAAAAAACAAAAAAAACAAAAACGCCGAATCAGATAAGTGACAAAAAGTGAATATCTCTGAAAAATTGTCCGCTTTTACTCTTATGGTAAAAGCTGGCAGCTAAATTTGTCATTTATTGTTTATTCTCTTCACCTCTTTTATTGGCGGTTTACATTTTTAAGGGCGGGAAGAGACAAACGTAATCTTTTAGAAGTACCTCCTAATCACTGTGATAGTATGCAAGGGTGATATTTTATAAGTAGCATTACTTGGTTACCCCTGAAAGGAAAATCACCCTGACTTTGATTAAGATGAAACATATCAAGTCCAAAAATAAGTGAATGGGAAGGAAAAATATTACCTCATTGCAGATCATTAGATGTCATGGGAGACAGCATGGTGGATGTTAGATAAGGCAGAGGAATCCAAATTTGGGTCAACTGCAAAATTCAACAAACGCTGAAGTGAAGAACTTCATTACTCAACGACCAGAGTCAAACTATTGAGTGGCGAAACTATAGCTATTCCAGTAATATAATAGCAGAGCTGGAGACGATGGACTAAGCATATCCAATGCAGTCATAAGATAACATCAACAAAGTGGTTTCAGATGAAAGAGAATATAATTTATTGTCTATGAATAGAGTGAGAGATATTTCCGTTCGCAGATAAGATCAACAAATTTCCGGAAAAACGGAAGTATATAAAATCCGATAACCAGCCGTAAACAGAAAAATAGGTGAGGTGAAAAGGATGTTCATACTTCAGAATGGGGCTTGAAAAGACAATATAAGGTTTGTAAGTTTGGAGTGATGTCAGAGACCCACTTGTCGCTCAAGTGAAGAGGAGATAATTCCAATGATGCGGAGAGATCGACTGGTCACTCAAGTGAAGTGGAGAGATATGCTGGTCACTTTAGAGAGCTGGAGAGACCAACAGGTCACTCAAGATATCTGGCAGTTCCTCGTGCGTGTTCTTCAGCTCTTGCACCACTTAACTAAAAAGGGTCCCTGCTACAGGAGAAAGATAAGTGCGAAATCTTTTTCGGACTGTATTTCTACTACACACAATTGTCGCCGTCGAAGAAAAAAAAACATTATGATATTTTTATATATCTGCGAGGCCGTTTGTTCTTTGTCTAGCTGTTCATTATACGACACTCATTCATAAAAGGGGCGTGTTTAGATAAGAGAAAAGAAACTGAGTGTTTTTTTTTTTTTTTTGTGACCCGCTCATGAGTTCTCTTACTTGCCTCTGTGTCAGGTGTGCATATTTTAAACAATCCTGGGTCACATATAGCCACAGTATACTAACCACGATAAAAATTTCAAATCTAACCATAAAGGCAACGTACTAGCAAGACAAGAGGTCTGGGTATCATGATTGGCAGTTGTTCTCTTGATAGCTAACATGGTGGACCCTACTATCATCCTGCAAATATTGGCCGTTCTTTGTAAAGGTAAACAAGCAATGACCCAATTAAGCTGAAAATCCAGGGACGCTAGCAAAAAATATGAACAAGGAGAGAAAAGAAATTTGCACTTCTCTCTTGATTGAGGACCAACCCTGCACAAATTTTGGAGGTGCCCGTGGTGTAGTCGTTATCGTCGTAGGGAAATGAACACGGCGATTCGAGTTCAAATCCTGGACGAGACTGATTGCGTTTAACATAGCACTAATACCCTTGGGAAAAGTATGAATCCAATTATTCTCCCTCCAGCTATGGGTAAATAGTAGGACAGACTAGGTTCTTCAGCCTTGGGCAGGCAACTAGTCTAGGAGAAGGAAAACTCTGAATTCAAACCTGTTAAACTCCGCTTAAAAATTGACCTTGTGTCATATCCTGCCCGAGCGGAGGGGTTGGGTAAATAGTACCAACCCTGCACAAATAGTGTATGTAAAAAGTATGGTAGAGATCTGGGAAGGAAGGGCAAGATTTCAAAGGACAGGCCATAGAAACACTGACCAAGTTAGAATGATCATAAAGAAAGGTTGTTTCTTTGAACTTGAATTACTAGAAATACGCCTGGAAATAGCAAACAAAGATAAGACACCAATACAATAACCGACACAACAAATACCGAAAAGGAAGAATACTATAAACGAAATTAACCACAAACTAATAACAATCGAAACGCCACACACCAAAACCAAACCGAAAAAACACTAACATAAGTAGATGAAATGAATTTCTAAAATTTAAAGAACATTATGTATAAAAAGAAAACTAAATTACGATCGCTTAGAAACTATGACTTGAGAACAGTGAGGGCAGAAACTGAAAAAATAAACACATTGTTAACATATATCTCTTCGAAAAATATTACGGAATCTAACGAACTAATCTATGCAGGAGCAAAATTAGTCTGCTGAAAATATGCGATTTCCTTAAAAACCACTAACATAAACTCAAAGCATGGATGAGAAATGTAATTGGAAACTCAGATAAGATATCTACAACAATAAGCAAAATTCATAAAGCAAAGGTAAAAATCTGGAACCTGATAGGACAAAAATGACAAAGGAACACAAGAAAAATGAAGATATATCTTGAGGAAATACATCAGAAAGTACTGACGATATAAAGAAGATTAAAAATATATAGTGAAATGTTAAACAATACAGACCAAGCAGGACTTTCCGAAAAAGGGGAAAAATTCTACCTGTGAGTAGGGGGATATGTCATGAAAATATACCAACAACCGTATGCGATGGAATCAAAATAATTTTGGAGCAAAACATGGCAACAAAAAGATAAAAACTGAATGAATAAGCAAAAGGGAAAAAAAAGAAAGAATTGAAGAAGGACGTAGGAGAAAAATACCTATCGATTCACTCATAAAAAAAAAAAAAACACGATAAAAAATATTGCTAAACGGTGGGAGATGGTGGCATACAAAGATTCTGGTTTACAAAATTCACCTCAGTCTATGACAGAAAATCTATCGAAATTAATGGATTCCTACAAGATGTAGATATTCCCAAATAGGCTACAAAAGAAAAGACGACATTGATCAAGAAAGACCCCCCCTCAAAAGAAAGTTTCCAAAATATCTACAGACCCACAACATGCCTACCTATGATGTGGAAGTAAAAAACGGCACAAAAAATGGAAGAGATCTACTCAGTAACAACCGTGGATTGTTTACCAAAGAAAAGAAAGGATGCTACAAAGATCCAGTCATGAAAGGGCTACTCTACATTGACCAATACATCCTCAATAAGAGTAAGACAAGACGAACAAATCTTGCAATAATGTTGTTTGACAATAAAAAGACATATGGTATGGTCTAAGAAAATAGGATAATAAACTGCCGACAAATGTACAAAAATAGCACGTTGGGCAAGAGTTGACAGGGGAGTGATGGCAATAAAGGGGTACTCCGCAAAGCTCCGGCATTGCTGGAATTTCGACATCACTTTATTTAGTGTCATATCAAGGACGCTCGTTGGATGGGGTTTGCCCCTCTGCAGACAAGCAATCAGTGTATTCTACAGCCCCAGCTGACGGTCTATGTGGTTAGGTTCTCTGGCCCACTTCAAAAATAGTCCCGAGTATATTACTATATGGACAGCTAAGGTTTTTATCCTTTTGACAAGGTTCCTGCGATGGAGTTTTGTTTCGCGGAATTTTCTGGCTCTCCTGAGATACTCTTTTATAATTCTTTCATTCATTTCAACTTGTTTGATGGTGTCAGCTATCCATATTCCTTAGAATTTCTGGGTTTCCTTTTACCCGATCGTTCTGATTATTACTTGATTTGGTAGTTCAACTCCTTTCGACTTGTTTCATTTGCCACTTTTCATTACTAGCATGGTGCATTTTTCCCTAGCAAATGCCATTCCTGTATCTTGACTGTATATTCATACAATTTGTTTTATTGTTTTTAATTCGTTTTGTTTTTTATTAAAATGTTTGATGTCGCCCATATACAACAAGTGATTGATCTTTTCTTGTGATTTACTGAGATTGAATCAAGCTGTGCATTTCTTAATATGTGATTGAGTGGATTCATACTTATTACAAATAATAATGGTGATTGTGCATCTCGTTTGAATTTGCCTCTGTGGATCTTTACCTCAGCTAAGCTTTTATCTACTGCTGTCAATTCAGTTCTCCAGGTTTCCATGGTCTTCTCGATAAACTGAACAACTTGGTCGAGTATTTCATAGATTTTTAGACTGTGTAGTATCTGATTTGGGGGGGGAATATATCACAAGATTTTTGAAGTCAATCCAGAACGTAGCTAGATATTTTCGTCTCGTCGTCCACCAACATTAGGTGATGAGCTTTCACAGGACTCGGATTAACAAGAAATCTCCTCACGTCTCCAAGAATTTTCTTAATACTATGATCTCAATAATGGTGTAGTGTTGATTGTTTCGTGTCGTCTTTCGATTTTATATTTTCAAAAGAATTTAGCAAGTGTATGAGGAAAGTTCCGAGGACACAAACTAGCGTTGGTATCACCGTCATTTATCAGTTCAATCGTCTTTTTTTATTTTCATAATTATTATTATTTTTATTATAAAACTGATGAGTTTTTCACAGTAGTTGTAGCAAGTAGATTTTCGCTGAAGTCTGTGTGACAGAATGTTTTCATAATTTTCTAGAACTTTGAAATCTAATCTAGCCAAATCCTTAACTATGTCTAGCAGGATTCTCCCTCTGATCTCCAGTTATCTCAAATGTTCTTCATTATTGAGGATTTTTCCAAGATATAAAACTGTGACGGATACGCTTCCGTTTCTGCACTGATTCTGCTAAGTGCATTGCGTCTATTCTTACCCCCAGGCTTTATTCACTACATGTGATATAGAGAAGTTATAAAAAGGGCTTGAAGGATTGATTTTGCTCTGAGATGAAGTTGTACACCTCAGTGGGAGCTTTTTTTGGCCCAATTCCCACGCACCGATATTTGTCCTCTACGAGGTGATTCTAAATCTCTTTGGCCTGGATGGCGCCAGCAACCATATTTTGATAAGTCAGACTCCGTCCCCTCCCACTATATCTTAGTCCTCTGTGTCTCTTTAGATAACCTTATGTTTACTCAAGCATTTGAAGGGACCTAATCAGCAAACTTATGTTGACCTACTGACCAGGCAGTCTGGGAGTGGTTGGGTAAAATGTTCAATAGTTCATCATCTCGTCGCATATCAGGAAAATTCATCTATAACTATACATGATCCGGATTTAAAATTTTCTCTTCTTTTATCTATGGTTTTATTTTCATTGAAGTGTGTTAAATGCCCTATAATTATTTTTGTCTTTTATGCAGTGACTTAAAATTCACTCAGTTTTATGGGGTCCTTTAACGCATCCAGGACAATAAATTCTTTATTTTACTTTTTTTTCTTTGTTGCCGACTTAATATGCTTTTAGGGTTATTGAGTTGGATGCGTCTAAGGACACCAGAATTATCATTCCTTTTTCTGGTGTTATTTTCCCTTGATGACACTTGTGTCATTATTATTCAAATTTATTTTCATATAAGCATTTGAAAATTACTTCGTTACATTTATTTATTATATGGCTAATAATTTTTTATTTATAATTAAACTCAAACAATGAAGATCGTTAATCGACAAAATGATAGTGATAATAATAGTTTGATAAAGTTTATGTTATCAGTATTATTGATTGTTTTGGTGGTGGGGTAACGGTAACAATAATAATAGTAGTGTATTGACAGAAATAATGATCAGAATAAATCGGTTGGATTTTTGATTCAATTTTTATGATCATTTTTATTATAGTAGTTGTTGCTGTCATTGTAATAATTAGTGATATTTTTATCGATGATGAAATATTATGAAGATTGTAGTAATTTTAATGGTTATTAAGAACGTATTTAGTATTCAGGAAAACACACACACACACACACACACACACACACACACACACACACACACACACACATATATATATATATATATATATATATACAGTGAAGCATTAAAAAAATGAATCTGAATTTTATATAGCTATCAAGTAAAAACTTTTTTTTAAAACAAAATAAATCAACTTAGTAAAATGAAGTTAATTACTAAGTGTCCTGTGAATCTCATTAAAATACTCATGAAGTTAGATAATGATACATGATACTAGACATGGCCATCACTTCAGATCTTACCCAATGTCCTATTCATTTAACTAAGAATAATCTTAACATTCTTCATTCCATTATGTAACGTTTATCTCATGAAAATGATCTCTCTCATCAAGTGGCCATGTGAAATAAATTTATGATAGCGAAAAAAAATCTTCAAACTTCCGTTCCTATTACTTGGCTTAGTTTGATACAAATTATTTCATATACTAATAATTATACATTAATAAATATTAATAATATATACTTCAATTATTAATACTTATATAATGAGCACAGCTGGAGAAATAAAAGAACAATCTTATATATTCTCAATTTCAATCATACTTATCTTCTATGGATATATATATATATATATATATATATATATATATATATATATATATATATATATACTTAATAATAAGTAGTTAAATTTGTATTATTACTGTTATGGATTTTGTTGTTTAGCCATTGTTATAATTAGTGATGTAATTTTTCAATTCAAAATTGATATTTCCTTTTGGGGATATGTGATTTTTGAGTCCGAATGTTTTGGTTTATTCTATTTTCAACCTATCTTGTTGGATTTACCTATTATACCATTTCTCTCTCTCTCTCTCTCTCTCTCTCTCTCTCTCTCTCTCTCTCTCTCTCTGTATATATATATATATATATATTTGCAGAGTATCTGATTGTATATATATATATATATATATATATATATATATATATATATATATATATATATATAAGATATGATTAGAATTGAACGGTAAATGAATTCAAAACTTCATAATTTTTGTAGTTATACATCTACTATAGTACGGAACAATATGCTTATACATTTCAAATAAAAGATAAACCAATATTAAGAGATAATCAATGTTCCTGGGTCAAAGTTTCACGTTGTCAATGCATATCTGCTCAAGGGTTCAAAACGGTTCATGACTTTTAAATTGATTCAAAGTATTACAATATTTTTTTACAAGGGTATTTAAATCCAAGTAGTAGGTTAAAACTAATGACAATAGACTTTCTGCATCACTTAATGACGCGAATATAAAGGTGCACTTTGGTCTTCAACAAAACCACAAATAAAACCGCAACAGTTTCTGCAAAGAATATTGTATTAACGATAGTTTGTTGATAAATTTTATTAGAAGAGTGAAAAAATAATACTTTTCAAATGCATTGTTAATTGCCTTTTTGATATTTACTGTTTTACATTCTAATAATCCACAACTTTTTCATTATTTCTAGATTAACTTTTACCAATTTCGTTTTTTTATTTCAAATTTTTAAAGAAAATGTGCTTTTCCCTAATATTTTTCTGAAATATACAACCCGAATATTTAAAAAAAAACCTACTTAAATTATTATTCTGTATTCCATAATTTTTAATGTTCCCTGTAAATATGTAACAAGTATTCAAAAGGGGTATAGTATTTTTAATTTCAAGAATTTTATGTACAAATAAATGAGTGAGTGTGTGTAGGAGTGTGTGTGTGTTGTCCGTGTTTTGGACAGATTTTATATATTGTGTGCGTGTGCGTGTGTGTGTGTGTGTGTTTGAAAGTATTCATACTGGATATAAGTATAATTTAGAAGAAGAAAATTTACTGTGGTCTTATAAATCATTCAAATATAAATGAATGTAAATTATTTACAGTACGTAAACAGGTCCCTAGGAATTTCCTATTCGTTGAGCCCTACCACGTGACCTACTTGAAAAAAAAAATGGGCGGAGTTGTCTAAATCCTATATAAACCCAACTATTTTGTCCGTTGCCTTTTAGTCTTGACACATTCTCTTCAAGTGAATATACCAACGACTTATTTCCTCGCGCTAAATTAGCGACTACGCTTCAGTTTCAAAATTTGAAAAATGATCAACGATTTTCAAGCAGATAACTTTTTAGAGCGACTCAACACTGTTCCATCACCCGGGACTGTTGTTGATGTAGCCGTTTTGGATAGCGGTCATTTTCTCGCTCTCTTTCAACATGCTCTGAAATTGCTCACCAACAACGGATATGTGCTGAGTTCGATAACGTTACAGAAGAAGGCCATCTCGTTGGGCCGCTTTGCTGATGCATTTGTCGTACCCTGTGACTCGAAAATGTTGTGTTTTGTCGAGATTATCGACTCCACTCTTCATCTGTTTAAAAGGATCAAAACAAAAGTGCAGTTTTCCGGAGCTTGTGCAGTTGCAACAGATTCCTTGATGTGCGTTGCAAGAGATGAGCCGAAGGTTTACATCTTCAATGAACGGGTCTGCGTGAAAACAATTGATTTGACTTCCTACGGAGTGAATATCTCCAGCCGAACAAGTTCTCGACGAATTCGTCTTAATCTCAGTGGCCACATCATTGTATCTGATCATGAAAACAATTTCGTCTTGATTTTATGGGACAACGAAAATCAATCAGTTGTTCACTGCGTCGATTGCCCATCGAATATCGCTGCCTGTGAGAAATATGTTTACATCGTTCAGGATGGCCACGAAAACCGTGTTTTAGAAGTTCGTCTAGATGATCACAGTAAAGTTGGCATTCTTGAAGAAGATGAAGATGGAATTATCAGCCCAAATTCTGTATCGGTCAACACTCGAGGTGTGATAATGGTTGGAATGGAAAATAATCAACCTACTGCAACAGCTTTTCAAATTGACTATGATGTAAACTAAAAAAAAAAAAAGAAAAAAATTCACGCCGTGATGAACTCTTTTTTTTTTCGGAACTGATTTTTTAAAAAGAATATTCTCTAGTCAAGGACTATGTAAATATACATTAATTATCAAATCTCTTTTGTAAATATTTCTTTTAATGACATCCTTAAAATATTTCCTCAAACATTCTTTTTACCTATAAAGTTAAATGCAATTCCCCATTTTTTTTCGAAGTCTTGGTCGAAGTACAAATATTTCTAACGTATTTAATTATCCTTTATTTTTTTATATGAACTTTAATTTAAATTTGCATGTTGTAGTAAAGTCAAACTTTCGTTTCTACCCACCGGATTAACGATTTCTAAATACTAAAGATTCTTCCCATTTACTCCAACACAAATAATTTTATAGAATAAACTCGAATTTAGATTATTTATTTCTTAGTCTGTTATTTTTTATCCATTCAGTCTTTTCATATGAATTTTTTATATACTTAATATTTGTGCATTGTGATTTTTATTCTTTATATTTTCAATCGATTTCTTTAAAAAAAAAAGTGGACGGTATTTTTTTTTTCAATAGCTGATTTTAATTTCTTTTCATTATTTTAATAAAACTTGCTCTCTTTACTACGTGTGAATTAATAATATTTGATGAAATTACAGAATTTTTAAGAATGATGTTTATTATTCTCAGTGAATTAAATCTTGAAATACTCTTCCACTTTTTTATGCATTGTATGCTTTTAATAGAGTTTGTTTCTTTGGTTTCCAATAAATGCTGTTTATTGTAAATCAAAGCTTTGCTTTTCAATTTAATGTGGTCTTTTTTTTTCTTTTTTTCAATATTATATATTCAAACTCCGTTCATTAATATTGTAAAGATCATTCAATAAAGGAGTTATTCTATTTCTATGACTTCATATAGATTTTTCAGTTTATAGATATTTAAATGATATTACTACCATGATTTCTAAATTTCATAAATATTCATAGGTTATTTAAATGTATTTTACTCTTCATATATTTAAAGGTTTTAATATTAATATATATTGAAGTTTTATTAGTATTCAAACATTAGGTTCTACCAAAATATCGTTCTTTTCGTTTATTAAAATGAATTCAAATATATCTTAAGTTATTATTTGATAATAAATTTTAGTTTTCTTTGTAAGTTAGTAAAATCTTAAATATTATAAAGCAGTATAACATTACATATTCATTTATTTTTCATACAGTTTAAAGGATGTCAATTTACATTACACAACTGAAGCAAACATGAATTAAAAAGTATGAGTAAAATTTAAAGATACATTTCAAGTGTTTTTTTCGTAAAATAGGTTGGTAAAAACTTTAATAAACCGATTTATGTAAATACATTAATTACACCTTAATAAATATATCACATACTATAGTATTTAAATCTATTTAATGAGGTCGTTTTCTTTAATTTTTGATGGTAAAGATTTAAAAATTCATTCATTAATTTTCTAAGTAGCATTAAATCATGGTTGCAATTATTTTTTCATGGTAATGCTATTTGAACCGGGCCATTGTTCTTATAAGTAGAGTGTTCACCAACCTTTGAAAGACTGGGGTTCAGTCTCAGGTTGAGTCATGTACTTGATTCTACACTGATAATACTCAGCTTTCTAAGGTAAGGATACATGTAAAGTTGAGTAACCCACGGAATGGAGTGGCACCCTCCCGCACTCCTCGGTGTAGTAGCTATTTGAACGGAAGCCTTCGGGTCACCCTCGACAATGGTCACTGACTTGACTTACTAGCTTGATATTTATATTCATTGGCTATTTTAATGGTTTTATTCTTCATATATATTTTAATGATATTTTAATATTAATGTATATTAAAGTTTTATTAATAGATCACGTCCTAAAAATATATCACACTTTTTGTCCGTTAAATGAATTTAAATATATTTTAAGCTATAATTTAATAGTAAATCTTTTTTAGTTGTTTTTGAAAGATAGTGATATCATAAATATCAATGAAAAAACAAAAAAGAATTGCATATTCATTAATTTTTAATACATTTTAATGATTTCAATTTAACAAAATTTGATGACCTTAAAAGCCAGGGTATCGTCATATGCATAGCTAGATATATATATGTGTATGATTGTAGATGTACCAATGTGATGTGTGAGGAGATGACTGAGTAAAGATTTAACCCACACATCAACAGGCTGGAAGGTCAGTACGTCAACGTAGGTTTGCGACGAGTGTCATCGTTAACTGGGATAAATATCGAGTTATGGGCCCTTTCTAAGAATTTAAGGAAAGTTGACGATTTTAGTCGAGGATGACCCAGAGGATCCCTTTTCGATTCCTACTCCATTACCAGAATTGATCCAATTTACCCTTGACCCTTACCTTATAATTCTGAGTGTTAAACTAGGCAGTATCATGTATCATTTTTTGAGTGTAAAATCAGTTAGGATAGGTATCAACATTCTGGAAATGTTAGAAAAATTTCTGTCACTCAGTCTTTAGCGAATGATCAGTAGTTAGAACTCAGTAGTTGTATAATAATAATAATAATAATAATAATAATAATAATAATAATAATAATAATAATAATAAAATTAATAGTAATAAAATTAATAGTAATAATAATAATAACAATAATGATAATAAACTGGACCGAGCTCCGAAAAGGAAACTTTATGAGAGAAACAGAATCTCCCCTAATAGGAGCATGAAACAGCGCCATAAGAACGATTTATATCAAAGCGAGAATATAAGACGCAACAAATAGCTAATGTAGGTTATGCAGTGACATATATGAAACCATCAATCACATAATAAGCGAATACAGCAAATTAGCACCGAAGGAGAATAAGACTAGACATGACTAAGTCGCAAAAGTCATCCACGGGGAAATGTGCAAGAAATTGAAATTTGACCATGCGAACAAATGGTATATTCACAACCCAGTTCCTCTCCTAGGAAATGACACACATAAACGCCTATGGGACTCTGACATTCACACAGATTATCTAATCTCGGCCAAAAGACCAGACTTTATAAAAAATCAACAATCAAAAGTGAATTTTAAAAATTGTGAACTATGCTGTCACGGCTGATTACCGAATAAAACTCAAGGATGTAAAAAGAAGGATAAGTACCTCGACGTTGCTAGTGAATTGAAAAAACAATGGAATTTTGTTTATAGAATGTCACTTTTGCTCCTGAAGTCTCTCCCTAGGGAAAAATTGCTACTTTGCTAGAATGAGACGGGGAGTGGGAAGAATGAACGAGTTAAAAGAAGAAATCACACTAAGTCACGTGAGAAGGAGGAGTGGATGGAGGTTGACCTTATGAGGGATAAATTAGAGCAGTTGTCGGGCATGGAAATATAGACTGGATATCAGATGCAACAGTATAGACAAAAAAAAACAAAAAAAAACAAACAAACGCCGAATCAGATAAGTGACAAAAAGTGAATATCTCTGAAAAATTGTCCGCTTTTACTCTTATGGTAAAAGCTGGCAGCTAAATTTGTCATTTATTGTTTATTCTCTTCACCTCTTTTATTGGCGGTTTACATTTTTAAGGGCGGGAAGAGACAAACGTAATCTTTTAGAAGTACCTCCTAATCACTGTGATAGTATGCAAGGGTGATATTTTATAAGTAGCATTACTTGGTTACCCCTGAAAGGAAAATCACCCTGACTTTGATTAAGATGAAACATATCAAGTCCAAAAATAAGTGAATGGGAAGGAAAAATATTACCTCATTGCAGATCATTAGATGTCATGGGAGACAGCATGGTGGATGTTAGATAAGGCAGAGGAATCCAAAGTTGGGTCAACTGCAAAATTCAACAAACGCTGAAGTGAAGAACTTCATTACTCAACGACCAGAGTCAAACTATTGAGTGGCGAAACTATAGCTATTCCAGTAATATAATAGCAGAGCTGGAGACGATGGACTAAGCATATCCAATGCAGTCATAAGATAACATCAACAAAGTGGTTTCAGATGAAAGAGAATATAATTTATTGTCTATGAATAGAGTGAGAGATATTTCCGTTCGCAGATAAGATCAACAAATTTCCGGAAAAACGGAAGTATATAAAATCCGATAACCAGCCGTAAACAGAAAAATAGGTGAGGTGAAAAGGATGTTCATACTTCAGAATGGGGCTTGAAAAGACAATATAAGGTTTGTAAGTTTGGAGTGATGTCAGAGACCCACTTGTCGCTCAAGTGAAGAGGAGATAATTCCAATGATGCGGAGAGATCGACTGGTCACTCAAGTGAAGTGGAGAGATATGATGGTCTCTTTAGAGAGCTGGAGAGACCAACTGGTCACTCAAGATATCTGGCAGTTCCTCGTGCGTGTTCTTCAGCTGTTGCACCACTTAACTAAAAAGGGTCCCTGCTACAGAAGAAAGATAAGTGCGAAATCTTTTTCGGACTGTATTTCTACTACACACAATTGTCGCCGTCGAAGAAAAAAAACAACATTATGATATGTTTATATATCTGCGAGGCCGTTTGTTCTTTGTCTAGCTGTTCATTATACGACACTCATTCATAAAAGGGGCGTGTTTAGATAAGAGAAAAGAAACTGAGTGTTTTTTGTTTTTTTTTGTGACCCGCTCATGAGTTCTCTTACTTGCCTCTGTGTCAGGTGTGCATATTTTAAACAATCCTGGGTCACATATAGCCACAGTATACTAACCACGATAAAAATTTCAAATCTAACCATAAAGGCAACGTACTAGCAAGACAAGAGGTCTGGGTATCATGATTGGCAGTTGTTCTCTTGATAGCTAACATGGTGGACCCTACTATCATCCTGCAAATATTGGCCGTTCTTTGTAAAGGTACACAAGCAATGACCCAATTAAGCTGAAAATCCAGGGACGCTAGCAAAAAATATGAACAAGGAGAGAAAAGAAATTTGCACTTCTCTCTTGATTGAGGACCAACCCTGCACAAATAGGGTATGTAAAAAGTTTGGTAGAGATCTGGGAAGGAAGGGCAAGATTTCAAACAACAGGCCACAGAAACACTGACCAAGTTAGAATGATCATAAAGAAAGGCTGTTTCTTTGAACTTGAAATACTAAGAATACGCCAGGAAATAGCGAACAAAGACAAGACACCAATACAATAACCGACACAACAAATACCGAAAAGGAAGAATACTATAAACGAAATTAACCACAAACTAATAACAATCGAAACGCCACACACCAAAACCAAACCGAAAAAACACTAACATAAGTAGATGAAATGAATTTCTAAAATTTAAAGAACATTATGTATAAAAAGAATACTAAATTACGATCGCTTAGAAACTATGACTTGAGAACAGTGAGGACAGAAACTGAAAAAATAAACACATTGTTAACATATATCTCTTCGAAAAATATTACGGAATTTAACGAACTAATCTATGCAGGAGCAAAATTAGTCTGCTGAAAATATGCGATTTCCTTAAAAACCACTAACATAAACTCAAAGCATGGATGAGAAATGTAATTGGAAACTCAGATAAGATATCTACAACAATAAGCAAAATTCATAAAGCAAAGGTAAAAATCTGGAACCTGATAGGACAAAAATGACAAAGGAACACAAGAAAAATGAAGATATAACTTGAGGAAATACACCAGAAAGTACTGACGATATAAAGAAGATTAAAAATATATCGTGATATGGTAAAACAATACAGACCAAGCAGGCCTTTCCGAAAAAGGGGAAAAAATTCTACCTGTGAGTAGGGGGATATGTCATGAATATATACCAACAACCGTATGCGATGGAATCAAAATAATTTTGGAGCAAAACATGGCAACAAAAAGATAAAAACTGAATGAATAAGCAAAAGGGGAAAAAAAGAAAGAATTGAAGAAGGACGTAGGAGAAAAATACCTATCGATTCACTCAAAAAAAAAAAAAAACACGAAAAAAAAATTATTGCTAAACGGTAGGAGATGGTGGCATACAAAGATTCTGGTTTACAAAATTCACCTCAGTCTATGACAGAAAATCAATCGAAATGAATGGATTCCTACAAGATGTAGATATTCTCAAATAGGCTACAAAAGAAAAGACGACATTGAACAAGAAAGACCCCCCCTCAAAAGAAAGTTTCCAAAATATCTACAGACCCACAACATGCCTACCTATGATGTGAAAGTAAAAAACGGCACAAAAAATGGAAGAGATCTACTCAGTAACAACCGTGGATTGTTTACCAAAGAAAAGAAAGGATGCTGCAAAGATCCAGAGTCATAGAAGGGCTACTCTACATTGACCAATACATCCTCAATAAGAGCAAGACAAGACGAACAAATCTTGCAATAATGTTGTTTGACAATAAAAAGACATATGGTATGGTCTTAGAAAATAGGATAATAAACTGCCTACAAATGTACAAAAAATCAAACGAAATCATGAACTTTTCGAGAAAACGATGAAATATTGGAGAGAGGAATTGTCGACAGGAAAAAGAAAAGCCTAGCAGAAGCGAAAATCCAGAGAGGTATGTTCCAGGAAGATGCGTTATCACCACTATTATTTGTAATAGCGATGATGCCATTAAACCACACTCTCAGAAAATGCACTGCAGGATAAAAACGTTGTATTTCACAGTAATATATTAATCACCTAATGTACGTGGAAACTGTTTATTAAAAAAGAATTGGGTATTCGAATATCCACAGTGAGAACATACAATCGGAATATAGGGATGAGATATGGCATTGAAATAGGTGTCGTTTTCCGCTTCTCCTTTTTAGTAAAGAAGGAGAAGCGGAAAACGACACCTGATCGATGGAATCTAATCTAACAATTCAGTTTAATCTAACAATTCAGTTTAGGATAAGTATGTCATCAGTTTTATTTTACCCATAGATAGAACCCCTATCAAGCGATAGCACGTTGGGAAAGAGTTGACATGGGAGTGATGGCAATAAAGGGGTACTCCGCATTCCCCAAAGCTCCGGCATTGCTGGAACTTCGACATCATTTTATTTAGTGTCATATCAAGGACGCTCGTTGGATGGGGTTTTGCTCCTCTGCAGACAAGCAATCAGTGTATTCTACAGCCCCAGCTGACTGGGCAACGGTCTATGTGGTTAGGTTCTCTGGCCCACTTCAAAAATAGTCCCGAGTATATTACGATATGGACAGCTAAGTTTTTTATCCCTTTGACAAGGTTCCTGCGATGGAGTTTTGTTTTGCGGAATTTTCTGGCTCCCCTGAGATACTCTTTTATAATTCTTTCATTCATTTCAACTTGTTTGATGGTGTCAGCTATCCATATTCCTTAGAATTTCTGGGTTTCCTTTTACCCGATCGTTCTGATTATTACTTGATTTAGTAGTTCAACTCCTTTCATCATGTTTCGTTTGCCGCTTTTCATTACGACCATGGTGCATTTTTCCCTAGCAAATCCCATTCCTGTATCTTGACTGTATATTCATACAATTTGTTTTATTGTTTTTAATTCGTTTTGTTTTTTATTAAAATGTTTGATGTCGCACATATACAACAAGTGATTGATCTTTTCTTGTGATTTACTGAGATTGAATCAAGCTGTGCATTTCCAAATATATGATTGAGTGGCATCATAGTTATTACAAATAATAATGGTGATTGTGCACCTCGTTTGAATTTGTCTCTTTGGATCTTTACCTCAGGTAAGCTTTTATCTACTGTTGTCAATTCAATTCTCTAAGTTTCCATGGTCTTCTCGATAAACTGAACAACTTGGTCGAGTATTTCATAGATTTTTAGACTGTGTAGTATCCGGTTTGGGGGGGGGGATAATATCACAAGATTTTTGAAGTCAATCCAGAACGTAGCTAGATTTTTTTGCCTCGTCTTCCACCAACATTAGGTGATGAGCTTTCACAGGACTCGGATTAACAAGAAATCTCCTCACGTCTCCAAGAATTTTCTTAGTACTATGATCTCAATAATGGTGTAGTTTTGATTGTTTCGTGTCGTCTTTCGATTTTATATTTTCCAGAAAATTTAGCGAGTGAATGAGGATAGTTCCCAGAACACACACTACCGTTGGTATCACCGTCATTTTTCACTTCCATTGGGTTTTTTTTCATTATTATTATTATTATTATTATTATTATTATTATTATTATTATTATTATAAAACTGATGAGCTTTTCACAATAGTTGTAGCAAGTGGATTTTCGCTGAAGCCTGTGTGACAGAATGTCATCGCAATTTTCAAGAACTTTGAAATCTATTCTAGCCAATTCTATAACTCTGTCTTGCAGGATTCTCCCGCTGATCTCCAGTTATCTCAAATGTTCTTCATTATTGAGGATTTTTCCAAGATATAAAAGTGTGACGGACATGCTACAGTTTCTGCGCTGATTCTGCTCAGTGCATTGCATCTATTCTGATCCCCAGGCTGTATTCGTTTCATATTATATAGAGAAGTTATAAAAAGGGCTTGAAGGATTGATTTCATTCTGAGATGAAGTTGTACACCTCATTGTGAACTTTTCTTTGGCCCAATTTCCACGCGCCGATATTTCTCCTCTACGAGGTGATTATAAATCTCCTTAGCCGAGACGGCGCCGGCAATCATATTTTGATAAGTCGCACTTTGTCTCCTCCTACCATATCTTAGTCCTCTGTGTCACTTTTGGTAACCTTATGTTTACTCAAGCATTACTCAGCAAACCTATGTTGACCTACTGACCAGGCAGTCTGGGAGTGGTTGGGTAAAATGTTCAATAGTTCATCATCTCGTCGCATATCAGGAAAATTCATCTATAACGATACATGATCCGGATTTAAAATTTTCTCTTCTTTTATCTATGGTTTTATTTTCATTGAAGTGTGTTAAATGTCCTATAATTATTTTTGTCTTTTATGCAGTGACTTAAAATTCACTCAGTTTTATGGGGTCCTTTAAAGCATCCAGGAAAATAAATTCTTTATTTTACTTTTTTTTCTTTGTTGCCGACTTAATATGCTTTTAGGGTTATTGAGTTGGATGCGTCTAAGGACACCAGAATTATCATTCCATTTTCTGGTGTTATTTTCCCTTGATGACACCTGTATCATTATTATTCAAATTTATTTTCATATAAGCATTTGAAAATTACTTCGTTACATTTATTTATTATATGGCTAATAATTTTTTATTTATAATTAAACTCAAACAATAAAGATTAATAATCGACAAAATGATAGTGATAATAATAGTTTGATAAAGTTTATGCCATCAGTATTATTGATTGTTTTGGTGGTGGGATAACGGTAACAATAATAATAGTAGTGTATTGATAGAAATAATGATCAGAACAAATCGGTTGGATTTTTCATGATAAAAATAATCATATAAATATATGATCATTTTTATCATAGTTATTGTTGCTATCATTGTAATAATTAGTGATATTTTCATCGATGATGAAATATTATAAAGATTGAGGTAATTTTAATGCTTATCAAAAAAGT
>OY757912.1:40433039-40488039 GCA_963585895.1 Sepioteuthis lessoniana | reverse complement strand
GTCTGCGTGAAAACAATTGATTTGACTTCCTACGGAGTGAATATCTCCAGCCGAACAAGTTCTCGACGAATTCGTCTTAATCTCAGTGGCCACATCATTGTATCTGATCATGAAAACAATTTCGTCTTGATTTTATGGGACAACGAAAATCAATCAGTTGTTCACTGCGTCGATTGCCCATTGAATATCGCTGCCTGTGAGAAATATGTTTACATCGTTCAGGATGGCCACGAAAACCGTGTTTTAGAAGTTCGTCTAGATGATCACAGTAAAGTTGGCATTCTTGAAGAAGATGAAGATGGAATTATCAGCCCAAATTCTGTATCGGTCAACACTCGAGGTGTGATAATGGTTGGAATGGAAAATAATCAACCTACTGCAACAGCTTATCAAATTGACTATGATGTAAACTAAAAAAAAAAAAAGAAAAAAATTCACGCCGTGATGAACTCTTTTTTTTTTTCGGAACTGATTTTTTTAAAAAGAATATTCTCTAGTCAAGGACTATGTAAATATACATTAATTATCAAATCTCTTTTGTAAATATTTCTTTTGATGACATCCTTAAAATATCTTCTAACATTCTTTCTACCTATAAAGTTAAATGCAATTCTCCATTTTATTTTCGAAGACTTGGTCGAAGTACAGATATTTCCTACGTATTTAATTATCCTTTATTTTTTTATATGAACTTTAATTTAGATTTGCATGTTGTGGTAAAGTCAAACTTTCGTTTCTACCCACCGGATTAACGATTTCTAAATACTAAAGATTCTTCCCATTTACTCTAACACAAATAATTTTATAGAATAAACTCGAATTTAAATTATTTATTTCTTAGTCTGTTATTTTTTAGATATTCAGTCTTTTCATATGAATTTTTGTATACTTAATATTTGTGCATTGTGATTTTTATTCTTTATATTTTCAATCGATTTCTTTAAAAAAAAAGTGGACGGTATTTTTTTTTTTTTCAATAGCTGATTTTAATTTCTTTTCATTATTTTAATAAAACTTGCTCTCTTTACTACGTATGAATTAATAATATTTGATAAAATTACGGAATTTTTTAGAATGATGTTTATTATTCCCAGTGAATTAAATCTTGAAATACTCTTCCACTTTTTTCATTTATTGTATGCTTCTAATGTTGTTTGTTTCTTTGGTTTCTGTGAAATGCTGTTCATCGTAAATCAAAGCTTTGCTTTTTCAATTTCATGTGGTCTTTTTTTTTTTTTTTTTCGTTTTTTCGATATTATATATTCAAACTCCGTTCATTAATATTGTAAAGATCATTCAATAAAGGAGTTATTCTATTTCTATGACTTCATATAGATTTTTCAGTTTATAGATATTTAAATGATATTACTACCATGATTTCTAAATTTCATAAATACTCATAGGTTATTTAAATGTATTTTACTCTTCATATATTTAAAGGTTTTTCATATTAATATATATTGAAGTTTTATTAGTATTCAAACATTAGGTTCTACCAATATATGGTTCTTTTCGTTTATTAAAATAAATTCAAATATATCTTAAGTTATTATTTGATAATAAACTTTAGTTTTCTTTGTAAGTTAGTAAAATCTAAAATATCATAAAGCAGTATAACATTACGTATCCATTTATTTTTGATATAGTCTAAATGATGTCAATTTACCTGACACAACTGAAGCTAACATGAATTAAAAAGTATGAGTAAAATTTAAAGATACATTTCAATTTTTTTTTGGAGTAAAATAGGTTGGTAAAAACTTTAATAAACCGATTTATGTAAATACATTAATTACACCTTAATAAATATATCACATACTATAGCATTTAAATCTATTTAATGAGGTCGTTTTCTTTAATTTTTGATGGTAAAGATTTAAAAATTCATTCATTAATTTTCTAAGTAGCATTAAATCATGGTTGCAATTATTTTTTTTTATGGTAATGCTATTTGAACCGGGCCATTGTTCTTATAAGTAGAGTGTTCACCAACCGTTGAGAAGACTGGGGTTCAGTCTCAAGTTGAGTCATGTACTTGATGCTACACTGATAATCCTCAGCTTTCTAAGGTAAGGATACATGTAAAGTTGAGTAACCCACGGAATGGAGTGGCACCCTCCCGCACTTCTCGGTGTAGTAGCTATTTGAAAGGAAGCCTTCGGGTCACCCTCGACAATGGTCACTGACTTGACTTACTAGCTTGATATTTATATTCATTGGCTATTTTAATGGTTTTATTCTTCATATATATTTTAATGATATTTTAATATTAATGTATATTAAAGATTTATTAATAGATCACGTCCTAAAAATATATCACACTTTTTGTCCGTTAAATGAATTTAAATATATTTTAAGTTATAATTTAGTATTAAATCTTTTTTAGTTGTTTTTGAAAGATAGTGATATCATAAATATCAATGAAAAAACAAAAAAGAATTGCATATTCATTATTTTTAATACATTTTAATGATTTCAATTTAACAAAATTTGATGACCTTAAAAGCCAGGGTATCGTCATATGCATAGCTAGATATATATATGTGTATGATTGTAGATGTACCAATGTGATGTGTGAGGAGATGACTGAGTAAAGATTTAACCCACACATCAACAGGCTGGAAGGTCAGTACGTCAACGTAGGTTTGCGACGAGCGTCATCGTTAACTGGGATAAATATCGAGTTATGGGCCCTTTCTAAGAATTTAAGGAAAGTTGACGATTTTAGTCGAGGATGACCCAGAGGATCCCTTTTCGATTCCTACTCCATTACCAGAATTGATCCAATTTACCCTTGATCCTTACCTTATAATTCTGAGTGTTAAACTAGGCAGTATCATGTATCATTTTCTGAGTGTAAAATCAGTTAGGAGAGGTATCAACATTCTGGAAATGTTAGAAAAATTTCTATCACTCAGTCTTTAGCGAATAATCAGTAGTTAGAACTCAGTAGTTGCATAATAATAATAATAATAATAATAATAATAATAATAATAATAATAAAATTAATAGTAATAATAATAATAACAATAATAATAATAAATTGGACCGAGCTCTGAAAAGGAAACTTTATGAGAGAAACGGAATCTCCCCTAATAGGAGCATGAAACAGCGCCATAAGAACGATTCATATCAAAGCTAGAATATATAAGATGCAACAAAATAGCTAATGTCGATTATGCAGTGACAGATATGAAACCATCAATCACATAATAAGCGAATACAGCAAATTAACACCGAAGGAGAATAAGACTAGACATGACTAGGTCGCAGATGTCATCCACGGGGAAATGTGCAAGAAATTGAAATTTGACCATGCGAACAAATGGTATATGCACAACCCAGTTCCTCTCCTAGGAAATGACACACATAAACGCCTATGGGACACTGACATTCACACAGATTATCTAATCTCGGCCAAAAGACCAGACCTTATAAAAAATCAACAATCAAAAGTGAATTTTAAAAATTGTGAACTATGCTGTCACGGCTGACTACCGAATAAAACTCAAGAATGTAAAAAGAAGGATAAGTACCTCGACGTTGCTAGTGAATTGAAAAAACAATGGAATTTTGTTTATAGAATGTCACTTTTGCTCCTGAAGTCTCTCCCTAGGGAAAAATTGCTACTTTGCTAGAATGAGACGGGGAGTGGGAAGAATGAACGAGTTAAAAGAAGAAATCACACTAAGTCACGTGAGAAGGAGGAGTGGATGGAGGTTGACCTTATGAGGGATAAATTAGAGCAGTTGTCGGGCATGGAAATATAGACTGGATATCAGATGCAACAGTATAGACAAAAAAAAAAAAAACAAAAAAAAAAACGCCGAATCAGATAAGTGACAAAAAGTGAATATCTCTGAAAAATTGTCCGCTTTTACTCTTATGGTAAAAGCTGGCAGCTAAATTTGTCATTTATTGTTTATTCTCTTCACCTCTTTTATTGGCGGTTTACATTTTTAAGGGCGGGAAGAGACAAACGTAATCTTTTACAAGTACCTCCTAATCACTGTGATAGTATGCAAGGACGATATTTTATAAGTAGCATTACTTGGTTACCCCTGAAAGGAAAATCACCCTGACTTTGATTAAGATGAAACATATCAAGTCCAAAAATAAGTGAATGGGAAGGAAAAATATTACCTCATTGCAGATCATTAGATGTCATGGGAGACAGCATGATGGATGTTAGATAAGGCAGAGGAATCCAAAGTTGGGTCAACTGCAAAATTCAAGAAACGCTGAAGTGAAGAACTTCATTACTCAACGACCAGAGTCAAACTATTGAGTGGCGAAACTATCGCTATTCCAGTAATATAATAGCAGAGCTGGAGACGATGGACGAAGCAAATCCAATGCAGTCATAAGATAATATCAACAAAGTGGTTTCAGATGAAAGAGAATATAATTTATTGTCTATGAATAGAGTGAGAGATATTTCCGTTCGCAAATAAGATCAACAAATTTCCGGAAAAACGGAAGTATGTAAAATCCGATAACCAGCCGTAAACAGAAAAATAGGTGAGGTGAAAAGGATGTTCATACTTCAGAATGGGGCTTGAAAAGACAATATAAGGTTTGTAAGTTTGGAGTGATGTCAGAGACCCACTTGTCGCTCAAGTGAAGAGGAGATAATTCCAATGATGCGGAGAGATCGACTGGTCACTCAAGTGAAGTGGAGAGATATGCTGGTCTCTTTAGAGAGCTGGAGAGACCAACTGATCACTCAAGATACCTGGCAGTTCCTCGTGCGTGTTCTTCAGCTGTTGCACCACTTAACCAAAAAGGGTCCCTGCTACAGAAGAAAGATAAGTGCGAAATCTTTTTCGGACTGTATTTCTACTACACACAATTGTCGCCGTCGAAGAAAAAAAACAACATTATGATATGTTTATACATCTGCGAGGCCGTTTGTTCTTTGTCTAGCTGTTCATTATACGACACTCATTCATAAAAGGGGCGTGTTTAGATAAGAGAAAAGAAACTGAGTGTTTTTTTTTTTTGTGACCTGGTCATGATTTCTCTTACTTGCCTCTGTGTCAGGTGTGCATATTTTAAACAATCCTGGGTCACATATAGCCACAGTATACTAACCACGATAAAAATTTCAAATCTAACCATAAAGGCAACGTACTAGCAAGACAAGAGGTCTGGGTATCATGATTGGCAGTTGTTCTCTTGATAGCTAACATGGTGGACCCTACTATCATCCTGCAAATATTGGCCGTTCTTTGTAAAGGTACACAAGCAATGACCCAATTAAGCTGAAAATCCAGGGACGCTAGCAAAAAATATGAACAAGGAGAGAAAAGAAATTTGCACTTCTCTCTTGATTGAGGACCAACCCTGCACAAATTTTGGAGGTGCCCGTGGTGTAGTCGTTATCGTCGTAGGGAAATGAACACGGCGATTCGAGTTCAAATCCTGGACGAGACTGATTGCGTTTAACATAGCACTAATACCCTTGGGAAAAGTATGAATCCAATTATTCTCCCTCCAGCTATGGGTAAATAGTAGGACAGACTAGGTTCTTCAGCCTTGGGCAGGCAACTAGTCTAGGAGAAGGAAAACTCTGAATTCAAACCTGTTAAACTCCGCTTAAAAATTGACCTTGTGTCATATCCTGCCCGAGCGGAGGGGTTGGGTAAATAGTACCAACCCTGCACAAATAGTGTATGTATAAAGTATGGTAGAGATCTGGGAAGGAAGGGCAAGATTTCAAAGGACAGGCCATAGAAACACTGACCAAGTTAGAATGATCATAAAGAAAGGTTGTTTCTTTGAACTTGAATTACTAGAAATACGCCTGGAAATAGCAAACAAAGATAAGACACCAATACAATAACCGACACAACAAATACCGAAAAGGAAGAATACTATAAACGAAATTAACCACAAACTAATAACAATCGAAACGCCACACACCAAAACCAAACCGAAAAAACACTAACATAAGTAGATGAAATGAATTTCTAAAATTTAAAGAACATTATGTATAAAAAGAAAACTAAATTACGATCGCTTAGAAACTATGACTTGAGAACAGTGAGGGCAGAAACTGAAAAAATAAACACATTGTTAACATATATCTCTTCGAAAAATATTACGGAATCTAACGAACTAATCTATGCAGGAGCAAAATTAGTCTGCTGAAAATATGCGATTTCCTTAAAAACCACTAACATAAACTCAAAGCATGGATGAGAAATGTAATTGGAAACTCAGATAAGATATCTACAACAATAAGCAAAATTCATAAAGCAAAGGTAAAAATCTGGAACCTGATAGGACAAAAATGACAAAGGAACACAAGAAAAATGAAGATATATCTTGAGGAAATACATCAGAAAGTACTGACGATATAAAGAAGATTAAAAATATATCGTGAAATGTTAAACAATACAGACCAAGCAGGACTTTCCGAAAAAGGGGAAAAATTCTACCTGTGAGTAGGGGGATATGTCATGAAAATATACCAACAACCGTATGCGATGGAATCAAAATAATTTTGGAGCAAAACATGGCAACAAAAAGATAAAAACTGAATGAATAAGCAAAAGGGAAAAAAAAGAAAGAATTGAAGAAGGACGTAGGAGAAAAATACCTATCGATTCACTCATAAAAAAAAAAAAAACACGATAAAAAATATTGCTAAACGGTGGGAGATGGTGGCATACAAAGATTCTGGTTTACAAAATTCACCTCAGTCTATGACAGAAAATCTATCGAAATTAATGGATTCCTACAAGATGTAGATATTCCCAAATAGGCTACAAAAGAAAAGACGACATTGATCAAGAAAGACCCCCCCTCAAAAGAAAGTTTCCAAAATATCTACAGACCCACAACATGCCTACCTATGATGTGGAAGTAAAAAACGGCACAAAAAATGGAAGAGATCTACTCAGTAACAACCGTGGATTGTTTACCAAAGAAAAGAAAGGATGCTACAAAGATCCAGTCATGAAAGGGCTACTCTACATTGACCAATACATCCTCAATAAGAGTAAGACAAGACGAACAAATCTTGCAATAATGTTGTTTGACAATAAAAAGACATATGGTATGGTCTAAGAAAATAGGATAATAAACTGCCGACAAATGTACAAAAATAGCACGTTGGGCAAGAGTTGACAGGGGAGTGATGGCAATAAAGGGGTACTCCGCAAAGCTCCGGCATTGCTGGAATTTCGACATCACTTTATTTAGTGTCATATCAAGGACGCTCGTTGGATGGGGTTTGCCCCTCTGCAGACAAGCAATCAGTGTATTCTACAGCCCCAGCTGACGGTCTATGTGGTTAGGTTCTCGGGCCCACTTCAAAAATAGTCCCGAGTATATTACTATATGGACAGCTAAGGTTTTTATCCTTTTGACAAGGTTCCTGCGATGGAGTTTTGTTTCGCGGAATTTTCTGGCTCTCCTGAGATACTCTTTTATAATTCTTTCATTCATTTCAACTTGTTTGATGGTGTCAGCTATCCATATTCCTTAGAATTTCTGGGTTTCCTTTTACCCGATCGTTCTGATTATTACTTGATTTGGTAGTTCAACTCCTTTCGTCATGTTTCATTTGCCACTTTTCATTACTAGCATGGTGCATTTTTCCCTAGCAAATGCCATTCCTGTATCTTGACTGTATATTCATACAATTTGTTTTATTGTTTTTAATTCGTTTTGTTTTTTATTAAAATGTTTGATGTCGCCCATATACAACAACTGATTGATCTTTTCTTGTGATTTACTGAGATTGAATCAAGCTGTGCATTTCTTAATATGTGATTGAGTGGATTCATACTTATTACAAATAATAATGGTGATTGTGCATCTCGTTTGAATTTGCCTCTGTGGATCTTTACCTCAGCTAAGCTTTTATCTACTGCTGTCAATTCAGTTCTCCAGGTTTCCATGGTCTTCTCGATAAACTGAACAACTTGGTCGAGTATTTCATAGATTTTTAGACTGTGTAGTATCTGATTTGGGGGGGGATAATATCACAAGATTTTTTAAGTCAATCCAGAACGTAGCTAGATTTTTTCGCCTCGTCGTCCACCAACATTAGGTGATGAGCTTTCACAGGACTCGGATTAACAAGAAATCTCCTCACGTCTCCAAGAATTTTCTTAATACTATGATCTCAATAATGGTGTAGTTTTGATTGTTTCGTGTCGTCTTTCGATTTTATATTTTCAAAAGAATTTAGCAAGTGTATGAGGAAAGTTCCGAGGACACAAACTAGCGTTGGTATCACCGTCATTTATCAGTTCAATCGTCTTTTTTTATTTTCATAATTATTATTATTTTTATTATAAAACTGATGAGTTTTTCACAGTAGTTGTAGCAAGTAGATTTTCGCTGAAGTCTGTGTGACAGAATGTTTTCATAATTTTCTAGAACTTTGAAATCTAATCTAGCCAAATCCTTAACTATGTCTAGCAGGATTCTCCCGCTGATCTCCAGTTATCTCAAATGTTCTTCATTATTGAGGATTTTTCCAAGATATAAAACTGTGACGGATACGCTTCCGTTTCTGCACTGATTCTGCTAAGTGCATTGCGTCTATTCTTACCCCCAGGCTTTATTCACTACATGTGATATAGAGAAGTTATAAAAAGGGCTTGAAGGATTGATTTTGCTCTGAGATGAAGTTGTACACCTCAGTGGGAGCTTTTTTTGGCCCAATTCCCACGCACCGATATTTGTCCTCTACGAGGTGATTCTAAATCTCTTTGGCCTGGATGGCGCCAGCAACCATATTTTGATAAGTCAGACTCCGTCCCCTCCCACTATATCTTAGTCCTCTGTGTCACTTTAGATAACCTTATGTTTACTCAAGCATTTGAAGGGACCTAATCAGCAAACTTATGTTGACCTACTGACCAGGCAGTCTGGGAGTGGTTGGGTAAAATGTTCAATAGTTCATCATCTCGTCGCATATCAGGAAAATTCATCTATAACTATACATGATCCGGATTTAAAATTTTCTCTTCTTTTATCTATGGTTTTATTTTCATTGAAGTGTGTTAAATGCCCTATAATTATTTTTGTCTTTTATGCAGTGACTTAAAATTCACTCAGTTTTATGGGGTCCTTTAAAGCATCCAGGACAATAAATTCTTTATTTTACTTTTTTTTCTTTGTTGCCGACTTAATATGCTTTTAGGGTTATTGAGTTGGATGCGTGTAAGGACACCAGAATTATCATTCCTTTTTCTGGTGTTATTTTCCCTTGATGACACTTGTGTCATTATTATTCAAATTTATTTTCATATAAGCATTTGAAAATTACTTCGTTACATTTATTTATTATATGGCTAATAATTTTTTATTTATAATTAAACTCAAACAATGAAGATCGTTAATCGACAAAATGATAGTGATAATAATAGTTTGATAAAGTTTATGTTATCAGTATTATTGATTGTTTTGGTGGTGGGGTAACGGTAACAATAATAATAGTAGTGTATTGACAGAAATAATGATCAGAATAAATCGGTTGGATTTTTGATTCAATTTTTATGATCATTTTTATTATAGTAGTTGTTGCTGTCATTGTAATAATTAGTGATATTTTTATCGATGATGAAATATTATGAAGATTGTAGTAATTTTAATGGTTATTAAGAACGTATTTAGTATTCAGGAAAACACACACACACACACACACACACACACACACACACACACACACATATATATATATATATATATATATACAGTGAAGCATTAAAAAAATGAATCTGAATTTTATATAGCTATCAAGTAAAAACTTTTTTTTAAAACAAAATAAATCAACTTAGTAAAATGAAGTTAATTACTAAGTGTCCTGTGAATCTCATTAAAATATTCATGAAGTTTGATAATGATACATGATACGAGACATGGCCATCACTTCAGATCTTACCCAATGTCCTATTCATTTAACTAAGAATAATCTTAACATTCTTCATTCCATTATGTAACGTTTATCTCATGAAAATGATCACTCTCATCAAGTGGCCATGTGAAATAAATTTATGATAGCGAAAAAAAATCTTCAAACTTCCGTTCCTATTACTTGGCTTAGTTTGATACAAATTATTTCATATACTAATAATTATACATTAATAAATATTAATAATATATACTTCAATTATTAATACTTATATAATGAGCACAGCTGGAGAAATAAAAGAACAATCTTATATATTCTCAATTTCAATCATACTTATCTTCTATGGATATATATATATATATATATATATATATATATATATATATATATATATATATATATACTTAATAATAAGTAGTTAAATTTGTATTATTACTGTTATGGATTTTGTTGTTTAGCCATTGTTATAATTAGTGATGTAATTTTTCAATTCAAAATTGATATTTCCTTTTGGGGATATGTGATTTTTGAGTCCGAATGTTTTGGTTTATTCTATTTTCAACCTATCTTGTTGGATTTACCTATTATACCATTTCCCTCTCTCTCTCTCTCTCTCTCTCTCTCTCTCTCTGTATATATATATATATATATATTTGCAGAGTATCTGATTGTATATATATATATATATATATATATATATATATATATATATATATATATATATATATATATAAGATATGATTAGAATTGAACGGTAAATGAATTCAAAACTTCATAATTTTTGTAGTTATACATCTACTATAGTACGGAACAATATGCTTATACATTTCAAATAAAAGATAAACCAATATTAAGAGATAATCAATGTTCCTGGGTCAAAGTTTCACGTTGTCAATGCATATCTGCTCAAGGGTTCAAAACGGTTCATGACTTTTAAATTGATTCAAAGTATTACAATATTTTTTTACAAGGGTATTTAAATCCAAGTAGTAGGTTAAAACTAATGACAATAGACTTTCTGCATCACTTAATGACGCGAATATAAAGGTGCACTTTGGTCTTCAACAAAACCACAAATAAAACCGCAACAGTTTCTGCAAAGAATATTGTATTAACGATAGTTTGTTGATAAATTTTATTAGAAGAGTGAAAAAATAATACTTTTCAAATGCATTGTTAATTGCCTTTTTGATATTTACTGTTTTACATTCTAATAATCCACAACTTTTTCATTATTTCTAGATTAACTTTTACCAATTTCGTTTTTTTATTTCAAATTTTTAAAGAAAAATGTGCTTTTCCCTAATATTTTTCTGAAATATACAACCCGAATATTTAAAAAAAAACCTACTTAAATTATTATTCTGTATTCCATAATTTTTAATGTTCCCTGTAAATATGTAACAAGTATTCAAAAGGGGTATAGTATTTTTAATTTCAAGAATTTTATGTACAAATAAATGAGTGAGTGTGTGTAGGAGTGTGTGTGTGTTGTCCGTGTTTTGGACAGATTTTATATATTGTGTGCGTGTGCGTGTGTGTGTGTGTGTGTGTGTGTGTGTGTTTGAAAGTATTCATACTGGATATAAGTATAATTTAGAAGAAGAAAATTTACTGTGGTCTTATAAATCATTCAAATATAAATGAATGTAAATTATTTACAGTACGTAAACAGGTCCCTAGGAATTTCCTATTCGTTGAGCCCTACCACGTGACCTACTTGAAAAAAAAATGGGCGGAGTTTTCTAAATCCTATATAAACCCAACTATTTTGTCCGTTGCCTTTTAGTCTTGACACATTCTCTTCAAGTGAATATACCAACGACTTATTTCCTCGCGCTAAATTAGCGACTACGCTTCAGTTTCAAAATTTGAAAAATGATCAACGATTTTCAAGCAGATAACTTTTTAGAGCGACTCAACACTGTTCCATCACCCGGGACTGTTGTTGATGTAGCCGTTTTGGATAGCGGTCATTTTCTCGCTCTCTTTCAACATGCTCTGAAATTGCTCACCAACAACGGATATGTGCTGAGTTCGATAACGTTACAGAAGAAGGCCATCTCGTTGGGCCGCTTTGCTGATGCATTTGTCGTACCCTGTGACTCGAAAATGTTGTGTTTTGTCGAGATTATCGACTCCACTCTTCATCTGTTTAAAAGGATCAAAACAAAAGTGCAGTTTTCCGGAGCTTGTGCAGTTGCAACAGATTCCTTGATGTGCGTTGCAAGAGATGAGCCGAAGGTTTACATCTTCAATGAACGGGTCTGCGTGAAAACAATTGATTTGACTTCCTACGGAGTGAATATCTCCAGCCGAACAAGTTCTCGACGAATTTGTCTTAATCTCAGTGGCCACATCATTGTATCTGATCATGAAAACAATTTCGTCTTGATTTTATGGGACAACGAAAATCAATCAGTTGTTCACTGCGTCGATTGCCCATCGAATATCGCTGCCTGTGAGAAATATGTTTACATCGTTCAGGATGGCCACGAAAACCGTGTTTTAGAAGTGCGTCTAGATGATCACAGTAAAGTTGGCATTCTTGAAGAAGATGAAGATGGAATTATCAGCCCAAATTCTGTATCGGTCAACACTCGAGGTGTGATAATGGTTGGAATGGAAAATAATCAACCTACTGCAACAGCTTATCAAATTGACTATGATGTAAACTAAAAAAAAAGAAAAGAAAAAAATTCACGCCGTGATGAACTCTTTTTTTTTTCGGAACTGATTTTTTAAAAAGAATATTCTCTAGTCAAGGTCTATGTAAATATACATTAATTATCAAATCTCTTTTGTAAATATTTCTTTTAATGACATCCTTAAAATATTTCCTCAAACATTCTTTTTACCTATAAAGTTAAATGCAATTCCCCATTTTTTTTCGAAGTCTTGGTCGAAGTACAAATATTTCTAACGTATTTAATTATCCTTTATTTTTTTATATGAACTTTAATTTAAATTTGCATGTTGCAGTAAAGTCAAACTTTCGTTTCTACCCACCGGATTAACGATTTCTAAATACTAAAGATTCTTCCCATTTACTCCAACACAAATAATTTTATAGAATAAACTCGAATTTAGATTATTTATTTCTTAGTCTGTTATTTTTTATCCATTCAGTCTTTTCATATGAATTTTTGTATACTTAATATTTGTGCATTGTGATTTTTATTCTTTATATTTTCAATCGATTTCTTTAAAAAAAAAAGTGGACGGTATTTTTTTTTTCAATAGCTGATTTTAATTTCTTTTCATTATTTTAATAAAACTTGCTCTCTTTACTACGTGTGAATTAATAATATTTGATGAAATTACAGAATTTTTAAGAATGATGTTTATTATTCTCAGTGAATTAAATCTTGAAATACTCTTCCACTTTTTTATGCATTGTATGCTTTTAATAGAGTTTGTTTCTTTGGTTTCCAATAAATGCTGTTTATTGTAAATCAAAGCTATGCTTTTCAATTTAATGTGGTCTTTTTTTTTCTTTTTTTCAATATTATATATTCAAACTCCGTTCATTAATATTGTAAAGATCATTCAATAAAGGAGTTATTCTATTTCTATGACTTCATATAGATTTTTCAGTTTATAGATATTTAAATGATATTACTACCATGATTTCTAAATTTCATAAATATTCATAGGTTATTTAAATGTATTTTACTCTTCATTTATTTAAAGGTTTTAATATTAATATATATTGAAGTTTTATTAGTATTCAAACATTAGGTTCTACCAATATATGGTTCTTTTCGTTTATTAAAATGAATTCAAATATATCTTAAGTTATTATTTGATAATAAATTTTAGTTTTCTTTGTAAGTTAGTAAAATCTTAAATATTATAAAGCAGTATAACATTACATATTCATTTATTTTTCATACAGTTTAAAGGATGTCAATTTACATTACACAACTGAAGCAAACATGAATTAAAAAGTATGAGTAAAATTTAAAGATACATTTCAAGTGTTTTTTTCGTAAAATAGGTTGGTAAAAACTTTAATAAACCGATTTATGTAAATACATTAATTACACCTTAATAAATATATCACATACTATAGTATTTAAATCTATTTAATGAGGTCGTTTTCTTTAATTTTTGATGGTAAAGATTTAAAAGTTCATTCATTAATTTTCTAAGTAGCATTAAATCATGGTTGCAATTATTTTTTCATGGTAATGCTATTTGAACCGGGCCATTGTTCTTATAAGTAGAGTGTTCACCAACCTTTGAGAAGACTGGGGTTCAGTCTCAGTTTGAGTCATGTACTTGATTCTACACTGATAATACTCAGCTTTCTAAGGTAAGGATACATGTAAAGTTGAGTAACCCACGGAATGGAGTGGCACCCTCCCGCACTCCTCGGTGTAGTAGCTATTTGA
This sequence comes from Sepioteuthis lessoniana, assembly GCA_963585895.1. Lineage (NCBI taxonomy): Eukaryota > Metazoa > Mollusca > Cephalopoda > Myopsida > Loliginidae > Sepioteuthis > Sepioteuthis lessoniana. Next base: position 40,473,768 of record OY757912.1, on the reverse strand, counting down.
AAGGAAGCCTTCGGGTCACCCTCGACAATGGTCACTGACTTGACTTACTAGCTTGATATTTATATTCATTGGCTATTTTAATGGTTTTATTCTTCATATATATTTTAATGATATTTTAATATTAATGTATATTAAAGATTTATTAATAGATCACGTCCTAAAAATATATCACACTTTTTGTCCGTTAAATGAATTTAAATATATTTTAAGCTATAATTTAATAGTAAATCTTTTTTAGTTGTTTTTGAAAGATAGTGATATCATAAATATCAATGAAAAAACAAAAAAGAATTGCATATTCATTAATTTTTAATACATTTTAATGATTTCAATTTAACAAAATTTGATGACCTTAAAAGCCAGGGTATCATCATATGCATAGCTAGATATATATATGTGTATGATTGTAGATGTACCAATGTGATGTGTGAGGAGATGACTGAGTAAAGATTTAACCCACACATCAACAGGCTGGAAGGTCAGTACGTCAACGTAGGTTTGCGACGAGCGTCATCGTTAACTGGGATAAATATCGAGTTATGGGCCCTTTCTAAGAATTTAAGGAAAGTTGACGATTTTAGTCGAGGATGACCCAGAGGATCCTTTTCGATTCCTACTCCATTACCAGTATTGATCCAATTTACCCTTGATCATTACCTTATAATTCTGAGTGTTAAACTAGGCAGTATCATGTATCATTTTTTGAGTGTAAAATCAGTTAGGATAGGTATGTACATTCTGGAAATGTTAGAAAAATTTCTGTCACTCAGTCTTTAGCGAATAATCAGTAGTTAAAACTCAGTAGTTGTATAATAATAATAATAATAATAATAATAATAATAATAAAATTAATAGAAATAAAATTAATAGTAATAATAATAATAACAATAATGATAATAAACTGGACCGAGCTCCGAAAAGGAAACTTTATGAGAGAAACAGAATCTCCCCTAATAGGAGCATGAAACAGCGCCATAAGAACGATTCATATCAAAGCGAGAATATAAGACGCAACAAAATAGCTAATGTAGGTTATGCAGTGACATATATGAAACCATCAATCACATAATAAGCGAATACAGCAAATTAGCACCGAAGGAGAATAAGACTAGACATGACTAGGTCGCAAAAGTCATCCACGGGGAAATGTGCAAGAAATTGAAATTTGACCATGCGAACAAATGGTATATGCACAACCCAGTTCCTCTCCTAGGAAATGACACACATAAACGCCTATGGGACTCTGACATTCACACAGATTATCTAATCTCGGCCAAAAGACCAGACCTTATAAAAAAATCAACAATCAAAAGTGAATTTTAAAAATTGTGAACTATGCTGTCACGGCTGACTACCGAATAAAACTCAAGAATGTAAAAAGAAGGATAAGTACCTCGACGTTGCTAGTGAATTGAAAAAACAATGGAATTTTGTTTATAGAATGTCACTTTTGCTCCTGAAGTCTCTCCCTAGGGAAAAATTGCTACTTTGCTAGAATGAGACGGGGAGTGGGAAGAATGAACGAGTTAAAAGAAGAAATCACACTAAGTCACGTGAGAAGGAGGAGTGGATGGAGGTTGACCTTATGAGGGATAAATTAGAGCAGTTGTCCGGCATGGAAATATAGACTGGATATCAGATGCAACAGTATAGACAAAAAAAAAAAAAAAAAAAAAAAAAAAAAAAAAACAAACGCCGAATCAGATAAGTGACAAGAAGTGAATATCTCTGAAAAATTGTCCGCTTTTACTCTTATGGTAAAAACTGGCAGCTAAATTTGTCATTTACTCTTTATTCTCTTCACCTCTTTTATTGGCGGTTTACATTTTTAAGGGCGGGAAGAGACAAACGTAATCTTTTACAAGTACCTCCTAATCACTGTGATAGTATGCAAGGACGATATTTTATAAGTAGCATTACTTGGTTACCCCTGAAAGGAAAATAACCCTGACTTTGATTAAGATGAAACATATCAAGTCCAAAAATAAGTGAGTGGGAAGGAAAAATATTACCTCATTGCTGATCATTAGATGTCATGGGAGACAGCATGGTGGATGTTAGATAAGGCAGAGGAATCCAAAGTTGGGTTAACTGCAAAATTCAACAAACGCTGAAGTGAAGAACTTCATTACTCAACGACCAGAGTCAAACTATTGAGTGGCGAAACTATAGCTATTCCAGTAATATAATAGCAGAGCTGGAGACGATGGACTAAGCAGATCCAATGCAATCATAAAATAACATCAACAAAGTGGTTTCAGATGAAAGAGAATATAATTTATTGTCTATGAATAGAGTGAGAGATATTTCCGTTCGCAGATAAGATCAACAAATTTCCGGAAAAACGGAAGTATATAAAATCCGATAACCAGCCGTAAACAGAAAAATAGGTGAGGTGAAAAGGATGTTCATACTTCAGAATGGGGCTTGAAAAGACAATATAAGGTTTGTAAGTTTGGAGTGATGTCAGAGACCCACTTGTCGCTCAAGTGAAGAGGAGATAATTCCAATGATGCGGAGAGATCGACTGGTCACTCAAGTGAAGTGGAGAGATATGCTGGTCTCTTTAGAGAGCTGGAGAGACCAACTGATCACTCAAGATACCTGGCAGTTCCTCGTGCGTGTTCTTCAGCTCTTGCACCACTTAACCAAAAAGGGTCCCTGCTACAGAAGAAAGATAAGTGCGAAATCTTTTTCGGACTGTATTTCTACTACACACAATTGTCGCCGTCGAAGAAAAAAAACAACATTATGATATGTTTATATATCTGCGAGGCCGTTTGTTCTTTGTCTAGCTGTTCATTATACGACACTCATTCATAAAAGGGGCGTGTTTAGATAAGAGAAAAGAAACTGAGTGTTTTTTTTTTTTGTGACCTGCTCGTGATTTCTCTTACTTGCCTCTGTGTCAGGTGTGCATATTTTAAACAATCCTGGGTCACATATAGCCACAGTATACTAACCACGATAAAAATTTCAAATCTAACCATAAAGGCAACGTACTAGCAAGACAAGAGGTCTGGGTATCATGATTGGCAGTTGTTCTCTTGATAGCTAACATGGTGGACCCTACTATCATCCTGCAAATATTGGCCGTTCTTTGTAAAGGTACACAAGCAATGACCTAATTAAGCTGAAAATCCAGGGACGCAAGCAAAAAATATGAACAAGGAGAGAAAAGAAATTTGCACTTCTCTCTTGATTGAGGACCAACCCTGCACAAATAGGGTATGTAAAAAGTATGGTAGAGATCTGGGAAGGAAGGTTAAGATTTCAAACGACAGGCCATAGAAACACTGACCAAGTTAGAATGATCATAAAGAAAGGCTGTTTCTTTGAACTTGAAATACTAGAAATACGCCTGGAAATAGCAAACAAAGATAAGACACCAATACAATAACCGACACAACAAATACCGAAAAGGAAGAATACTATAAACGAAATTAACCACAAACTAATAATAATCGAAACGCCACACACCAAAACCAAACCGAAAAAACACTAACATAAGTAGATGAAATGAATTTCTAAAATTTAAAGAACATTATGTATAAAAAGAAAACTAAATTGCGATCGCTTAGAAACTATGACTTGAGAACAGTGAGGGCAGAAACTGAAAAAATAAACACATTGTTAACATATATCTCTTCGAAAAATATTACGGAATTTAACGAACTAATCTATGCAGGAGCAAAATTAGTCTGCTGAAAATATGCGATTTCCTTAAAAACCACTAACATAAACTCAAAGCATGGATGAGAAATGTAATTGGAAACTCAGATAAGATATCTACAACAATAAGCAAAATTCATAAAGCAAAGGTAAAAATCTGGAACCTGATAGGACAAAAATGACAAAGGAACACAAGAAAAATGAAGATATAACTTGAGGAAATACATCAGAAAGTACTGACGATATAAAGAAGATTAAAAATATATCGTGAAATGGTAAAACAATACAGACCAAGCAGGCCTTTCCGAAAAAGGGGAAAAAATTCTACCTGTGAGTAGGGGGATATGTCATGAAAATATACCAACAACCGTATGCGATGGAATCAAAATAATTTTGGAGCAAAACATGGAAACAAAAAGATAAAAACTGAATGAATAAGCAAAAGGGAAAAAAAAGAAAGAATTGAAGAAGGACGTAGGAGAAAAATACCTATCGATTCACTCAAAAAAAAAAAACACGATAAAAAAATATTGCTAAATGGTGGGAGATGGTGGCATACAAAGATTCTGGTTTACAAAATTCACCTCAGTCTATGACAGAAAATCAATCGAAATGAATGGATTCCTACAAGATGTAGATACTCCCAAATAGGCTACAAAAGAAAAGACGACATTGATCAAGAAAGACCCCCCCTCAAAAGAAAGTTTCCAAAATATCTACAGACCCACAACATGCCTACCTATGATGTGAAAGTAAAAAACGGCACAAAAAATGGAAGAGATCTACTCAGTAACAACCGTGGATTGTTTACCAAAGAAAAGAAAGGATGCTGCAAAGATCCAGTCATGAAAGGGCTACTCTACATTGACCAATACATCCACAATAAGAGCAAGACTAGACGAACAAATCTTGCAATAATGTTGTTTGACAATAAAAAGACAAATGGTATATGGACAGCTAAGTTTTTTATCCCTTTGACAATGTTCCTGCGATGGAGTTTTGGTTTGCAGAATTTTCTGGCTCTCCTGAGATACTCTTTTATAATTCTTTCATTCATTTCAACTTGTTTGATGGTGTCGGCTATCCATATTCCGTAGAATTTCTGGGTTTCCTTTTACCCGATCGTTCTGATTATTACTTGATTTGGTAGTTCAAATCCTTTCGTCATGTTTCGTTTGCCACTTTTCATTACGACCATGGTGCATTTTTCCATAGCAAATGCCATTCCTGTATCTTGACTGTATATTCATACAATTTAATTTTATTGTTTTTAATTCGTTTTGTTTTTTATTAAAATGTTTGATGTCGCCCATATACAACAAGTGATTGATCTTTTCTTGTGATTTACTGAGATTGAATCAAGCTGTGCATTTCTTAATATGTGATTGAGTGGATTCATACTTATTACAAATAATAATGGTGATTGTGCATCTCGTTTGAATTTGCCTCTTTGGATCTTTACCTCAGCTAAGCTTTTATCTCCTGCTGTCAATTCAGTTCTCCAGGTTTCCATGGTCTTCTCGATAAACTGAACAACTTGGTCGAGTATTTCATAGATTTTTAGACTGTGTAGTATCCGATTTGGGGGGGGGGATAATATCGCAAGATTTTTGAAGTCAATCCAGAAGGTAGCTAGATTTTTTGCCTCGTCGTCCACCAACATTAAGTGATGAGCTTTCACAGGACTCGGATTAACAAGAAATCTCCTCACGTCTCCAAGTATTTTCTTAATACTATGATCTCAATAATGGTGTAGTTTTGATTGTTTCGTGTCGTCTTTCGATTTTATATTTTCAAAAGAATTTAGCAAGTGTATGAGGAAAGTTCCGAGAACACAAACTAGCGTTGGTATCACCGTCATTTATCAGTTCAATCGTCTTTTTTTATTTTCATAATTATTATTATTATTATTATTATAAAACTGATGAGTTTTCACAGTAGTTGTAGCAAGTAGATTTTCGTTGAAGTCTGTGTGACAGAATGTTTTCATAATTTTCTAGAACTTTAAAATCTAATCTAGCCAAATCCTTAACTATGTCGAGCAGGATTCTCCCTCTGATCTCCAGTTATGTCAAATGTTCTTCATTATTGAGGATTTTTCCAAGATATAAAACTGTGACGGATACGCTTCCGTTTCTGCACTGATTCTGCTAAGTGCATTGCGTCTATTCTTACCCCCAGGCTTTATTCACTACATGTGATATAGAGAAGTTATAAAAAGGGCTTGAAGGATTGATATCGCTCTGAGATGAAGTTGTACACCTCAATGGGAGCTTTTTTTGGCCCAATTCACACGTACCGATATTTGTCCTCTACGAGGTGATTCTAAATCTCTTTGGCCTGGATGGCGCCAGCAACCATATTTTGATAAGTCAGACTCCGTCCCCTCCCACTATATCTTAGTCCTCTGTGTCTCTTTAGATAACCTTATGTTTACTCAAGCATTTGAAGGGACCTAATCAGCAAACTTATGTTGACCTACTGACCAGGCAGTCTGGGAGTGGTTGGGTAAAATGTTCAATAGTTCATCATCTCGTCGCATATCAGGAAAATTCATCTATAACGATACATGATCCGGATTTAAAATTTTCTCTTCTTTTATCTATGGTTTTATTTTCATTGAAGTGTGTTAAATGCCCTATAATTATTTTTGTCTTTTATGCAGTGACTTAAAATTCACTCAGTTTTATGGGGTCCTTTAAAGCATCCAGGACAATAAATTCTTTATTTTACTTTTTTTTCTTTGTTGGCGACTGAATATGCTTTTAGGGTTATTGAGTTGGATGCGTGTAAGGCCACCAGAATTATCATTCCTTTTTCTGGTGTTATTTTCCCTTGATGACACTTGTATCATTATTATTCAAATTTATTTTCATATAAGCATTTGAAAATTACTTCGTTACATTTATTTATTATATGGCTAATAATTTTTTATTTATAATTAAACTCAAACAATGAAGATCGTTAATCGACAAAATGATAGTGATAATAATAGTTTGATAAAGTTTATGTTATCAGTATTATTGATTGTTTTGGTGGTGGGATAACGGTAACAATAATAATAGTAGTGTATTGATAGAAATAATGATCAGAATAAATCGGTTGGATTTTTCATTCAATTTTTATGATCATTTTTATTATAGTAGTTGTTGCTGTCATTGTAATAATTAGTGATATTTTTATCGATGATGAAATATTATAAAGATTGTAGTAATTTTAATGGTTATTAAGAACGTATTTAATATTCAGGAAAACACACACACACACACATATATATATATATATACATATATATAGTGAAGAATTAAAAAAGTGAATCTGAATTTTATATAGCTATCAAGTAAAAACTTTTTTTTAAAACAAAATAAATCAACTTAGTAAAATGAAGTTAAATACTAAGTGTCCTGTGAATCTCATTAAAAGATTCATGAAGTTAGATAATGATACATGATACGATACATGGCCATCACTTCAGATCTTACCCAATGTCCTATTCATTTAACTAAGAATAATCTTAACATTCTTCATTTCATTATGTAACGTTTATCTCATGAAAATGATCACTCTCATCAAGTGGCCATGTGAAATAAATTTATGATAGCGAAAAAAAATCTGCAAACTTCCGTTCCTATTACTTGGCTTAGTTTGATACAAATTATTTCATATAATAATAATTATACATTAATAAATATTAATGATATATACTTCAATTATTAATACTTATATAATGAGCACAGCTGGAGAAATAAAAGAACAATCTTATATATTCTCATTTTCAATCATACTTATCTTCTATGGATATATATATATATACTTAATAATAAGTAGTTAAATTTGTATTATAATTGTTATGGATTTTGTTGTTTGCCATTGTTATAATTAGTGATGTAATTTTTCAATTCAAAATTGATATTTCCTTTTGGGGATATGTGATTTTTGAGTCCGAATGTTTTGGTTTATTCTATTTTCAACCTATCTTGTCGGATTTACCTATTATACCATTTCTCTCTCTCTCTCTCTCTCTCTCTCTCTCTCTCTCTCTCTCTCTGTATATATATATATATATATATATTTGCAGAGTATCTGATTGTATATATATATATATATATATATATATATATATATATATATATATATATATATATATATACATATATATATATATATATATATGAGATATGATTAGATTTGAACGGTAAATGAATTCAAAACTCTATAATTTTTGTAGTGATACATCTACTATAGTACGGAACAATATGCTTATACATTTCAAATAAAAGATAAACCAATATTAAGAGATAATCAATGTTCCTGGGTCAAAGTTTCACGTTGTCGATGCATATCTGCTCAAGGGGTCAAAACGGTTCATGACTTTTAAATTGATTCAAAATATTACAATATTTTTTACAAGGGTATTTAAATCCAAGTAGTAGGTTAAAACTAATGACAATAGACTTTCTGCATCACTTAATGACACGAATATAAAGGTGCACTTTGGTCTTCAACAAAACCACAAATAAAACCGCAACAGTTTCTGCAAAGAATATTGTATTAACGATAGTTTGTTGATAAATTTTATTAGAAGAGTGAAAAAATAATACTTTTCAAATGCATTGTTAATTGCCTTTTTGATATTTACTGTTTTACATTTTAATAATCAACAACTTTTTCATTATTTCTAAATTAATTTTTACCAGTTTCGTTTTTTTATTTCAAATTTTTAAAGAAAAATGTGCTTTTCCCAAACAATTTTCTGAAATATACAACCCGAATATTTAAAAAAAAACTACTTAAATAATTATTCTGTATTCCATAATTTTTAATGTTCCCTGCATTTATGTAACAAATATTCAAAAGGGATATAGTATTTTTAATTTCAAGAATTTTATGTACAAATAAATGAGTGAGTGTGTGTTGGAGTGTGTGTGTGTTGTCCGTATTTTGGACAGATTTTATTTATTGTGTTCGTGTGCGTGTGCGTGTGTGTGTGTGTGTGTGTGTGTTTGAAAGTATTCATACTGGATATAAGTATAATTTAGAAGAAGAAAATTTACTGTGGTCTTATACATCATTCAAATATAAATGAATGTAAATTATTTACAGTACGTAAACAGGTCCCTAGGAATTTCCTATTCGTTGAGCCCTACCACGTGACCTACTTGAAAAAAAAAATGGGCGGAGTTTTCTAAATCCTATATAAACCCAACTATTTTGTCCGTTGCCTTTTAGTCTTGACACATTCTCTTCAAGTGAATATACCAACGACTTATTTCCTTGGGCTAAATTAGCGACTACGCTTCAGTTTCAAAATTTGAAAAATGATCAACGATTTTCAAGCAGATAACTTTTTAGAGCGACTCAACACTGTTCCATCACCCGGGACTGTTGTTGATGTAGCCGTTTTGGATAGCGGTCATTTTCTCGCCCTCTTTCAACACGCTCTGAAAATGCTCACCAACAACGGATATGTGCTGAGTTCGATAACGTTACAGAAGAAAGCCATCTCGTTGGGCCGCTTTGCTGATGCATTTGTCGTACCCTGTGACTCGAAAATGTTGTGTTTTGTCGAGATTATCGACTCCACTCTTCATCTGTTTAAAAGGATCAAAACAAAAGTGCAGTTTTCCGGAGCTTGTGCAGTTGCAACAGATTCCTTGATGTGCGTTGCAAGAGATGAGCCGAAGGTTTACATCTTCAATGAACGGGTCTGCGTGAAAACAATTGATTTGACTTCCTACGGAGTGAATCTATCCAGCCGAACAAGTTCTCGACGAATTCGTCTTAATCTCAGTGGCCACATCATTGTATCTGATCATGAAAACAATTTCGTTTTGATTTTATGGGACAACGAAAATCAATCAGTTGTTCACTGCGTCGATTGCCCATCGAATATCGCTGCCTGTGAGAAATATGTTTACATCGTTCAGGATTGCCACGAAAACCGTGTTTTAGAAGTGCGTCTAGATGATCACAGTAAAGTTGGCATTCTTGAAGAAGATGAAGATGGAATTATCAGCCCAAATTCTGTATCGGTCTACACTCGAGGTGTGATAATGGTTGGAATGGAAAATAATCAACCTACTGCAACAGCTTATCAAATTGACTATGATGTAAACTAAAAAAAAAAAAAAGAAAAAAATTCACGCCGTTATGAACTCTTTTTTTTTTCCGGAACTGATTTTTTAAAAAGAATATTCTCTAGTCAAGGACTATGTAAATATACATTAATTATCAAATCTCTTTTGTAAATATTTCTTTTAATGACATCCTTAAAATATCTTCTAACAATCTTTTTACCTATAAAGTTAAATGCAATTCTCCATTTTATTTTCGAAGACTTGGTCGAAGTACAGATATTTCCTATGTATTTAATTATACTTTATTTTTTTATATGAACTTTAATTTAGATTTGCATGTTGTGGTAAAGTCAAACTTTCGTTTCTACCCACCGGATTAACGATTTCTAAATACTAAAGATTCTTCCCATTTACTCCAACACAAATAATTTTATAGAATAAACTCGAATTTAGATTATTTATTTCTTAGTCTGTTATTTTTTATCCATTCAGTCTTTTCATATGAATTTTTGTATACTTAATATTTGTGCATTGTGATTTTTATTCTTTATATTTTCAATCAATTTCTTTAAAAAAAAGTGAACAGTATTTTTTTTTTTCCAATAACTGGTTTTAATTTCTTTTCATTATTTAATAAAACTTGCTCTCTTTACTACGTGTGAATTAATAATATTTGATAAAATTACGGAATTTTTAAGAATGATCTTAATATTCTCAGTGAATTATTTCTTGAAATACTCTTCCACTTTTTTCATTTATTTTATGTTTCTAATGTAGTTTGTTTCTTTGGTTTCCGTGAAATGCTGTTCATCGTAAATCAAAGCTTTGTTTTTTCAATTTCATGTGGTCTTTTTTTTTTTTTTTTTTTCGTTTTTTTCGATATTATATATTCAAACTCCGTTCATTAATATTGTAAAGATCATTCAATAAAGGAGTTATTCTATTTCTATGACTTCATATAGATTTTTTCAGTTTATAGATATTTAAATGATATTACTATCATGATTTCTAAATTTCATAAATATTCATAGGTTATTGAAATGTATTTTACTCTTCATATATTTAAAGGTTTTAATATTAATATATATTGAAGTTTTATTAGTATTCAAACATTAGGTTCTACCAATATATCGTTCTTTTCGTTTATTAAAATGAATTCAAATATATCTTAAGTTATTATTTGATAATAAATTTTAGTTTTCTTTGTAAGTTAGTAAAATCTAAGATATCATAAAGCAGTATAACATTACGTATTCATTTATTTTTGATATAGTTTAAATGATGTCAATTTACCTTACACAACTGAAGCTAACATGAATTAAAAAGTATGAGTAAAGTTTAAAGATACATTTCAATTTTTTTGGAGTAAAATAGGTTGGTAAAAACTTTAATAAACCGATTTATGTAAATACATTAATTACACCTTAATAACTATATCACATACTGGAGTATTGAAATCAATTTAATGAGGTCGTTTTCTTTAATTTTTGATGGTAAAGATTTAAAAATTCATTCATTAATTTTCTAAGTAGCATTAAATCATGGTTGCAATTATTTTTTTATGGTAATGCTATTTGAACCGGGCCATTGTTCTTATAAGTAGAGTGTTCACCAACCTTTGAGAAGACTGGGGTTCAGTCTCAGGTTGAGTCATGTACTTGATGCTACAATGATAATACTCAGCTTTCTAAGGTAAGGATACATGTAAAGTTGAGTAACCCACGGAATGGAGTGGCACCCTCCCGCACTCCTCGGTGTCGTAGCTCTTTGAAAGGAAGCCTTCGGGTCACCCTCGACAATGGTCACTGACTTGACTTACTAGCTTGATATTTATATTCATAGGCTATTTTAATGGTTTTATTCTTCATATATATTTTAATGATATTTTAATATTAATGTATATTAAAGATTTATTAATAGATCACGTCCTAAAAATATATCACACTTTTTGTCCGTTAAATGAATTTAAATATATTTTAAGCTATAATTTAATAGTAAATCTTTTTTAGTTGTTTTTGAAAGATATTGATATCATAAATATCAATGAAAAAACAAAAAAGAATTGCATATTCATTAATTTTTAATACATTTTAATGATTTCAATTTAACAAAATTTGATGACCTTAAAAGCCAGGGTATCGTCATATGCATAGCTAGATATATATATGTGTATGATTGTAGATGTACCAATGTGATGTGTGAGGAGATGACTGAGTAAAGATTTAACCCACACATCAACAGGCTGGAAGGTCAGTACGTCAACGTAGGTTTGCGACGAGCGTCATCGTTAACTGGGATAAATATCGAGTTATGGGCCCTTTCTAAGAATTTAAGGAAAGTTGACGATTTTAGTCGAGGATGACCCAGAGGATCCCTTTTCGATTCCTACTCCATTACCAGAATTGATCCAATTTACCCTTGATCCTTACCTTATAATTCTGAGTGTTAAACTAGGCAGTATCATGTATCATTTTTTGAGTGTAAAATCAGTTAGGATAGGTATCAACATTCTGGAAATGTTAGAAAAATTTCTGTCACTCAGTCTTTTATTGAATTATCAGTAGTTAGAACTCAGTAATTGTATAATAATAATAATTATAAAATTAATAATAATAATAATAACAATAATTATAATAAACTGGACCGAGCTCCGAAAAGGAAAGTTTATGAGAGAAACAGAATCTCCCCTAATAGGAGCATGAAACAGCGCCATAAGAACGATTCATATCAAAGTGAGAATATAAGACGCAACAAAATAGCTAATGTAGGTTATGCAGTGACAGATATGAAACCATCAATCACATAATAGTGACAAAAAGTGAATATCTCTGAAAAATTGTCCGCTTTTACTCTTATGGTAAAAACTGGCAGCTAAATTTGTCATTTACTGTTTATTCTCTTCACCTCTTTTATAGGCGGTTTACATTTTTAAGGGCGGGAAGAGACAAACGTAATCTTTTAGAAGTACCTCCGAATCACTGTGATAATATGCAAGGGTGATATTTTATAAGTAGCATTACTTGGTTACCCCTGAAAGGAAAATCACCCTGACTTTGATTAAGATGAAACATATCAAGTCCAAAAATAAGTGAGTGGGAAGGAAAAATATTACCTCATTGCTGATCATTAGATGTCATGGGAGACAGCATGGTGGATGTTAGATAAGGCAGAGGAATCCAAAGTTGGGTCAACTGCAAAATTCAACAAACGCTTCATTACTCAACGACCAGAGTCAAACTATTGAGTGGCGAAACTATAGCTATTCCAGTAATATAATAGCAGAGCTGGAGACGATGGACTAAGCAGATCCAATGCAAGCATAAGATAACATCAACAAAGTGGTTTCAGATGAAAGAGAATATAATTTATTGTCTATGAATAGAGTGAGAGATATTTCCGTTCGCAGATAAGATCAATAAATTTCCGGAAAAACGGAAGTATGTAAAATCCGATAACCAGCCGTAAACAGAAAAATAGGTGAGGTGAAAAGGATGTTCATACTTCAGAATGGGGCTTGAAAAGACAATATAAGGTTTGTAAGTTTGGAGTGATGTCAGAGACCCACTTGTCGCTCAAGTGAAGAGGAGATAATTCCAATGATGCGGAGAGATCGACTGGTCACTCAAGTGAAGTGGAGAGATATGCTGGTCTCTTTAGAGAGCTGGAGAGACCAACTGGTCACTCAAGATACATGGCAGTTCCTCGTGCGTGTTCTTCAGCCGTTGCACCACTTAACCAAAAAGGGTCCCTGCTACAGAAGAAAGATAAGTGCGAAATCTTTTTCGGACTGTATTTCTACTCCACACAATTGTCGCCGTCGAAGAAAAAAAAACAACATTATGATATGTTTATATATCTGCGAGGCCGTTTGTTCTTTGTCTAGCTGTTCATTATACGACACTCATTCATAAAAGGGGCGTGTTTAGATAAGAGAAAAGAAACTGAGTGTTTTTTTCTTTTGTGACCTGCTCATGATTTCTCTTACTTGCCTCTGTGTCAGGTGTGCATATTTTAAACAATCCTGGGTCACATATAGCCACAGTATACTAACCACGATAAAAATTTCAAATCTAACCATAAAGGCAACGTACTAGCAAGACAAGAGGTCTGGGTATCATGATTGGCAGTTGTTCTCTTGATAGCTAACATGGTGGACCCTACTATCATCCTGCAAATATTGGCCGTTCTTTGTAAAGGTACACAAGCAATGACCCAATTAAGCTGAAAATCCAGGGACGCTAGCAAAAAATATGAACAAGGAGAGAAAAGAAATTTGCACTTCTCTCTTGATTGAGGACCAACCCTGCACAAATAGGGTATGTAAAAAGTATGGTAGAGATCTGGGAAGGAAGGGCAAGATTTCAAACGACAGGCCATAGAAACACTGACCAAGTTAGAATGATCATAAAGAAAGGCTGTTTCTTTGAACTTGAAATACTAGAAACATGCCTGGAAATAGCAAACAAAGATAAGACACCAATAAAATAACCGACACAACAAATACCGAAAAGGAAGAATACTATAAACGAAATTAACCACAAACTAATAACAATCGAAACGCCACACACCAAAACCAAACCGAAAAAACACTAACATAAGTAGATGAAATGAATTTCTAAAATTTAAAGAACATTATGTATAAAAAGAAAACTAAATTACGATCGCTTAGAGACTATGACTTGAGAACAGTGAGGGCAGAAACTGAAAAAATAAACACATTGTTAACATATATCTCTTCGAAAAATATTACGGAATCTAACGAACTAATCTATGCAGGAGCAAAATTAGTCTGCTGAAAATATGCGATTTCCTTAAAAACCACTAACATAAACTCAAAGCATGGATGAGAAATGTAATTGGAAACTCAGATAAGATATCTACAACAATAAGCAAAATTCATAAAGCAAAGGTAAAAATCTGGAACCTGATAGGACAAAAATGACAAAGGAACACAAGAAAAATGAAGATATAACTTGAGGAAATACATCAGAAAGTACTGACGATATAAAGAAGATTAAAATATATCGTGAAATGGTAAAACAATACAGACCAAGCAGGCCTTTCCGAAAAAGGGGAAAAAATTCTACCTGTGAGTAGGGGGATATGTCATGAAAATATACCAACAACCGTATGCGATGGAATCAAAATAATTTTGGAGCAAAACATGGCAACAAAAAGATAAAAACTGAATGAATAAGCAAAAGGGGAAAAAAAGAAAGAATTGAAGAAGGACGTAGAAGAAAAATACCTATCGATTCACTCAAAAAAAAAAACACGATAAAAAAAAAATATTGCTAAACGGTAGGAGATGGTGGCATACAAAGATTCTGGTTTACAAAATTCACCTCAGTCTATGACAGAAAATCAATCGAAATGAATGGATTCCTACAAGATGTAGATATTCTCAAATAGGCTACAAAAGAAAAGACGACATTGAACAAGAAAGACCCCCCCCCACAAAAGAAAGTTTCCAAAATATCTACAGACCCACAACATGCCTACCTATGATGTGAAAGTAAAAAACGGCACAAAAAATGGAAGAGATCTACTCAGTAACAACCGTGGATTGTTTACCAAAGAAAAGAAAGGATGCTGCAAAGATCCAGAGTCATAGAAGGGCTACTCTACATTGACCAATACATCCTCAATAAGAGCAAGACAAGACGAACAAATCTTGCAATAATGTTGTTTGAGAATAAAAAACATATGGTATGGTCTAAGAAAATAGGATAATAAACTGCATACAAATGTACAAAAAATCAAACGAAATCATAAACTTTTCGAGAAAACGATGAAATATTGGAGAGAGGATTTGTCGACAGGAAAAAGAAAAGCCTAGCAGAAGCGAAAATCCAGAGAGGTATGTTCCAGGAAGATGCGTTATCACCACGATTATTTGTAATAGCGATGATTCCATTAAACCACACTCTCAGAAAATGCACTGCAGGATAAAAACGTTGTATTTCACAGGAATATATTAATCACCTAATGTACGTGGAAATTGTTTATTAGAAAAGAATTGGGAATTCAAATATCCACAGTGAGAACATACAATCGGAATATAGGGATGAGATATGGCATTGAAATAGGTGTCGTTTTCCGCTTCTCCTTTTTAGTAAAGAAGGAGAAGAGGAAAACGACACCTGATCGATGGAATCTAATCTAACAATTCAGTTTAATCTAACAATTCAGTTTAGGATAAGTATGTCATCAGTTTTATTTTACCCATAGATAGAACCCTTATCAAGCGATAGCACGTTGGGCAAGAGTTGACATGGGAGTGATGGCAATAAAGGGGTACTCCGCATTCACCAAAGCTCCGGCATTGCTGGAACTTCGACATCACTTTATTTAGTGTCATATCAAGGACGCTCGTTTGATGGGGTTTGCCCCTCTGCAGACAAGCAATCAGTGTATTCTACAGCCCCAGCTGACTGGGCAACGGTCTATGTGGTTAGGTTCTCTGGCCCACTTCAAGAATAGTCCCGAGTATATTACTATATGGACAGCTAAGTTTTTTATCCCTTTGACAAGGTTCCTGCGATGGAGTTTTGTTTCGCGGAATTTTCTGGCTCTCCTGAGATACTCTTTTATAATTCTTTCATTCATTTCAACTTGTTTGATGGTGTCGGCTATCCATATTCCTTAGAATTTCTGGGTTTCCTTTTAACCCGATCGTTCTGATTATTACTTGATTTGGTAGTTCAACTCCTTTCGTCATGTTTCATTTGCCACTTTTCATTACTAGCATGGTGCATTTTTCCCTAGCAAATGCCATTCCTGTATCTTGACTGTATATTCATACAATTTGTTTTATTGTTTTTAATTCGTTTTGTTTTTTATTAAAATGTTTGATGTCGCCCATATACAACAAGTGATTGATCTTTTCTTGTGATTTACTGAGATTGAATCAAGCTGTGCATTTCCTAATATGTGATTGAGTGGATTCATACTTAGTACAAATAATAATGGTGATTGTGCATCTCATTTGAATTGGTCTCTTTGGATCTTTACCTCAGCTAAGCTTTTATATACTGTTGTCAATTCAATTCTCTAAGTTTCCATGGTCTTCTCGATAAACTGAACAACTTGGTCGAGTATTTCATAGATTTTTAGACTGTGTAGTATCCGGTTCGGGGGGGGGATAATATCGCAAGATTTTTGAAGTCAATCCAGAACGTAGCTAAATTTTTTTGCCTCGTCTTCCACCAACATTAGGTGGTGAGCTTTCACAGGACTCGGATTAACAAGAAATCTCCTCACGTCTCCAAGAATTTTCTTAGTACTATGATCTCAATAATGGTGTAGTTTTGATTGTTTTGTGTCGTCTTTCGATTTTATATTTTCCAGAAAATTTAGCGAGTGAATGAGGATAGTTCCCAGAACACGCACTACTGTTGGTATCACCGTCATTTTTCACTTCCATCGGCTTTTTTTTTCATTATTATTATTATTATTATTATTATCATAAAACTGATGAGTTTTTCACAATAGTTGTAGCAAGTGGATTTTCGCTTAAGTCTTTGTGACAGAATGTCATCGCAATTTTCAAGAGCTTTGAAATCTATTCTAGCCAATTCTATAACTCTGTCTTGCAGGATTCTCCCGCTGATCTCCAGTTATCTCAAATGTTCTTCATTATTGAGGATTTTTCCAAGATATAAAACTGTGACGGATACGCTTCCGTTTCTGCACTGATTCTGCTAAGTGCATTGCATCTATTCTTACCCCCAGGCTTTATTCACGACATGTGATATAGAGAAGTTATAAAAAGGGCTTGAAGGATTGATTTCATTCTGAGATGAAGTTGTACACCTCATTGTGAACTTTTCTTTGGCCCAATTTCCACGCGCCGATATTTGTCCTCTACGAGGTGATTATGAATCTCCTTAGCCGTGACGGCGCCAGCAATCATCTTTTGATAAGTCGCACTTTGTCCCCTCCTACCATATCTTAGTCCTCTGTGTCACTTTTGGTAACCTTATGTTTACTCAAGCATTACTCAGCAAACCTATGTTGACCTACTGACCAGGCAGTCTGGGAGTGGTTGGGTAAAATGTTCAATAGTTCATCATCTCGTCGCATATCAGGAAAATTCATCTATAACTATACATGATCCGGATTTAAAATTTTCTCTTCTTTTATCTATGGTTTTATTTTCATTGAAGTGTGTTAAATGCCCTATAATTATTTTTGTCTTTTATGCAGTGACTTAAAATTCACTCAGTTTTATGGGGCTCTTTAAAACATCCAGGAAAATAAATTCTTTATTTTACTTTTTTTCTTTTGTGACGACTTAATATGCTTTTAGGGTTATTGATTTGGATGCGTGTAGGGACACCAGAATTATCATTCCTATTTCTGGTGTTATTTTCCCTTGATGATACCTGTATCATTATTATTCAATTTTATTTTCATATAAGCATTTGAAAATTACTTCCTTTCATTTATTTATTATATGGCTAATAATCTTTTTTTTTATAATTAAACTCAAAAAATAAAGATTAATAATCGACAAAATGATAGTGATAATAATAGTTTGATAATGTTTATGCCATCAGTATTATTGATTGTTTTGGTGGGATAACGGTAACAATAATAATAGTAGTGTGTTGATAGAAATAATGATCAGAATAAATCGGTTGGATTTTTCATGATAAAAATGATCATATAAATATATGATCATTTTTATCATAGTTATTGTTGCTATCATTGTAATAATTAGTGATATTTTTATCGAAGATAAAATATTATAAAGATTGTAGTAATTTTAATGCTTATCAAAAAAGTATTTAGTATTCAGGAACACGCACACACACACACACAAACACACACACACACACACACACACACACACACACACACACACACACACATATATATATATATATATATATATATATATATATATATATATATATATCGTGAAGCATTCAAAAAGGGAATCTTAATTTCATATAGAAGTCAGGTAAAAACTTTTTTTTTAAAACAAAATAAATCAACTTAGGAAAATGTTGTAAAATACTAAGTGTCCTGTCATTAAAAGATTCAGGTAGTTAAATAATGATACATAATACAAGACATGGCCAACACACGTGGCCTTCACATCAGATCTCACCCAATGTCCTCGTTATTTAACTAAGAATTATCTTAACATTCTTCATTCCATTATGTAACGTTTATCCCATGAAAATGATCACTCTTATCAAGTGGCCATGTGAAATAAATTCATGATAGTAAAAAAGAAATCTGTAAACTTCCGTTCATATTAATTGGCTTAGTTTGATACAAATTAATTCATATATTAATAATTAGACATCAATAAAAATTAATAATATATACTTCAATTATTAATATTTATATAATGAGCACAGCTGGAGAAATAAAAGAACAATCTTATATATTCTCAATTTCAATCATACTTATCTTCTATGGATATATATATATATATATATATATATATATATATATATATATATATATATATATATATATGTATACTTAATAATAAACTGTTAAATTTGTATTATTATTGTAATGGATTTTGTTGTTTTGCCATTGTTATAATTAGTGATGTAATTTTTCAATTCGAAATTGATATTTCCTTTTGGGGATATGTGATTTTTGAGTCCGAATGTTTTGGTTTATCCTATTTTCAACCTATCTCTTCTCATCTTGATGGATTTACCTATTCTACCATTTCTCTTTCAGTCTGTCTCTCTCTCTGTCTCCCTCTGTCTCTGTCTCTGTCTGTCTCTGTCTGTCTCTCTCTGTATATATGTATACATATATATATATATACAGAGTATCTGATTGAGTATATATATATATATATATATATATATATATATATATATATATATATATATATATATATATGAGACATGATTAGAATTGAACGCTATATGAATTTCAAAACTTTATAATTTTTATAGTTATACATCTACTATAGTACAGGACAATATGTTTATACTTTTCAAGTAAAATATTAAACAATATTAAGAAAATGTTCCTGAGTGAAAGTTTCAGGTTGTCAATGCATATCTGATCAAGGATTAAAAACTGTTACTGACTTTTAAATTGATTCAAAATATAAAGGTGCACTTTGGCCTTCAACAAAACCAGAAATAATTTCTTCAAAGATTATTGTATTAACGATAGTTTATGGATAAATTTTATTAGAAGAGTGAAAAGATAATACTTTTCAAATGCATTGTTAATTGCCTTTTTGATATTTACTGTTTTACATTTTAATAATCCAGAACTTTTTCATTATTTCTAAATTAATTTTTACCAGTTTCATTTTTTATTTCAAATTTTTAAAGAAAAATGTGCTTTTCCCTAATATTTTTCTGAAATATACAACCCGAATATTCAAAAAAAAATAACTACTTAAATTATTATTCTGTATTCCATAATTTTTAATGTTCCCTGTATTTATGTAACAAGTATTCAAAAGGGATATAGTATTTTTAATTTCAAGAATTTTATGTACAAATAAATGAGTGAGTGTGTGTAGGAGTGTGTGTGTGTTGTCCGTGTTTTGGACAGATTTTATTTATTGTGTGCGTGTGCGTGTGTGTGTGCGTGTGCGCGTGTGTGTGTGTGTGTGTGTGTGTGTGTGTTTGAAAGTATTCATACTGGATATAAGTATAATTTAGAAGAAGAAAATTTACTGTGGTCTTATAAATCATTCAAATATAAATGAATGTAAATTATTTACAGTACGTAAACAGGTCCCTAGGAATTTCCTATTCGTTGAGCCCTACCACGTGACCTACTTGAAAAAAAAATGGGCGGAGTTTACTAAATCCTATATAAACCCAACTATTTTGTCCGTTGCCTTTTAGTCTTGACACATTCTCTTCAAGTGAATATACCAACGACTTATTTCCTCGCGCTAAATTAGCGACTACGCTTCAGTTTCAAAATTTGAAAAATGATCAACTATTTTCAGGCTGATAACTTTTTAGAGCGACTCAACACTGTTCCATCACCCGGGACTGTAGTTGATGTAGCCGTTTTGGATAGCGGTCATTTTCTCGCTCTCTTTCAACACACTCTGAAATTGCTCACTTACAACGGATATGTGCTGAGTTCGATAACGTTACAGAAGAAAGCCATCTCGTTGGGCCGCTTTGCTGATGCATTTGTCGTACCCTGTGACTCGAAAATGTTGTGTTTTGTCGAGATTATTGACTCCACTCTTCATCTGTTTAAAAGGATCAAAACAAAAGTGCAGTTTTCCGGAGCATGTGCAGTCGCAACAGATTCCTTGATGTGCGTTGCAAGAGATGAGCCGAAGGTTTACATCTTTAATGAACGGGTCTGCGTGAAAACAATTGATTTGACTTCCTACGGAGTGAATCTATCCAGCCGAACAAGTTCTCGACGAATTCGTCTTAATCTCAGTGGCCACATCATTGTATCTGATCATGAAAACAATTTCGTCTTGATTTTATGGGACAACGAAAATCAATCAGTTGTTCACTGCGTCGATTGCCCATCGAATATCGCTGCCTGTGAGAAATATGTTTACATCGTTCAGGATGGCCACGAAAACCGTGTTTTAGAAGTGCGTCTAGATGATCACAGTAAAGTTGGCATTCTTGAAGAAGATGAAGATGGAATTATCAGCCCAAATTCTGTATCGGTCAACACTCGAGGTGTGATAATGGTTGGAATGGAAAATAATCAACCTACTGCAACAGCTTATCAAATTGACTATGATGTAAACTAAAAAAAAAAAAAAGAAAATTACACCATTATGAACTCTTTTTTTTCCGGAACTGATTTAAAGAAAACTTATCTAGTCAATGGCTATGTAAATATACTTCAATTATCAAATCTCTGTTGTAAATATTTCTTTTAATGACATCCTTTAAATTTCCTCAAACATTCTTTTTACCTATAAAGTCAAATGCAATTCCCCATTTTTTTTTCGAAGTCTTGGTCGAAGTACAAATATTTCTAACGTATTTAATTATCCTTTATTTTTTTATATGAACTTTAATTTAGATTTGCATGTTGTGGAAAAGTCAAACTTAGGTTTCTACCCGCCGGATTAACGATTTCTAAATACTAAAGTTTCTTCATATTTACTCCAACACAAATAATTATATAGAATAAACTCGAATTAAAATTATTTATTTCTCAGTGTTTTATTTTTTAGACATTCAGTCTTTTCATATAATTAATTTTGTATAATTAACATTTTTGAATTGTTATTTTTATTTTGTATATTTTCAATCGATTTCTTACAAAAAAGTGGACGTTATTTCTTTCTTATTTTTTTTTCAATAGCTGATTTTAATTTCTTTTCATTATTTTAATAATACTTGCTCTCTTTACGACGTGTGAATTAATAATATTTGATGAAATTACAGAATTTTTAAGAATGATGTTTATTATTCTCAGTGAATTAAATCTTGAAATACTCTTCCACTTTTTTCATTTATTCTATGTTTCTAATGTAGTTTGTTTCTTTGGTTTCCGTGAAATGCTGTTCATCGTAAATCAAAGCTTTGTTTTTTCAATATCATGTGGTCTTTTTTTCTTTTTTTTTTTCGTTTTTTCGATATTATATATTCAAACTCCGTTCATTAATATTGTAAAGATCATTCAATAAAGGAGTTATTCTATTTCTATGACTTCATATGGATTTTTTCAGTTTATAGATATTTAAATGATTTTACTATCATGATTTCTAAATTTCATAAATATTCATAGGTTATTGAAATGTATTTTACTCTTCATATATTTAAAGGTTTTAATATTAATATATATTGAAGTTTTATTAGTATTCAAACATTAGGTTCTACCAATATATCGTTCTTTTCGTTTATTAAAATGAAATCAAATATATCTTAAGTTATTATTTGATAATAAACTTTAGTTTTCTTTTTAAGTTAGTAAAATCTAAAATATCATAAAGCAGTATAACATAAACGTATTCATTTATTTTTGATATAGTTTAAATGATGTCAATTTACCTTACACAACTGAAGCTAACATGAATTAAAAAGTATGAGTAAAATTTAAAGATACATTTCAATTTTTTTTTTGGAGTAAAATAGGTTGGTAAAAACTTTAATAAACCGATTTATGTAAATACATTAATTACACCTTAATAAATATATCACATACTATAGTATTTAAATCTATTTAATGAGGTCGTTTTCTTTAATTTTTGATGGTACAGATTTAAAAATTCATTCATTAATTTTCGAAGTTGCATTAAATCATGGTTGCAATTATTTTTTCATGGTAATGCTATTTGAACCGGGCCATTGTTCTTATAAGTAGAGTGTTCACCAACCTTTGAGAAGACTGGGGTTCAGTCTCAGGTTGAGTCATGTACTTGATGCTACACTGATAATACTCAGCTTTCTAAGGTAAGGATACATGTAAAGTTGAGTAACCCACGGAATGGAGTGGCACCCTCCCGCACTCCTCGGTGTAGTAGCTATTTGAAAGGAAGCCTTCGGGTCACCCTCGACAATGGTCACTGACTTGACTTACTAGCTTGATATTTATATTCATTGGCTATTTTAATGGTTTTATTCTTCATATATATTTTAATGATATTTTAATATTAATGTATATTAAAGTTTTATTAATAAATCACGTCCTAAAAATATATCACACTTTTTGTCCGTTAAATGAATTTAAATATATTAAGTTATAATATAATATTAAATCTTTTTTAGTTGTTTTTGAAAGATAGTGATATCATAAATATCAATGAAAAAACAAAAAAGAATTGCATATTCATTAATTTTTAATACATTTTAATGATTTCAATTTAACAAAATTTGATGAGCTTAAAAGCCAGGGTATCGTCATATGCATAGCTAGATATATATATGTGTATGATTGTAGATGTACCAATGTGATGTGTGAGGAGATAACTGAGTAAAGATTTAACCCACACATCAACAGGCTGGAAGGTCAGTACGTCAACGTAGGTTTGCGACGAGCGTCATCGTTAACTGGGATAAATATCGAGTTATGGGCCCTTTCTAAGAATTTAAGGAAAGTTGACGATTTTAGTCGAGGATGACCCAGAGGATCCCTTTTCGATTCCTACTCCATTACCAGAATTGATCCAATTTACCCTTGATCCTTACCTTATAATTCTGAGTGTTAAACTAAGCAGTATCATGTATCATTTTCTGAGTGTAAAATCAGTTAGGAGAGGTATCAACATTCTGGAAATGTTAGAAAAATTTCTGTCACTCAGTCTTTAGCGAATAATCAGTAGTTAGAACTCAGTAGTTGTATAATAATAATAATAATAATAATAATAATAATAATAATAATAATAATAGTAATAATAATAATAACAATAATGATAATAAACTGGACCGAGCTCCGAAAAGGAAACTTTATGAGAGAAACGGAATCTCCCCTAATAGGAGCATGAAACAGCGCCATAAGAACGATTCATATCAAAGCGAGAATATAAGACGCAACAAATAGCTAATGTAGGTTATGCAGTGACATATATGAAACCATCAATCACATAATAAGCGAATACAGCAAATTAGCACCGAAGGAGAATAAGACTAGACATGACTAGGTCGCAAAAGTCATCCACGGGGAAATGTGCAAGAAATTGAAATTTGACCATGCGAACAAATGGTATATGCACAACCCAGTTCCTCTCCTAGGAAATGACACACATAAACGCCTATGGGACTCTGACATTCACACAGATTATCTAATCTCGGCCAAAAGACCAGACCTTATAAAAAATCAACAATCAAAAGTGAATTTTAAAAATTGTGAACTATGCTGTCACGGCTGATTACCGAATAAAACTCAAGGATTTAAAAAGAAGGATAAGTACCTCGACGTTGCTAGTGAATTGAAAAAACAATGGAATTTTGTTTATAGAATGTCACTTTTGCTCCTGAAGTCTCTCCCTAGGGAAAAATTGCTACTTTGCTAGAATGGGACGGGGAGTGGGAAGAATGAACGAGTTAAAAGAAGAAATCACACTAAGTCACGTGAGAAGGAGGAGTGGATGGAGGTTGACCTTATGAGGGATAAATTAGAGCAGTTGTCCGGCATGGAAATATAGACTGGATATCAGATGCAACAGTATAGACAAAAAAAACAAAAAAAAAAAACGCCGAATCAGATAAGTGACAAAAAGTGAATATCTCTGAAAAATTGTCCGCTTTTACTCTTATGGTAAAAGCTGGCAGCTAAATTTGTAATTTACTGTTTATTCTCTTCACCTCTTTTATTGGCGGTTTACATTTTTAAGAGCGGGAAGAGACAAACGTAATCTTTTAGAAGTACCTCCTAATCACTGTGATAGTATGCAAGGGTGATATTTTATAAGTAGCATTACTTGGTTACCCCTGAAAGGAAAATCACCCTGACTTTGATTAAGATGAAACATATCAAGTCCAAAAATAAGTGAATGGGAAGGAAAAATATTACCTCATTGCAGATCATTAGATGTCATGGGAGACAGCATGGTGGATGTTAGATAAGGCAGAGGAATCCAAAGTTGGGTCAACTGCAAAATTCAACAAACGCTGAAGTGAAGAACTTCATAACTCAACGACCAGAGTCAAACTATTGAGTGGCGAAACTATCGCTATTCCAGTAATATAATAGCAGAGCTGGAGACGATGGACGAAGCAAATCCAATGCAGTCATAAGATAATATCAACAAAGTGGTTTCAGATGAAAGAGAATATAATTTATTGTCTATGAATAGAGTGACAGATATTTCCGTTCGCAGATAAGATCAACAAATTTCCGGAAAAACGGAAGTATGTAAAATCCGATAACCAGCCGTAAACAGAAAAATAGGTGAGGTGAAAAGGATGTTCATACTTCAGAATGGGGCTTGAAAAGGCAATATAAGGTTTGTAAGTTTGGAGTGATGTCAGAGACCCACTTGTCGCTCAAGTGAAGAGGAGATAATTCCAATGATGCGGAGAGATCGACTGGTCACTCAAGTGAAGTGGAGAGATATGCTGGTCTCTTTAGAGAGCTGGAGAGACCAACTGATCACTCAAGATACCTGGCAGTTCCTCGTGCGTGTTCTTCAGCTCTTGCACCACTTAACCAAAAAGGGTCCCTGCTACAGAAGAAAGATAAGTGCGAAATCTTTTTCGGACTGTATTTCTACTACACACAATTGTCGCCGTCGAAGAAAAAAAACAACATTATGATATGTTTATACATCTGCGAGGCCGTTTGTTCTTTGTCTAGCTGTTCATTATACGACACTCATTCATAAAAGGGGCGTGTTTAGATAAGAGAAAAGAAACTGAGTGTTTTTTTTTTTTGTTTTTTTTTGTGACCCGCCCATGAGTTCTCTTACTTGCCTCTGTGTCAGGTGTGCATATTTTAAACAATCCTGGGTCACATATAGCCACAGTATACTAACCACGATAAAAATTTCAAATCTAACCATAAAGGCAACGTACTAGCAAGACAAGAGGTCTGGGTATCATGATTGGCAGTTGTTCTCTTGATAGCTAACATGGTGGACCCTACTATCATCCTGCAAATATTGGCCGTTCTTTGTAAAGGTACACAAGCAATGACCCAATTAAGCTGAAAATCCAGGGACGCTAGCAAAAAATATGAACAAGGAGAGAAAAGAAATTTGCACTTCTCTCTTGATTGAGGACCAACCCTGCACAAATAGGGCATGTAAAAAGTTTGGTAGAGATCTGGGAAGGAAGGGCAAGATTTCAAACAACAGGCCATAGAAACACTGACCAAGTTAGAATGATCATAAAGAAAGGCTGTTTCTTTGAACTTGAAATACTAAGAATACGCCAGGAAATAGCGAACAAAGACAAGACACCAATACAATAACCGACACAACAAATACCGAAAAGGAAGAATACTATAAACGATATTAACCACAAACTAATAACAATCGAAACGCCACACACCAAAACCAAACCGAAAAAACACTAACATAAGCAGATGAAATGAATTTCTAAAATTTAAAGAACATTATGTATAAAAAGAATACTAAATTACGATCGCTTAGAAACTATGACTTGAGAACAGTGAGGGCAGAAACTGAAAAAATAAACACATTGTTAACATATATCTCTTCGAAAAATATTACGGAATTTAACGAACTAATCTATGCAGGAGCAAAATTAGTCTGCTGAAAATATGCGATTTCCTTAAAAACCACTAACATAAACTCAAAGCATGGATGAGAAATGTAATTGGAAACTCAGATAAGATATCTACAACAATAAGCAAAATTCATAAAGCAAAGGTAAAAATCTGGAACCTGATAGGACAAAAATGACAAAGGAACACAAGAAAAATGAAGATATAACTTGAGGAAATACATCAGAAAGTACTGACGATATAAAGAAGATTAAAAATATATCGTGATATGGTAAAACAATACAGACCAAGCAGGCTTTTCCGAAAAAGGGGAAAAAATTCTACCTGTGAGTAGGGGGATATGTCATGAATATATACCAACAACCGTATGCGATGGAATCAAAATAATTTTGGAGCAAAACATGGCAACAAAAAGATAAAAACTAAATGAATAAGCAAAAGGGGAAAAAAAGAAAGAATTGAAGAAGGACGTAGGAGAAAAATACCTATCGATTCACTCAAAAAAAAAAAAAAAAACACGAAAAAAAAATTATTGCTAAACGGTAGGAGATGGTGGCATACAAAGATTCTGGTTTACAAAATTCACCTCAGTCTATGACAGAAAATCAATCTAAATGAATGGATTCCTACAAGATGTAGATATTCTCAAATAGGCTACAAAAGAAAAGACGACACTGAACAAGAAAGACCCCCCCTCAAAAGAAAGTTTCCAAAATATCTACAGACCCACAACATGCCTACCTATGATGTGGAAGTAAAAAACGGCACAAAAAATGGAAGAGATCTACTCAGTAACAACCGTGGATTGTTTACCAAAGAAAAGAAAGGATGCTGCAAAGATCCAGAGTCATAGAAGGGCTACTCTACATTGACCAATACATCCTCAATAAGAGCAAGACAAGACGAACAAATCTTGCAATAATGTTGTTTGAGAATAAAAAACATATGGTATGGTCTAAGAAAATAGGATAATAAACTGCATACAAATGTACAAAAAATCAAACGAAATCATGAACTTTTCGAGAAAACGATGAAATATTGGAGAGAGGAATAGTCGACAGGAAAAAGAAAAGCCTAGCAGAAGCGAAAATCCAGAGAGGTATGTTCCAGGAAGATGCGTTATCACCACTATAATTTGTAATAGCGATGATGCCATTAAACCACACTCTCAGAAAATGCACTGCAGGATAAAAACGTTGTATTTCACAGTAATATATTAATCACCTAATGTACGTGGAAATTGTTTATTAAAAAAGAATTGGGTATTCGAATATCCACAGTGAGAACATACAATCGGAATATAGGGATGAGATATGGCATTGAAATAGGTGTCGTTTTCCGCTTCTCCTTTTTAGTAAAGAAGGAGAAGCGGAAAACGACACCTGATCGATGGAATCTAATCTAACAATTCAGTTTAATCTAACAATTCAGTTTAGGATAAGTATGTCATCAGTTTTATTTTACCCATAGATAGAACCCCTATCAAGCGATAGCACGTTGGGAAAGAGTTGACATGGGAGTGATGGCAATAAAGGGGTACTCCGCATTCCCCAAAGCTCCGGCATTGCTGGAACTTCGACATCATTTTATTTAGTGTCATATCAAGGACGCTCGTTGGATGGGGTTTTGCTCCTCTGCAGACAAGCAATCAGTGTATTCTACAGCCCCAGCTGACTGGGCAACGGTCTATGTGGTTAGGTTCTCTGGCCCACTTCAAAAATAGTCCCGAGTATATTACGATATGGACAGCTAAGTTTTTTATCCCTTTGACAAGGTTCCTGCGATGGAGTTTTGTTTCGCGGAATTTTCTGGCTTCCCTGAGATACTCTTTTATAATTCTTTCATTCATTTCAACTTGTTTGATGGTGTCAGCTATCCATATTCCTTAGAATTTCTGGGTTTCCTTTTACCCGATCGTTCTGATTATTACTTGATTTAGTAGTTCAACTCCTTTCATCATGTTTCGTTTGCCGCTTTTCATTACGACCATGGTGCATTTTTCCCTAGCAAATCCCATTCCTGTATCTTGACTGTATATTCATACAATTTGTTTTATTGTTTT
Organism: Sepioteuthis lessoniana; assembly: GCA_963585895.1. Classification (NCBI taxonomy): domain Eukaryota; kingdom Metazoa; phylum Mollusca; class Cephalopoda; order Myopsida; family Loliginidae; genus Sepioteuthis; species Sepioteuthis lessoniana. Next base: position 40,444,830 of record OY757912.1, on the reverse strand, counting down.
TAATTCGTTTTGTTTTTTATTAAAATGTTTGATGTCGCCCATATACAACAAGTGATTGATCTTTTCTTGTGATTTACTGAGATTGAATCAAGCTGTGCATTTCCAAATATGTGATTGAGTGGATTCATAGTTATTACAAATAATAATGGTGATTGTGCACCTCGTTTGAATTTGTCTCTTTGGATCTTTACCTCAGCTAAGCTTTTATCTACTGTTGTCAATTCAATTCTCTAAGTTTCCATGGTCTTCTCGATAAACTGAACAACTTGGTCGAGTATTTCATAGATTTTTAGACTGTGTAGTATCCGGTTTGGGGGGGGGGATAATATCACAAGATTTTTGAAGTCAATCCAGAACGTAGCTAGATTTTTTTGCCTCGTCTTCCACCAACATTAGGTGATGAGCTTTCACAGGACTCGGATTAACAAGAAATCTCCTCACGTCTCCAAGAATTTTCTTAGTACTATGATCTCAATAATGGTGTAGTTTTGATTGTTTTGTGTCGTCTTTCGATTTTATATTTTCCAGAAAATTTAGCGAGTGAATGAGGATAGTTCCCAGAACACACACTACCGTTGGTATCACCGTCATTTTTCACTTCCATTGGGTTTTTTTTCATTATTATTATTATTATTATTATTATTATAAAACTGATGAGTTTTTCACAATAGTTGTAGCAAGTGGATTTTCGCTGAAGCCTGTGTGACAGAATGTCATCGCAATTTTCAAGAACTTTGAAATCTATTCTAGCCAATTCTATAACTCTGTCTTGCAGGATTCTCCCGCTGATCTCCAGTTATCTCAAATGTTCTTCATTATTGAGGATTTTTCCAAGATATAAAAGTGTGACGGACATGCTACAGTTTCTGCGCTGATTCTGCTCAGTGCATTGCATCTATTCTGATCCCCAGGCTGTATTCGTTTCATATTATATAGAGAAGTTATAAAAAGGGCTTGAAGGATTGATTTCATTCTGAGATGAAGTTGTACACCTCATTGTGAACTTTTCTTTGGCCCAATTTCCACGCGCCGATATTTCTCCTCTACGAGGTGATTATAAATCTCCTTAGCCGAGACGGCGCCGGCAATCATATTTTGATAAGTCGCACTTTGTCTCCTCCTACCATATCTTAGTCCTCTGTGTCACTTTTGGTAACCTTATGTTTACTCAAGCATTACTCAGCAAACCTATGTTGACCTACTGACCAGGCAGTCTGGGAGTGGTTGGGTAAAATGTTCACTAGTTCATCATCTCGTCGCATATCAGGAAAATTCATCTATAACTATACATGATCCGGATTTAAAATTTTCTCTTCTTTTATCTATGGTTTTATTTTCATTGAAGTGTGTTAAATGTCCTATAATTATTTTTGTCTTTTATGCAGTGACTTAAAATTCACTCAGTTTTATGGGGTCCTTTAAAGCATCCAGGACAATAAATTCTTTATTTTACTTTTTTTTCTTTGTTGGCGACTTAATATGCTTTTAGGGTTATTGAGTTGGATGCGTCTAAGGACACCAGAATTATCATTCCTTTTTCTGGTGTTATTTTCCCTTGATGACACCTGTATCATTATTATTCAAATTTATTTTTATATAAGCATTTGAAAATTACTTCCTTTCATTTATTTATTATATGGCTAATAATTTTTTATTTATAATTAAACTCAAACAATAAAGATTAATAATCGACAAAATGATAGTGATAATGATAGTTTGATAAAGTTTATGCCATCAGTATTATTGATTGTTTTGGTGGTGGGATAACGGTAACAATAATAATAGTAGTTTATTGATAGAAATAATGATCAGAATAAATCGGTTGGATTTTTCATGATAAAAATAATCATATAAATATATGATCATTTTTATCATAGTTATTGTTGCTATCATTGTAATAATTACTGATATTTTTATCGATGATGAAATATTATAAAGATTGAAGTAATTTTAGTGCTTATCAAAAAAGTATTTAGTATTCAGGAACACGCACACACACACACACATACACACACACACACACACACACACACACATATATATATATATATATATATATATATATATATATATATATATATCGTGAAGCATTCAAAAAGGGAATCTTAATTTTATATAGAAGTCAGGTAAAACCTTTTTTTTTAAAACAAAATAAATCAACTTAGGAAAATGTTGTAAAATACTAAGTGTCCTGTAATTAAAAGATTCAGGTAGTTAAATAATGATGCATAATAGAAGACATGGCCATCACACGTGGCCTTCACATCAGATCTCACCCAATGTCTTCGTTAATTAACTAAGAATAATCTTAACAATTTTCATTCCATTATGTAACGTTTATCCCATGAAAATGATCACTCTTATCAAGTGGCCATGTGAAATAAATTCATGATAGTAAAAAAGAAATCTGTAAACTTCCGTTCATATTAATTGGCTTAGTTTGATACAAATTAATTCATATATTAATAATTTGACATCAATAAATATTAATAATATATATTTCAATTATTAATATTTATATAATGAGCACAGCTGGAGAAATAAAAGAACAATCTTATATATTCTCAATTTCAATCATACTCATCTTCTATGGATATATATATATATATATACTTAATAATAAGTTGTTAAATTTGTATTATTATTGTTATGGATTTTGTTGTTTTGCCATTGTTATAATTAGTGATGTAATTTTTCAATTCAAAATTGATATTTCCTTTTGGGGATATGTGATTTTTGAGTCCGAATGTTTTGGTTTATCCTATTTTCAACCTATCTCTTCTCATCTTGATGGATTTACCTATTCTATCATTTCTCTGTCAGTCTGTCTGTCTCACTCTCTGTCTCACTCTCCGTCTCTGTCTCTCTCTCTGTCTCTGTCTCTCTCTCTCTCTCTCTCTCTCTCTATATATATATATATACATATATTTGCAGAGTATCTGATTATATATATACATATATATATATATATATATATATATATATGAGATATGATTAGAATTGAACGGTAAATGAATTCAAAACTTTATAATATTTGTAGTTATACATCTACTATATTACGGAACAATATGCTTACTCATTTCAAATAAAATATAAACCAATATTAAGAGATAATCAATGTTCCTGGGTCAAAGTTTCACGTTGTTGATACATATCTGCTCAAGGGTTCAAAACGGTTCATGACTTTTAAATTGATTCAAAGTATTACAATATTTTTTACAAGGGTATTTAAATCCAAGTAGTAGGTTAAAACTAATGACAATAGACTTTCTGCATCACTTAATGACACGAATATAACGGTGCACTTTGGTCTTCAACAAAACCACAAATAAAACCGCAACAGTTTCTGCAAAGAATATTGTATTAACGATAGTTTGTTGATAAATTTTATTAGAAGAGTGAAAAAATAATACTTTTCAAATGTATTGTTAATTGCCTTTTTGATATTTACTGTTTTATATTCTAATAATCCACAACATTTTCATTATTTCTAAATTAATTTTTACTAATTTCGTTTTTTTATTTCAATTTTTTAAAGAAAAATGTGCTTTTCCCTAATATTTTTCTGAAATATACAACCCGAATATTTAAAAAAAAACATACTTAAATTATTATTCTGTATTCCATAATTTTTAATGTTCCCTGTATTTATGTAACAAGTATTCAAAAGGGATATAGTATTTTTAATTTCAAGAATTTTATGTACAAATAAATGAGTGAGTGTGTGTAGGAGTGTGTGTGTGTTGTCCGTGTTTTGGACAGATTTTATTTTTGTGTGCGTGTGCGTGTGTGTGTGTGTGTGCGTGTGCATGTGTGTGTGTGTGTGTGTGTGTGTTTGAAAGTATTCATACTGGATATAAGTATAATTTAGAAGAAGAAAATTTACTGTGGTCTTATAAATCATTCAAATATAAATGAATGTAAATTATTTACAGTACGTAAACAGGTCCCTAGGAATTTCCTATTCGTTGAGCCCTACCACGTGACCTACTTGAAAAAAAAAATGGGCGGAGTTTTCTAAATCCTATATAAACCCAACTATTTTGTCCGTTGCCTTTTAGTCTTGACACATTCTCTTCAAGTGAATATACCAACGACTTATTTCCTCGCGCTAAATTAGCGACTACGCTTCAGTTTCAAAATTTGAAAAATGATCAACGATTTTCAGGCTGATAACTTTTTAGAGCGCCTCAACACTGTTCCATCACCCGGGACTGTAGTTGATGTAGCCGTTTTGGATAGCGGTCATTTTCTTGCTCTCTTTCAACACACTCTGAAATTGCTCACCAACAACGGATATGTGCTGAGTTCGATAACGTTACAGAAGAAAGCCATCTCGTTGGGCCGCTTTGCTGATGCATTTGTCGTACCCTGTGACTCGAAAATGTTGTGTTTTGTCGAGATTATCGACTCCACTCTTCATCTGTTTAAAAGGATCAAAACAAAAGTGCAGTTTTCCGGAGCATGTGCAGTTGCAACAGATTCCTTGATGTGCGTTGCAAGAGATGAGCCGAAGGTTTACATCTTCAATGAACGGGTCTGCGTGAAAACAATTGATTTGACTTCCTACGGAGTGAATATCTCCAGCCGAACAAGTTCTCGACGAATTCGTCTTAATCTCAGTGGCCACATTATTGTATCTGATCATGAAAACAATTTCGTCTTGATTTTATGGGACAACGAAAATCAATCAGTTGTTCACTGCGTCGATTGCCCATCGAATATCGCTGCCTGTGAGAAATATGTTTACATCGTTCAGGATGGCCACGAAAACCGTGTTTTAGAAGTGCGTCTAGATGATCACAGTAAAGTTGGCATTCTTGAAGAAGATGAAGATGGAATTATCAGCCCAAATTCTGTATCGGTCAACACTCGAGGTGTGATAATGGTTGGAATGGAAAATAATCAACCTACTGCAACAGCTTATCAAATTGACTATGATGTAAACTAAAAAAAAAAAAGAAAAAAATTCACGCCGTGATGAACTCTTTTTTTTTTTCGGAACTGATTTTTTAAAAAGAATATTCTCTAGTCAAGGACTATGTAAATATACATTAATTATCAAATCTCTTTTGTAAATATTTCTTTTGATGACATCCTTAAAATATCTTCTAACATTCTTTCTACCTATAAAGTTAAATGCAATTCTCCATTTTATTTTCGAAGACTTGGTCGAAGTACAGATATTTCCAATGTATTTAATTATACTTTATTTTTTTATATGAACTTTAATCTAGATTTGCATGTTGTAGTAAAGTCAAACTTTCGTTTCTACCCACCGGATTAACGATTTCTAAATACTAAAGATTCTTCCCATTTACTTCAACACAAATAATTTTATAGAATAAACTCGAATTTAAATTATTTATTTCTTAGTCTGTTATTTTTTAGACATTCAGTCTTTTCATATGAATTTTTGTATACTTAATATTTGTGCATTGTGATTTTTATTCTTTATATTTTCAATCGATTTCTTTAAAAAAAAAGTGGACGGTATTTTTTTTTTTTTTCAATAGCTGATTTTAATTTCTTTTCATTATTTTAATAAAACTTGCTCTCTTTACTACGTGTGAATTAATAATATTTGATGAAATTACGGAATTTTTAAGAATGATGTTTATTATTCTCAGTGAATTAAATCTTGAAATACTCTTCCACTTTTTTCATTTATTCTATGTTTCTAATGTAGTTTATTTCTTTGGTTTCCGTGAAATGCTGTTCATCGTAAATCAAAGCTTTCCTTTTTCAATTTCATGTGGTCTTTTTTTCTTTTTTTTTTTTTTTCGTTTTTTCGATATTATATATTCAAACTCCGTTTATTAATATTGTAAAGATCATTCAATAAAGGAGTTATTCTATTTCTATGACTTCATATAGATTTTTTCAGTTTATAGATATTTAAATGATATTACTATCATGATTCTAAATTTCATAAATATTCATAGGTTATTGAAATATATTTTACTCTTCATATATTTAAAGGTTTTAATATTAATATATATTGAAGTTTTATTAGTATTCAAACATTAGGTTCTACCAATATATCGTTCTTTTCGTTTATTAAAATGAATTCAAAGTTATTATTTGATAATAAATTTTAGTTTTCTTTGTAAGTTAGTAAAATCTAAAATATCATAAAGCAGTATAACATTACATTTCATTTATTTTTGATATAGTTTAAAGGATGTCAATTTATCTTACACAACTGGAGCTAACATGAATTAAAAAGTATGAGTAAAATTTAAAGATACATTTCAATTTTTTTTTGGAGTAAAATAGGTTGGTAAAAACTTTAATAAACCGATTTATGTAAATACATTTATTACACCTTAATAACTATATCACATACTATAGTATTGAAATCTATTTAATGAGGTCGTTTTATTTAATTTTTGATGGTAAAGATTTAAAAATTCATTCATTAATTTTCTAAGTAGCATTAAATCATGGTTGCAATTATTTTTTTATGGTAATGCTATTTGAACCGGGCCATTGTTCTTATAAGTAGAGTGTTCACCAACCTTTGAGAAGACTGGGGTTCAGTCTCAGGTTGAGTCATGTACTTGATTCTACACTGATAATACTCAGCTTTCTAAGGTAAGGATACATGTAAAGTTGAGTAACCCACGGAATGGAGTGGCACCCTCCCGCACTCCTCGGTGTAGTAGCTATTTGAAAGGAAGCCTTCGGGTCACCCTCGACAATGGTCACTGACTTGACTTACTAGCTTGATATTTATATTCATTGGCTATTTTAATGGTTTTATTCTTCATATATATTTTAATGATATTTTAATATTAATGTATATTAAAGTTTTATTAATAGATCACGTCCTAAAAATATATCACACTTTTTGTCCGTTAAATGAATTTAAATATATTTTAAGCTATAATTTAATAGTAAATCTTTTTTAGTTGTTTTTGAAAGATAGTGATATCATAAATATCAATGAAAAAACAAAAAAGAATTGCATATTCATTAATTTTTAATACATTTTAATGATTTCAATTTAACAAAATTTGATGACCTTAAAAGCCAGGGTATCGTCATATGCATAGCTAGATATATATATGTGTATGATTGTAGATGTACCAATGTGATGTGTGAGGAGATGACTGAGTAAAGATTTAACCCACACATCAACAGGCTGGAAGGTCAGTACGTCAACGTAGGTTTGCGACGAGCGTCATCGTTAACTGGGATAAATATCGAGTTATGGGCCCTTTCTAAGAATTTAAGGAAAGTTGACGATTTTAGTCGAGGATGACCCAGAGGATCCCTTTTCGATTCCTACTCCATTACCAGAATTGATCCAATTTACCCTTGATCCTTACCTTATAATTCTGAGTGTTAAACTAGGCAGTATCATGTATCATTTTTTGAGTGTAAAATCAGTTAGGATAGGTATCAACATTCTGGAAATGTTAGAAAAATTTCTGTCACTCAGTCTTTTATTGAATTATCAGTAGTTAGAACTCAGTAATTGTATAATAATAATAATTATTATAAAATTAATAATAATAATAATAACAATAATTATAATAAACTGGACCGAGCTCCGAAAAGGAAAGTTTATGAGAGAAACAGAATCTCCCCTAATAGGAGCATGAAACAGCGCCATAAGAACGATTCATATCAAAGTGAGAATATAAGACGCAACAAAATAGCTAATGTAGGTTATGCAGTGACAGATATGAAACCATCAATCACATAATAGTGACAAAAAGTGAATATCTCTGAAAAATTGTCCGCTTTTACTCTTATGGTAAAAACTGGCAGCTAAATTTGTCATTTACTGTTTATTCTCTTCACCTCTTTTATAGGCGGTTTACATTTTTAAGGGCGGGAAGAGACAAACGTAATCTTTTAGAAGTACCTCCGAATCACTGTGATAATATGCAAGGGTGATATTTTATAAGTAGCATTACTTGGTTACCCCTGAAAGGAAAATCACCCTGACTTTGATTAAGATGAAACATATCAAGTCCAAAAATAAGTGAGTGGGAAGGAAAAATATTACCTCATTGCTGATCATTAGATGTCATGGGAGACAGCATGGTGGATGTTAGATAAGGCAGAGGAATCCAAAGTTGGGTCAACTGCAAAATTCAACAAACGCTTCATTACTCAACGACCAGAGTCAAACTATTGAGTGGCGAAACTATAGCTATTCCAGTAATATAATAGCAGAGCTGGAGACGATGGACTAAGCAGATCCAATGCAAGCATAAGATAACATCAACAAAGTGGTTTCAGATGAAAGAGAATATAATTTATTGTCTATGAATAGAGTGAGAGATATTTCCGTTCGCAGATAAGATCAACAAATTTCCGGAAAAACGGAAGTATGTAAAATCCGATAACCAGCCGTAAACAGAAAAATAGGTGAGGTGAAAAGGATGTTCATACTTCAGAATGGGGCTTGAAAAGACAATATAAGGTTTGTAAGTTTGGAGTGATGTCAGAGACCCACTTGTCGCTCAAGTGAAGAGGAGATAATTCCAATGATGCGGAGAGATCGACTGGTCACTCAAGTGAAGTGGAGAGATATGGTGGTCTCTTTAGAGAGCTGGAGAGACCAACTGGTCACTCACGATACATGGCAGTTCCTCGTGCGTGTTCTTCAGCCGTTGCACCACTTATCCAAAAAGGGTCCCTGCTACAGAAGAAAGATAAGTGCGAAATCTTTTTCGGACTGTATTTCTACTCCACACAATTGTCGCCGTCGAAGAAAAAAAAAACAACATTATGATATGTTTATATATCTGCGAGGCCGTTTGTTCTTTGTCTAGCTGTTCATTATACGACACTCATTCATAAAAGGGGCGTGTTTAGATAAGAGAAAAGAAACTGAGTGTTTTTTTCTTTTGTGACCTGCTCATGATTTCTCTTACTTGCCTCTGTGTCAGGTGTGCATATTTTAAACAATCCTGGGTCACATATAGCCACAGTATACTAACCACGATAAAAATTTCAAATCTAACCATAAAGGCAACGTACTAGCAAGACAAGAGGTCTGGGTATCATGATTGGCAGTTGTTCTCTTGATAGCTAACATGGTGGACCCTACTATCATCCTGCAAATATTGGCCGTTCTTTGTAAAGGTACACAAGCAATGACCCAATTAAGCTGAAAATCCAGGGACGCTAGCAAAAAATATGAACAAGGAGAGAAAAGAAATTTGCACTTCTCTCTTGATTGAGGACCAACCCTGCACAAATAGGGTATGTAAAAAGTATGGTAGAGATCTGGGAAGGAAGGGCAAGATTTCAAAGGACAGGCCATAGAAACACTGACCAAGTTAGAATGATCATAAAGAAAGGCTGTTTCTTTGAACTTGAAATACTAGAAATACGCCTGGAAATAGCAAACAAAGATAAGACACCAATACAATAACCGACACAACAAATACCGAAAAGGAAGAATACTATAAACGAAATTAACCACAAACTAATAACAATCGAAACGCCACACACCAAAACCAAACCGAAAAAACACTAACATAAGTAGATGAAATGAATTTCTAAAATTTAAAGAACATTATGTATAAAAAGAAAACTAAATTACGATCGCTTAGAAACTATGACTTGAGAACAGTGAGGGCAGAAACTGAAAAAATAAACACATTGTTAACATATATCTCTTCGAAAAATATTACGGAATTTAACGAACTAATCTATGCAGGAGCAAAATTAGTCTGCTGAAAATATGCGATTTCCTTAAAAACCACTAACATAAACTCAAAGCATGGATGAGAAATGTAATTGGAAACTCAGATAAGATATCTACAACAATAAGCAAAATTCATAAAGCAAAGGTAAAAATCTGGAACCTGATAGGACAAAAATGACAAAGGAACACAAGAAAAATGAAGATATAACTTGAGGAAATACATCAGAAAGTACTGACGATATAAAGAAGATTAAAAATATATCGTGATATGGTAAAACAATACAGACCAAGCAGGCCTTTCCGAAAAAGGGGAAAAAATTCTACCTGTGAGTAGGGGGATATGTCATGAATATATACCAACAACCGTATGCGATGGAATCAAAATAATTTTGGAGCAAAACATGGCAACAAAAAGATAAAAACTGAATGAATAAGCAAAAGGGGAAAAAAAGAAAGAATTGAAGAAGGACGTAGGAGAAAAATACCTATCGATTCACTCAAAAAAAAAAACACGAAAAAAAAATTATTGCTAAACGGTAGGAGATGGTGGCATACAAAGATTCTGGTTTACAAAATTCACCTCAGTCTATGACAGAAAATCAATCGAAATGAATGGATTCCTACAAGATGTAGATATTCTCAAATAGGCTACAAAAGAAAAGACGACATTGAACAAGAAAGACCCCCCCTCAAAAGAAAGTTTCCAAAATATCTACAGACCCACAACATGCCTACCTATGATGTGAAAGTAAAAAACGGCACAAAAAATCGAAGAGATCTACTCAGTAACAACCGTGGATTGTTTACCAAAGAAAAGAAAGGATGCTGCAAAGATCCAGAGTCATAGAAGGGCTACTCTACATTGACCAATACATCCTCAATAAGAGCAAGACAAGACGAACAAATCTTGCAATAATGTTGTTTGACAATAAAAAGACATATGGTATGGTCTTAGAAAATAGGATAATAAACTGCCTACAAATGTACAAAAAATCAAACGAAATCATGAACTTTTCGAGAAAACGATGAAATATTGGAGAGAGGAATTGTCGACAGGAAAAAGAAAAGCCTAGCAGAAGCGAAAATCCAGAGAGGTATGTTCCAGGAAGATGCGTTATCACCACTATTATTTGTAATAGCGATGATGCCATTAAACCACACTCTCAGAAAATGCACTGCAGGATAAAAACGTTGTATTTCACAGTAATATATTAATCACCTAATGTACGTGGAAACTGTTTATTAAAAAAGAATTGGGTATTCGAATATCCACAGTGAGAACATACAATCGGAATATAGGGATGAGATATGGCATTGAAATAGGTGTCGTTTTCCGCTTCTCCTTTTTAGTAAAGAAGGAGAAGCGGAAAACGACACCTGATCGATGGAATCTAATCTAACAATTCAGTTTAATCTAACAATTCAGTTTAGGATAAGTATGTCATCAGTTTTATTTTACCCATAGATAGAACCCCTATCAAGCGATAGCACGTTGGGAAAGAGTTGACATGGGAGTGATGGCAATAAAGGGGTACTCCGCATTCCCCAAAGCTCCGGCATTGCTGGAACTTCGACATCATTTTATTTAGTGTCATATCAAGGACGCTCGTTGGATGGGGTTTTGCTCCTCTGCAGACAAGCAATCAGTGTATTCTACAGCCCCAGCTGACTGGGCAACGGTCTATGTGGTTAGGTTCTCTGGCCCACTTCAAAAATAGTCCCGAGTATATTACGATATGGACAGCTAAGTTTTTTATCCCTTTGACAAGGTTCCTGCGATGGAGTTTTGTTTCGCGGAATTTTCTGGCTCCCCTGAGATACTCTTTTATAATTCTTTCATTCATTTCAACTTGTTTGATGGTGTCAGCTATCCATATTCCTTAGAATTTCTGGGTTTCCTTTGACCCGATCGTTCTGATTATTACTTGATTTAGTAGTTCAACTCCTTTCATCATGTTTCGTTTGCCGCTTTTCATTACGACCATGGTGCATTTTTCCCTAGCAAATCCCATTCCTGTATCTTGACTGTATATTCATACAATTTGTTTTATTGTTTTTAATTCGTTTTGTTTTTTATTAAAATGTTTGATGTCGCCCAAATACAACAAGTGATTGATC
>OY757912.1:40138039-40428039 GCA_963585895.1 Sepioteuthis lessoniana | reverse complement strand
TTTTTTTTCGAAGTCTTGGTCGAAGTACAAATATTTCTAACGTATTTAATTATCCTTTATTTTTTTATATGAACTTTAATTTAGATTTGCATGTTGTGGAAAAGTCAAACTTAGGTTTCTACCCGCCGGATTAACGATTTCTAAATACTAAAGTTTCTTCATATTTACTCCAACACAAATAATTATATAGAATAAACTCGAATTTAAATTATTTATTTCTCAGTGTTTTATTTTTTAGACATTCAGTCTTTTCATATAATTAATTTTGTATAATTAACATTTTTGAATTGTTATTTTTATTTTGTATATTTTCAATCGATTTCTTACAAAAAAGTGGACGTTATTTCTTTCTTATTTTTTTTTCAATAGCTGATTTTAATTTCTTTTCATTATTTTAATAAAACTTGCTCTCTTTACTACGTGTGAATTAATAATATTTGATGAAATTACAGAATTTTTAAGAATGATGTTTATTATTCTCAGTGAATTAAATCTTGAAATACTCTTCCACTTTTTTATGCATTGTATGCTTTTAATAGAGTTTGTTTCTTTGGTTTCCAATAAATGCTGTTTATTGTAAATCAAAGCTTTGCTTTTCAATTTAATGTGGTCTTTTTTTTTCTTTTTTTCAATATTATATATTCAAACTCCGTTCATTAATATTGTAAAGATCATTCAATAAAGGAGTTATTCTATTTCTATGACTTCATATAGATTTTTCAGTTTATAGATATTTAAATGATATTACTACCATGATTTCTAAATTTCATTATTATTCATAGGTTAATGAAATGTATTTTACTCTTCATATATTTAAAGGTTTTAATATTAATACATATTGAAGCAATATTAGTATTCAAACATTAGTTGCTAACAATATATCGTTCTTTTCGTTTATTAAAATGAATTCAAATATATCTTAAGTTATTATTTGATAATAAATTTTAGTTTTCTTTTTAAGTTAGTAAAATCTTAAATATTATAAAGCAGTATAACATTACATATTCATTTATTTTTCATACAGTTTAAAGGATGTCAATTTACCTTACACAACTGAAGCAAACATGAATTAAAAAGTATGAGTAAAATTTAAAGATACATTTCAAGTGTTTTTTTCGTAAAATAGGTTGGTAAAAACTTTAATAAACCGATTTATGTAAATACATTAATTACACCTTAATAAATATATCACATACTATAGTATTTAAATCTATTTAATAAGGTCGTTTTCTTTAATTTCTGATGACAAAGATTTCTAAAATCGTTCATTAATTTTCTAAGTAGCATAAATCATGGTTGCAATCATTTTTTATGATAAAGCTTTTACAACGGGGCCATTGTTCTTATAAGTAGATTGCCCAGTCGGCTGGGGCTGTAGAATACACCGACTGCTTCTCTGCAGAGGGGTAAGACCCCACTAACGATTGTCCTGGATATGACACTAAACAATCTGATGGTAAAGTTCCAGCAATGCTGGAGCTTTGGGGAATGCAGAGTACTCCTTCATTGCCGTCGCTCCCAGGTCCACTCTGGCCCGGAGTGGTGGCACCTGATAAGGATCCTATCTATGGGTTAAATAGTACTAAAACGTGCTTCTTTCACTATACTGATTTTTGCTTTTCAACTGCGTATTTATGCTAAACTGAATTGTTTAAAATAGAACTGTTTTGACATTGGAACTGCGTACAAGTGCTGAACTGAATTGCTCGAAATAGAACTGTTTTGATGTCTAAACTGTGTACTTATGCTGAACTGAATTATCTGAAATAAGACTGTTTGACATTTAACTCTGTGTATTGCCCTGCCCGCTGGGGCTGTAGAATATACTGACTGCACCTCTGCAGAGGGGTAAGACCCTCCACCAAACGAGTGTCCTAAATATGACACGAAACAATCTGATGGTGAGGTTCCAGCAGTGCTAGAGATTTGAGGAATGTGGAGTACCCTTTCATTACCATTGCTCCCAGGTCCAATCTGGCCCGGAGTGGTAGCATCTGATAGGGTCCTATCTACGGGTTAAATAGAACTAACAGCATACTTACTCTAAAATGAATTGTTTGAGTAAACTGAATGACTTGAAATAAAAATGTTTTCGACAATTAAACCGTACTTCCATTTAAACTGCGTGCTTATGATTAACTGAATTATTTGAAATAGAAGAGTTTTTCGACATTAAAACTGTATTTACACTTAACTGATTTGTTACATATAATTGCTTGAATAGTTTGAAATAGAAATGCTTTGACAATTAAACTGTACTTATGATAAAATGAATTATTTTAAATAGAACAAATTATTTACATATAAATAGATTTGGCGTTAAATAACCTACGAAAGTTGATATGCCAGAAAACTCAATATACCAAACCAAACCAAACCAAACTTTATAAGTAGAGTATTTACCCATCTTTTGGAAGACCGGGCTTCAATCCCAGGTTGAGTCATACGAAAGTTACCGAAAATGATATTGATGCCACATTGATAATACTCAGCTTTATAAGGTAAGGATACAGGTAAAGCGGAGCAACCCACAGAATGGAGTGATACGCTCCTGCACTCCTCGGTGTAGTAGCTATTAAAGAGGGAGCCTTCGGATCACCCTTGACAATGGTCACCGACTTTACTTACTAGCTTGATATTTATATTCATAGGCTATATTAATGATTTTATTCTTCATATATATTTTAATGATATTTTAATATTAATGTTTATTAAAGTATTATCGATATTCATAGATCACGTCCTAAAAATATATTACTCTTTTTGTACGTTAAATGAATTTAAATATATTCTAAGTTAATATTTAACATGAAATCTTTTTTAGTTGTTGCTGAAAGATCGTGATATCATAAATATCAATGCTAAAAACAAAAAAGAATTGCATATTCATTAATTTTTAATACATTTTAATGATTTCAATTTAACAAAATTTGATTACCTTAAAAGCCAGGGTATCGTCATATGCATGGCTAGATATGTATATGTGTATGATTGTAGATATACCAATATGATGTGTGAGGAGGTCACCGAGTAAAGATTTAACCCACACATCTACAGGCTGGAAGGTCAGTACGTCAACGTAGGTTTGCGATGAGTCTCACTGTTAACTTGGATAAATAACAAGGTAAGGGCCCTTTCTAAGAGAACAGTAAAGTAAAATTGACGATTTAATCACGGGTAACCCGGAGGATCCCTTTTCAATAGCTGCTTCATTCCCTGTATTGCTCCAATTTTCCCTTGATCCTTACGTTATATTGATGAGTGTTAAGCAAGGTGGTATCATTTACCATTTTTTGAATTTTTTATATCACTTGACCTTGGATTGAACTCCGCAATCCCGGACCATTGGCGAACACTGTACTCCTTAGGCCAACGGCCTAAACAACGGAAACTTACTTAGTACTTACTGCTTTTTCACTAAAGTAAACAAACAAGAAAATTGTGTAGCCAGACGAAGTTTATAAAAGGGAGACAGTTAATCAAACAAAGGGCACTGAGTCAGACGTAAGCACAGTTGTCAGCTGGTACCCTCAGAGGTAATATTTACCAACCCCTCCGCTCGGGCAGGATATGACACAAAGTCAATTTTAAAGCAGAGTTTAACAGGTTTGAATTCAGAGTTTTCCTTCTCCTAGACTAGTTGCCTAACCAAGGCTGAAGAACCTAGTCTGTCCTACTATTTACCCATAGCTGGAGGGAGAATAATTGGATTCATACCTTCCCCAAGGGTATTAGTGCTATATGAAATGCAATCAGTCACGTCCAGGATTTGAACTCGTGTCGCCGTGTCCATTCCCAACGACGATAACGACTACACCACGGGCACCTCCTCTGGTACCCTCAGAGGTGAACAGATTTTAAAGTGCCGTGTTGAAAGTTAGAGATCTCGTGGGCCAATAATTGGTGTATGGTAATGTTTCCAAAAGAATGTTCCACGTGATCCATGCAAATCCATGTCTTAGAAAGGGAATCCATCAGCTCTTTTTTCTTTAACTTTTCTTTCTTTGTTTTTTTTTTTGGTAGGGGAAACTCCTAATAGGGCCACGTACAATGAACACAGCTTTGGGTCTAAATAGACGCAATTGATGTTATGCAGAAAGAAAAGGATATACGATATTGTTTTAATTCTTGGAACAGCCCTCAAGAACCAGTAAAGCAGATTGAGATAACATGAGATCAGTGGGATAATCTTACTAGACACAGAACTACTAAAATCAGCTAGGATAGGTATCAAAATTTAGGAAATGCAAGAAAAGTTTCTATCACTCAGTCTTTATCGAAAAATCAGTAGCTAGAACTGCTGTGAAAAATACAGTAGTTGTATAATAATAATAATAATAATAATAATAATAATAATAATAATAATAATAATAATAATATGGACATAGCTAAGAAAAGGAAACTTTAAGAGAGATTTTCAAGCTGATAACTTTTTAGAGTGCCTCAACACTGTTCCATCACCCGGGACTGTAGTTGATGTAGCCGTTTTGGATAGCGGTCATTTTCTAGCTCTCTTTCAACACACTCTGAAATTGCTCACCTACAACGGATATGTGCTGAGTTCGATAACGTTACAGAAGAAAGCCATCTCGTTGGGCCGCTTTGCTGATGCATTTGTCGTGCCTTGGGATTCGAAAATGTTGTGTTTTGTCGAGATTATCGACTCCACTCTTCATCTGTTTAAAAGTATCAAAACAAAAGTGCAGTTTTCCGGAGCATGTGCAGTCGCAACAGATTCCTTGATGTGCGTTGCAAGAGACGAGTCGAAGGTTTACATCTTCAATGAACGGGTCTGCGTGAAAACAATTGATTTGACAAGTTCTCGACGAATTCGTCTTAATCTGAGTGGCCACATCATTGTATCTGATCATGAAAACAATTTCGTCTTGATTTTATGGGACAACGGAAATCATTCAGTTGTTCACTGCGTCGATTTTCCATCAAATATGGCTGTCTATGAGAAATATGTTTACATCGTTCAGGGTGGCCACGAAAACGGTGTTTTAGAAGTTCACGTAGAAGATTACAATAAAGTTATCATTCTTGAAGAAGATGAAGATGGAATTATCAGCCCAAATTTTGTATCCGTCAACACTAGAGGTGTGATAATGGTTGGAATGGAAAATAATCAATCTACGGCAACAGCTTATCAAATTGACTACGATGTAAACTAAAAAAAAAAAACAAAAAAAACACACCGTTATGATCTCTTTTTTTCCGGAACTAATTTAAAAAGCAATATTCTCTCCTCTAAGACGATGTAAATATATCTTAATTATCAAGTCCCTTTTGTAAATATTACTTTTAAATGACATCCATAAAGTTTCCTCAAACATTCCTTTTAGCTCTCATGTTAAATGCAATTCTTTATGCTTTTTCCACGATAAAGTACAAATATTTCAAATGTATTCAATTGTCCTTTTTTTATATGAACTTAAATTTAGATTTGCATGTTGTGAAGTCAAATATAGTTCTTTACCCGCCGGATTAACGATCTGTAAATACAAAATATTCTTCACATTTACTCTAACATAAATAATTATATAGAATAAATTCGAATTTAAATTATTTTTTCTGTAAATCTTTTATTTTTTATACATTCAGTCTTTTTATATGAATTTTTGCATTGTGATTTTTATTTAATATATTTTCAATTGATTTCTTACAAAAAAGTGGACGTTAATTCTTTTCTTATTTTTTTTTCAATAGCTGGTTTTAATTTTATTTATTATTTTAATAATACTTTCTCTCTTTACCATGTATGAATTTAAAATATTTGAAAAAATTACAGAATTTTTAAGAATGATGTATATTATTCTCATTGAATTATTTCATGAAATACTCTTCCACTTTCTTTATGTATTGTATGCTACTAATGAATTCAAATATATCTTAAGTTATTATTTAATATTAAATTTTAGTTTTCTTTGTAAGATAGTAACATCTTAAATAACATCGAGCAGTATAACTTTACATATTCATTTATAATTTATATAGTTGAAATGATTTCAATTTACGAGGATCATTATATAAGTTTCCAGACTTTTTTCGTATGGGCACTTTTATTGATTGTACACACATGAAACTCTAGTCCCCTTCGAAGTAATCTCCCCCGGCTGCAATGCACTTGATGTACCATTCCAACAACTACTGCAAGGCACCATGGGAGTCCTCTTGTGTGAGCGTGTTAATGACCTTGGTCAAAGCCTCTTTCATTTTCTCAATTGTCTCATAACGACAGCCTCTAAGTTTTTTCCTGAGCTTAGGGAATTTCCAAAAAGTCACAGGGGAGCAAAGTCTGAACTATTGGGAGGGCGAAAAACTGTCTTGATGTCCATCTTGGTCAAATAGTGTGTGACAAGGATGAAGTTGTGGACTGGTGCATTGTCCTGGTGGAAATGCCACAGACCCGATTTGAAGAGTGCTGGCCTCTTCCCAAGGAATCTCTTCCTGAACTCCCTTAAAATCTCAACATCGTAACCCTAACCCTAACCCTAACACTTTGGCCAATCAACTCTAGTGTATTGACTTCTTTGCTCCTCCCACACCTTTCATCATCCCTCACAGACTCCCTGGCTTCCTGGAATCACTTATGCCATTCAAAAACTGATGCTCGATTGACGCAAGACGGTTCAAAAGCAGTCTGAAGCATTCCATACGTTTCTGTGGAATTTTTCCAAGTTTAAAACAGAATTTTATTGCATATCGTTCTTTTAAAGTGTCCTCACATCCAGATTGCATTTTTGAAATTCACCAGCTGTGACAATCAGTGGGGTGTATTCAAATTTCTACAGTAGTTGTTCATTTGAACCTGAAATCATAAAAATTAGTCAGTCATCTCATAAGATGTATTGCAACGACATATTGAATATTCCCGAGTCTACGACAATTTCAAATGCCTGTACAAAAAAGTCTGGAAACTTATTGAATACCCCAAGTACCTTACACAACTGGAGCTAACATGAATTAAAAAATGTTATTAAAGTTCAAAGATACATTTCAGATCTTGTTTGAGTAAAATACGTTAGTAAAAACTTTAATAAACCGAGTTATGTAAATACATTAATTACACCTTAATAATTATATCACATAATATATTATTTGAATCTATTTAATGAGGTACCTTTTTTTATTTCCGAGAGTAAAGATTTCTAATTTCGTTCATTAATTTTCTAAGTAGCATTAAATCATGATCGCTATCGTTTTCATGGGTATGCTATTACAACCGGACCATTGTCCTTATGAGTAGAGTGTTCGCCAATCTTTTGGAAGACCGGGGTTCAATTCTTGGTTGAGTCATATGAAATACTCAAAAAATGGTTCTTGATGCAGCCTTATAATGCTCAGTTTAATAAGGCAAGGAAAAAGGGTAAAGCCGACCAACACACGGAATAGAGTGGCGCCCTCCTGCACTCCTCGATGTAGTAGCTATTAAAAATGGAGCCTTCGGGTCACCCTCGACAATGATCACCGACTTTACTTACTTACGTGCTTGATATTTATATTCATAGGCTATTTTAATGATTTTATTCTTCATATATATTTTAACGATATTTTAATATTAATGTATATTAAAGTTTTATTGATATTCATAGATCACGTCCTAAAATATATATCGCTCTTTTTGTCCGTTAGATGAATTCAAATATATTTAAGTTTATTATTTAAAATTAAATCTCTTTTTTGTTGTTGTTGTGGAAGGATAGTGATATCATAAATATCAATACTAAAAACAAAAAGAATTGCATATTCATTAATTTTTAATACATTTTAATGATTTCAATTTAACAAAATTTGATGACCTTAAAAGCCAGGGTGTCGTCGTATGCATGGCTAGATATGTATATGTGTATGGTTGTAGATGTAACAATGTGATGTATGAGGAGCTGATGACTGAGTAAAGATTTAACCCACGCACCAACAGGCTGGATGGTCAGTACGTCAACGTAGGTTAACGATGAGCCTCATTAACTTAAGGGCACTTTCTAAAAGAACATTAAGTAAAGTGAAGTTGACGAGACTAACCCACCAGGTCCCTTTTTGATAGCTAATCCACTCCCAAGATTGCTCCAATTTATCCTTGATACTTACCTTATAATGCTGAGTGTTAAACTAGGCAGTATCATTTATCATTTTTTAAGTCTTTGGTACGACTCGACCTGGGATTGGACTCCCGTCTCCCAGAACATTGGCGAACAATCATGTCAACGGCCCAAACAACGTAAATTTACTTAGTACTTACTGTTTTTTCAGTAGAGTAAAACAAACAAGAAAATTGTGTAGCCGGACGAAGTTTATAAAAGGGAGACAGTTAATCAAACAGAGGGTACTGTGTCAGACGTAAGCACCGTTGTCTGCTGGCCCCCTCAGAGTAGAATAAATTATAAAGTGCCATGTTGAAATTTAGAGATCTCGCGAGGCAATAATTGGTGTATGGTAATGGTGCCGAAAGCATGTTCCACATGAAGCATGCAAACCCATGTCTGAGAAGGGGAATCTGCGTTCTCTTTTTTCTTTTATATTTTCTTTCATTTTTGGGTGGAAGGAACTCCCACTAGGGCCACGTACGATGATCACAGCTTTGGGTCTAAATAGACGCAATGCAAAAAGCAGATACTGTACGGAAAGAAAAGAGTATCCGACGCAGTTATAATCCTAGGAACGGCCCTCAAGAATCAGTAAAACAGATTGAGATAACATGAGATCAGTGGGATAATCTTACAAGACACAGAACTACTAAGCAAGGATAGGTATGAAAATTCAGTCTTTAGCGAAAAAAAAAACAATAGTTGGAACTGCTGTGAAAAACTCAGTAGTTGTATAATAATAATAATAATAATAATCTGGACCTAGCTAAGAAAAGGTTACTTTAAGAGAGAAACAGAATCTCCCCGAATAGCAGCACAAAACAACGCCATAAGAACCAATCATATCAAAAGCAAGAATATATAAGACGCATGAAAATAGCAAATGTAGGCTTGCAGTGACAGAGAAGAAACCATCAATCACGTAATAAGCAAATACTGTAAGGATTATAAGACAAGACACGACTGGGTCGCCAAAGTGATCAACATGGGAATGTGCAAGAAATTGAAATTTGACCGGACCAACAAATGGTATATGTACAACCCAGCACCTATCCTAGAAAATGACACGCATGAACTCCTATGGGACTTTGACATAAAGACGGATCACTTAATCTCGACTAGAACACCAGACCTTATAATAATCAACAACAAAAAAAGAGAATTAGTAAAATTTCGACTTTGCTGTCCCGGCTGACCACAGAATAAAACTGAAAGAAAACGAAAAGAAAGATAAGAACATCGACTTTAATAGAGAATTGAAAAAACTGTGGACATGAAAGTGACGGTTATACTATTTGTAATTAGTCATCTTGGTAAGGTCACCAGTGATTTGTACAAGGACAGGAAGATTTGGAAATAAGAGAACGTATGTAGACTATTCAAACAACAAATTTGTTGATATCAGTCAGAAACATGATAAGAGTCCTGGAGACTTGAGGTAACTTGCTGTCACTCAAACTCCCATGAATGGCCATCAGGTAACGCTGATGTGAAAGGCGAGACACGACTGGGTCGGCAAGGTGATCCCCTGGGAAATATGCAGGAAATGTTAATTTGACCATGCCAACAAATGGTAAATGCACAACCCAGCACCTGTCCTAGAAAATGCCAGGCATAAACTCCAATGAGACTTTAACATACAAACGGATCAACTAATCCCCGCCAGAAGACCAGACCGTATATCATCATCATCATCATCATCATGTCGTGCTGGTAGCACGGATATCCCTGACCCTCTCTCGCCACTCCTCCCTATTGTTTATCGCCCTAGGTAGGTCTTCAGGACAACATCCCGTATCCTCACATAGCTGCTGAATGTATGTTCGTGCTGGTCGTCCTGCTTTTGCACGGCCATGTGTGGGGGTCCATAAGAGTACATCTCTTATGAGT
This sequence comes from Sepioteuthis lessoniana, assembly GCA_963585895.1. Classification (NCBI taxonomy): domain Eukaryota; kingdom Metazoa; phylum Mollusca; class Cephalopoda; order Myopsida; family Loliginidae; genus Sepioteuthis; species Sepioteuthis lessoniana. Next base: position 40,418,062 of record OY757912.1, on the reverse strand, counting down.
TCGTCCCTGCTTCTCCAGCAGTGTCTTGCATGTCTGGTTCGTCTAACTTGAATAGTTTTCGTGATAGGAGGCAGGTGGCCGTACAGTTGGTGTCTTGTGGGGTGTTGGCGCCAGGACTTGTTCAAGATTGCTGGCAGCATTCTTGTGTAATTGCCGTCTAGCTTCTTCTCCAGCCGTTAACTGTTAATTTTTCCTTCATTATTATTATTACTATTCCTAGCATGAATTTTACTCCATTGTTAGGCGGTGGTCTTTCATAGTATTCTGAGTGACAGTAACGCCTATAACCGTTACGCCATGTGTCCTGCGGCATGAATCAGTTTCTCTCATCAGGTATCCTTTTCTTAGCCATGTCGTATTCTTCTCGTGTCATATTTCGCTTGTTTATCGCTCGAAATATCCATACATTTGTTCTACTTCCCATTATTAGTTCCGAGTTATTTTTGTCCTGTTGATCCTTTTTATTGTTACTATGTCTTCTCAAGTCTCCAGGACTCTTCTCAGTACTCTAACCGATCTGATTGAATGGACACCAGTAGTCATCTGATTTCCTGGTGCTCCACCCCTTCCACTAATCTATTACCAATCTTCGGTAATTATACCACGCCCACAAATTACAATTTGAATCACTAACCTTTTCATATTCGACAGTTTTTTAAAGTTCTCTAGCTAGGTCTTGGTATTTATATCCTTTTTCGATTTCTTTTAGTTTTACTCTATGATCAGCCGAAACGACAAAGGACAGCTAGTTCTCGTTTTTTTTATTGATTTTCCCTAGGTATGGTCGTCTTGCAGAGATTAAATGATCCGTTTGTATCTCAGAAACACAGAGAAGTTTGCAGTCTCATTTTCTAAAATGGGTTCTGGGTTGGGCATATATCACTTGTTCGTATGGTCAAATTTAATTTCTCGCACACTTCCCAGTGGATCATCTTTCTCAACCAGTCTTGTCTTGCTTTATACTCACTTTTCGCTAATTTACTGTATTCGCTTATTAAGTAATTGATCATTTCATTTCTGTCACCAGATAGTGTTGAATAGCCATTATGATATCAATAACGACAATAATAATACAAATACGAAGCGTTACGAAGTAGTTTATTTTTTTACTATTTTTAGCCCTTGGTGACACGAGGAGAAAGATACAAATCCTTAAAGCCTATGATGACGCCCATGTGCAGCGCATCTTGTCGTGTTTAAGAGCTCAACTCATCTCTGCCGATAGAAACCAAAAATGACCTGATCCGAAAAACTCAACCGCACGCTTCAACAGTCGACCTCAACTCTGTCATTTCAAAATCCTCAAACTCTCAGGCCCATCTCTTCCGGGCATTACGTCAACTACCCAGTCAATTCACTCCCGCGGCCGTCCACCCACATTTCCTGTCCTGGTGTTAATTATGACAAATGATGATTGGCGTATCCTTTCCATGCGGGGATCATCTGACTATGCACCTGCAGTTGTTCAAAGCCTTAACAAACTAAATAATAAAATTTCATCATCATCATCATCTCGTGCCACCAGCACGGATATCCCTAAACCTCTACCGCCACCAGTCTCTATTGTCCATCGCTCCCGGTAGATCTTCAAGGCTACATCCTGTATCAGCACAGACCTGTTGTATATAGATTTTGCTGGTCGTCTTGCCTCTGCTCGTCCACGTGAAGGGGTCCACAGGCGTAAGTCTCTTATGAGTTCGTCCTTACTTCTCCAGCAGTGTCCCACAAGTCTGGTTCGTCTAACTTGGATGAACGATTAATGCAAAAAAAAAAAAAATGAATTAACTTAATTATAAAACAATAGTCTACATCTGCTATTTTTTTTGCTTCTTTTCTATTCTTGCTTTGATATAGTTAATCCTTATAGAGTTGTTCTGTGCTGCTATCATCACCAGTCTTCCTCCGTGCCTTTCTATCTGGTCTTCAATTCGTTGTATCGATGCATCAACGCTATCTTCAATGCTTGTAAGTCCTCTTCCTCCTTTTCATCTTGACACATCGTCTGCCTAAGGGATCACTAGAATGTCCGGCCTTATGTATCGTCATTTGTTTCGTGTTCTCTGGTCAATTTCTTGAAGTTCTTTTCTCGTCCATTTGAAAAATAGTCCCGAGTATTTAACGTAAGGACGGCCCTGATGTTTACACCCTTGGTGAGATTTCTGCAATGTATTTTGGTTTCGAGTAGATTTTTCGTCCTCCTAAGTTATTGCTTTTAATTTTTCCTTCATTATTATTATTACTATTCCTAGCATGAATTTTACTCCATTGTTAGGCGGTGGTCTTTCATAGTATTCTGAGTGACAGTAAGTCTACTTAAGTCTACTGGACTCTTCTCAGATATTTGTCCAGGAGAATTCTAACTTTCTAGCAGCCACTTAAAACTCTATTTAGCTCAGAGCGTGTCAGAGGATTTCTTTGCTTAAGTCTGATTCAGTGCTCTCCCTTTGACAAAATGTCTCCCTTTTATAACCGTTGTCCGGCTAAACAGTTTTCTTTTTCACGGACAAAAAGAGCAACATTTTGTTATCACCTAATCTATGAATACTAATAAAACTTCAATATACAATAATATTGAAATATCATTAAAATATACATGAGGTGTAGAATCATTAAAATAGCCTATGAATATGAATAGAATTTAAATATCAAGGTAGTGATAGCATTTAGATATCTATAAATAGAACATAAAATGATTATGACCATGATTTAAGGCTCCTTAAAAAAAATTAATGAAAGAATTTGAAATCTTTTACGTCGGAAATAAAAAAGAGCCGCATTAAATAGATTTAAATAGCATTGTATATGATATAGTTATCCACGTGTAATCAATATATTTACATAAATCGGTTTATTAATGTTTTCACCAACGCATTTCATTCAAAAATATTTTTAAAGTATCATTAGATTTTAATAACACTTATATATATTGCTTTATGATATTCAGTTTGTATACTAACTTTAAATTAAACTACAACTTAATATCAAATAATATTTGAATTCATTTTAACAAACAAAGAGAACGATATGTTATATGCACCTAATATATGAATAAAAATAAAACTGCAATATATATTAATATTAAATCATTATATATTAATACTAAAATCATTAAGAAGTGACTTGAAGTGTAATATACTGTAAAATAATCAATGAATATTTATGAAATTTAATATGATGGTAGTAATAGAATTTAAATATCTATAAACTGAAATATCTATGAATAGACAAAAAATTGAATACCTGCATCATTTAATGATATTTACAATATTAATGAACGGAGCTGGAATATCTTATATTGGAAATGAAAAAAAAAAACAAAAAAAAAACAAAAAACAAACAAACAAAAAAAAAGACCTCATTAAATTGAAAAAGCAAAGCTTTGATTTACGGTGAACAGCATTTCACGGAAACCAAAGAAACAAACTACATTAAAAGCATACAATACATAAAAAAATGGATGAATATTTCAAGAAATATTTCACTTAGAATAATGAACATCGTTCCTACGTCGTAAAGGGAGCAAGTATTTTTAAAATAATAAACAGAAATTAAAATCAGCTATTGAAAAAAAAAGAAAGAAATACCGTCCACTTTTTTGTAAGAAATCGATTGAAAATATACAAAATAAAAATCACAATTCAAAAATATTCATCATAAAAAAATTCATATAAAAAGACTGAATGTATAAAAAATAAAAGACAACCAAATAAATAATTTAAATACGAGTTTATTCTATATAATTATTTGTGTTGGAGTAAATATGAAGAATCTTTAATATTTAGAAATCGTTAATCCAGCGGGTAGAAACCAAAGTTTGATTTTACCACAACATGCAAATCTAAATTAAAGTTCAAATAAAAAAAATAAAGGACGATTGAATACTTTAGAAAATATTTGTACTTCGACCAAGTCTTCGAAAAAACATGGAGAATTGCATTTAACTTTATAGGTAAAAAGAATATTAGAAGATATTTTAAGGATGTCATTAAAAGAAATATTTACAACAGAGATTTGATAATTAAAATATATTTACATAGTCATTGACTAGAGTATATTTAAAAAAAAATCAGTTCCGGAAAAAAAAGAGTTCATGGTGGTGTGATTTTTTTTTTTTTTTTTCAGTTTACATCATAGTCAATTTGATAAGCTGTTGCAGTAGGTTGATTGCTTTCCATTCCAACCATTATCACACCTCGAGTGTTGACCGATACAGAATTTGGGCTGATAATTCCATCTTCATCTTCTTCAAGAATGCCAACTTTACTATGATCATCTAGACGAACTTCTAAAACACGGTTTTCGTGGCCACCCTGAACGATGTAAACATATTTCTCACAGGCAGCGATATTCGATGGGCAATCGACGCAGTGAACAACTGATTGATTTTCGTTGTCCCATAAAATCAAGACGAAATTGTTTTCATGATCAGATACAATGATGTGGCCACTGAGATTAAGACGAATTCGTCGAGAACTTGTTCGGCTGGAGATATTCACTCCGTAGGAAGTCAAATCAATTGTTTTCACGCAGACCCGTTCATTGAAGATGTAAACCTTCGGCTCATCTCTTGCAACGCACATCAAGGAATCTGTTGCGACTGCACATGCTCCGGAAAACTGCACTTTTGTTTTGATCCTTTTAAACAGATGAAGAGTGGAGTCGATAATCTCGACAAAACACAACATTTTCGAGTCACAGGGCACGACAAATGCATCAGCAAAGCGGCCCAACGAGATGGCTTTCTTCTGTAACGTTATCGAACTCAGCACATATCCGTTGTAGGTGAGCAATTTCAGAGTGTGTTGAAAGAGAGCGAGAAAATGACCGCTATCCAAAACGGCTACATCAACTACAGTCCCGGGTGATGGAACAGTGTTGAGTCGCTCTAAAAAGTTATCTGCTTGAAAATCGTTGATCATTTTTCAAATTTTGAAATTGAAGCGTAGTCAGCTAATTTAACTCGAGGAAAAAATGTCGTTGGCGTGTTCAGTTGTGGAGAATATGTCAAGACTAAATGACAACGGACGAGATAGTTGGGTTTATATAGGATCTAGAAAACTCCGCCCATTTTTTTCGTTGAATGAGTCACGTGGTAGGGCTCAACGAAAAGGAAATCCTTTCTGACCTATTTACCTTACTGTAAATAATGGGTACATTTAAATTTCATTTATTTATAACACCACAGTATATTTTGTTCTAAATATGCAAATATACTTATATCCAGCATGAATTCTTACACACACACACACACACACACACACACACACACACACACACACAATTTACAACAACTGGACAAAACTCTCCTACTCACACTCACTCAGATATGTGTATATAAAATTTTCCAAATTAAGAATACTTTATCCGTTTTGAATACTTGTTACATGGATACATATGATATGAAAAATTATGGAAATCTTTAGTCTAATCATTTAAGAAGTTTTCAGAAAGTTCAGAATGTTAGGGAAAAAGCCTAATTTTTCTGTGGAAATTAGGAAAAAAAAAACAAAACAAAAAAACTGGTAAAAATCAATTTTAGAAATAATGAAAAATTTGTTGATTAATAAAGGGTAAAATAGTAAATATCAAAAAAGCAATTAACAATACTTTTGATAAGTATTACTTTTTCACTATTCTAATAAAATTTATGAATAAATTAAAACAATTATTTTTTGGAATTTTTAAAATTTTACTGTCAAAATCATTACTAAGGTGTTTATTTTACTATTTTCAGGATTAAATACAAACATTAAACTATCGTTAATACAATATTCTATGCAGAAAATGTTGCGGTTTTATTTGTGGGTTTGTTGAAAACGCAAGTGCACCTTTATATTTGTGTCATTAAGTGATGCTGAAAGTCTATTGTCATTAGTTTTGACCGACTACTTGGATTTAAATACCATAGTAAAAAATATCGTAATATTTTGAGTCAATTTAAAGTCAGGAACCGTTTTGAATCCTTGATCAGGTATGGATCGTCAACGAGAAACTTTGACTCATTAACTTTTATTATCTCTTAATATGGTTGTATCTTTTATAAGAAAAGTAGAAGCATATAGTTCCGCATTACAGTAACTATAGAACTGTAAACTTTTTAGAGATTAGAAATTTATTTACCGTTTAATTCTAATCATATCTCAATTATATATATACACACTCACATACGTTAGACACACACACACACACACACACACACACACACACACACACACACACACACACGCATATATATATATGTATATATATAGAATAATAGTAGAATTGGTAATTCTGACAAGATGAGAAGAAATAAGCGAATTCAAAAATGATATTTCTTCAAGAGGAATATCATTTTTGAATTGAATAATTACATAACTGATTATAAGAATAACAGCAACAACTAAATCCATAAGATTAATAATACAAATTTAAATACTTATTATTAAGTATATATATATATATATATATATATATATATATATATATATATATATATATATATATATATATATCCATAGATGTGTTGGGATGATGGAAATTGAGAATTTATAAGAGGGTTCTTATATTTCTTCAGGAGTGCTCCATATATAATTATTAATATATGAAGTTTTATGTATCAAACCAAACCAATTAATATGAATGGAAGATTACTGATTTTTATTTTGCTATTATAAATTTATTTCACATAGCCACTTGATAAGAGCGACCAATCTCATAAGATAACCGTTACATAATGGAATTAAGAATGTTAAGGTCATTCTTAGTTAAATCAATAGGACATTGGGTAAGATCTGAAGTGAAAACCACGTGTGATAGCCATGTCTCGTATCATATATCATTATTTAACTCCACGATTCTTTTTAATGAGATTCACAGGACAATTAGAATTTTACTTCATTTCACTACGTTGATCAATTTAATTTAAATAATTAGTTTCTTATCTGATTTCTATTCTACATTCAAATTCTCTTTCTTAGTGCGTAACTATATATATATATATATATATATGTTTGTATTCGTGAATATTGAATAATAACAATGAAAATCACTACTATCTTCATAATAATTCATCATAATATCACTAATTATTACAATAACAGCAACAACAACTTCGGTAAAAATGATAATAAAAATTGAATTAAAAATGGCACTAATTTATTCTTATCATTATTTCTATCATTACACCACTATTATTATTGTAACCGCTATCCTACCACCAAAGAAAAAAAAGTTCTCATAATATAAATTTTATCCTACTATTTTCATCACTATCAAATTTTATTAGTATCATTATTGTCAGGCTCCAAGATGCCAAAGTAGTTGTACGTTTCCTTTTCCCAGAGTATTTTAATCTTTTCTTGATTTGGTAGTTCCATTCCATCAGTCAGATGTCGTTTGCCACTTCTCATTACTAGTATGGCACATTTTTCCATGGCAAATTCCATTCTTATGTCGTGACTGTATATTCTAATTGCGTGTATTAGAGTTTCAAGTTTGTTTTTTTTTTTTTCGTTTTTTGCAAATAATTTGATGTCATAGATGTACATTAGGTGATTGATCTTTTCTTGTGATCTACTAAGTTTGTATCTGGCAGTACATTTTCTGAGTATGTGGTAAAGTGGCCTAATGACAGGTATGAATTGTAACGGTGATAGTGCATCTCCTTGAAAAATACCTTTTTGGATCTTTGCTTCTGCTAAGCCTTTTTTCTCTTGCTGTCGATTCATCTCTCAAGTTTTCATGGTTCATTTTAATCACTACATAGTATGCACGTTTTTTTCTGCTTTATTATTAGTAGTAGTATGATTATAAGTATAATTATTATTTTGTGTTTTTTCATCTCAATCACTACATAGGCAACAGGTTTTTTTTTTACTAGTTTACCATTATTATTATTATTATTATTATTATTATTGTTATTATTATTCACTCATTAGAGTTTTTTATGGCATTTCACTTGAGATTGAGTGACAGAAAGTCTCCTCAAGTCCCCATGACTCTTCTCAGTATTCTGGCCGTTTACAATAATGCTGTTGTTTGGATGGTCTCCACTCGGTTGCCAACTTCTAAATCCTACAGGCTCTTTAATAATACTCAATCACAATTGGTATAATTGTCACCTTCAGGTTCCATAGTTTTTTCAGTTCTCTAGCAAGGTCAAGGTACTTATCTCTCTTTTCACATTCTTTCAGTTTTATTCTGTGGTCTGTCGGGACAGCAAAGTCGACAATTTTGCAGATTTTCTTTTTTGTGTTGATTATTATATGATCTGGTCTTCGGGCCGAGATTAGGTTATCCGTTCGTATATCAAAGTCCCACAGGAGTTTGTGAGTGTCATTTTCTAGGACAGGTGCTGGGTTATGCATATACCATTTGTTGGCATGGTCAAATTGAAATTTCTTGCACATTTCCTAGTGAATCACCTTGCCCACCCAGTCATGTCTAGCCTTGTACTCCTTCTGTGCCCATTTGCTGCATTCGCTTATTATGTGATTGATAGTTTCATCTCTGTCACCGCATAGTCTGCACTTGCTATTTTGTTGTGTCATTATTATTATTATTATTATTATTATTATTATTATTATTATTATTATTATTATTATACAACTATTTACTTTTTCAAAACAGTTCTAGCTGGTGGTTTTTCAGAGAAGTTTGAGTGACAGAAAGTCTTCTCAGATATCCAGAATTTTCATACATATCCTAACCAATTTTAGTAGTTCTGTGTCTTGGAGGATTTTTCCCTTGATGTCGAGGTATCTCAGTAACTTTTTCTAATGCTTTCGGTTTGTTCCAAGGAATAAGACTGTGATATACTTTTGTTTCTGTGATGCATCTCTTCGTTGCATTGTGTGTATTCTGACCCCATATCTAAAAAATTAAAGAAATCATTTTAAAAATCATTTTAAAAAAAGAAGGTAAAACGAGAATCTAAATGAAAAGGTACTGAAGGAGTGGCCCATCTCAGAGATGAATTTCTAAGCTTCACTGGGAAATTTCCCACGCATCGATATTTGTCCAGGTGAACTATAACATGCTACTAACCACTTAAAAATCTATTCTGGTCAAAGGGTGCCAAATGACTTCTTTGACTACGTCTGACTGAGAGCTCTCGTTGTCAAACTGTCTCCCATTTATTATTACCTTTATCTGGCTAAAGAATTTACTTATTCATTCAATTCTAAACAAAAAAAAAAAAAAGAAAAAAAAAAAGAATCCAACAAAAAACAAAAACAAAAACAAACAGTAAGTACTTATAAATTACACTGGTTTACAAAAATAAATTTTTGGTCTGAGGCAAGAATGGGGATAGGTGTTTTTTGTTTATTTGGATGTGCTGAATTCAAATTTATAAATAGTTTTGCACTATCACCTCTAGTTTTCTTGCTTTTATATAGTCTCATTTTAGTATAAACAGAGAATATATGTGCATATTTCAAGAGTTGCAGCAGCTTATAACAGATAAAACTGGACAGATAAAGAACACTGATTGAATCAATATACTTGGATGACAAAATTACACAATTCATAGTACCACAGACAGTCAAAAGTGTTTTTTTCTTAGAAGATCTGGTGTATTTTGCCTCCGGGATGTCACGCAAGAGCATCCAGCAGAAGTCTCCCATCATGCCGGGGTTCCATTTGCCTTGATAGTTGCTCTCCATCTTCGTAATGTCTTGGTGGAATCTTTCTCCGTGCTCATCACTCACTGCTGCTAGGTTTGGCGGGAAGAAGTTGAGGTGTATGGAGAAAATGAATTTTGAGTGACATTCGGCACCCCATATCCTCGTAAGACTTTATCAACTTCTCAATACAGGCTTGGTAATATGGTACGCGTGTGTTACCAAGGAAGCCACTACAGACTGACATGAATACTTTCCATGCTCTCAGTTCCTTTAAGTTAAGAAGCTCCTCAAAATCAGTATCCTTCAGGACTTCTCGGATCTGAGGTCTGACAAAGATGCCCTCTTTGAGCTTAGCAGCACTAAGACCTGTGAACACAGTAGACAAGTGTTGGAAGGCAGCACCATTTTTGTGCAACGCCTTCACGAAATTCTTCATCAAACCAAGCTTGATGTGAAGAGGAGAAAGAAGCACCTTATTCATGTCCATCAGAGGATTCTCCTTGAGGCTGTGTTCGCCAGGAACAAAAGTGCTTCTAGACCCCCAGTCTTTCCGCTTGTAATGCTGGGATACAGCTCGACTATCTCAGAGACAGAGAAAACAACAGTACTTTGTGAACCTGTTTGCATACCCATAAGACGACCAATGACCTTGAGGTCCCCACAGAGACTCCATTGGTACTCGCTGTACTTAATAGCTTCTAAAAGAAGCTCCATATTGTCATAGGACTCCTTTAGATGGACAGAGTGTGCAATGGCGATGCTGGGATATTTATTCCCGTTGTTCAGAAGAACACCCTTGAGACTTCGCTTGGAAGAGTCCATGAAAAGACGACAGTCTGAAGGATTATGTGGCAAACCAAGGGACGTAAACAAGCCAGGTATGTTTGTGCAGTAGCACAACTTGTTTTCCATGTCGAAAAAGGAAGCAAGGTCTTTGTTCCGATTCCTGAAACTGGTGATCCTTACATCTTCCTGGACTAGGTTCCATTGTTAAAGCCGGGATGCCAAGAGCTCTGACTGCTCTTTTGACAGATACAAATCCTGAGCAAGATAATTTAGGTTTTCTTGCGTGATCCAGTGTGGCTCATTGCCACTTGTTCCTGAATATGTAGACTCAAAATCTTCCAAAGATATTGACTCGACAGAATCCTCCCTTGAAAGCATTTCTTCATCTGATGAGGAAAGAAGATCCTTATTTACTGGAGGTGTGGGTACAGGAAGATCATCTGAATGGGGAACGGGTCTCATAGCAGATCGAAGGTTGGGATATTTGATCTTTTTTCTAGAAGATGCATTGAAACAAGTTATATTAGTTAAACAAAAATAACAATCATCTGCGTGGTTTAACGGCTCTCTCCTAACCATCGGGACTGCAAATCTGAAAGCAAAGTTGAAAACTAAATGTGCATTTGAAAATGTAATACTAATATTTAGTAACCCAAAAGATGTGTAACACGATAGTTGAGGGACACCAACCTCCTGCGCCGCCTGCGAGACAACCTCTTCCAATGACTGCCAGAGTGTGGATTGAGACCTGCTGCCTTAACTGTCAAAATCCGTCTTGATATATATATATATATATATATATATATATATATATATATATATATATATATATATATATATATAATGTAATGATATCACTTACATTTAGTGCATAATAACTAAAAAAATAAGCCATAAGTCTCACAATATTAGAATTAACCCTGAATTCATATACACCTTTATGTACCGTATATGCACAAAATGTACACTATGAATATCTAAAATCTAGAGGTGATGAGTAAAAACGGATTTCAAATTTGAATTCAGCACCCTCAAATTAGGTAAAGACGGGTATTTTTGTGCTTGCTTCAATTTCTTTGTAAACCAGTGTTATCAGTTGTTTGACCTATTTGTAAGCGCCACTTTATTTGATATTTATTCCAGTTAATGATGAGACTCGTCACAAACTAATGTTAACGTACTGACCGGCCAGCCTGTTGGAGGGTGGATGAAATCTTTACTTGTTCATCAGCTACTCACACATCACATTGGTGCATCTACACTCATACACATACATATATCAAGCCATGCAGACGTCGACGGCTTGGCTTGTCAAGTCATCAAATTTTCTTAAAGTCAAGTCATTAAAATGTATTAAAAATAAAGAAATAAAAAAATACTGATATTTCTGATGTTACAATCATAAAAAAAGTAAATGAATAAAGTGTCAGATTAAATAATTATTTAAATATATTTGAATTCATTTTAACGTACAAAAAGTGTGATATATTGTTATATCTAAACTATGAATGGTAATATAACTTAGATATATATTAATATTATCATCATTAACCAATATGAAAGGAAAAAAACCCCGTTAAAACAGCCTTTAAATATTAATGAAATTTAAATATCAAGGTAGTAATAGCATTTAGATATCTATAAACTGATATATCTATAAATAGTTCAAAGACGTTGATAGTCATAATGATTCAATATTTACAATATTAATAAACGGAGCTAAAAGACTTAATATCGGAAAGGTAAAAAAAACATCTTGTTAAATTGAAAGAAAGTATTTGATTTACGGTAAAAAGCATTTCACGAAAGAAAAACAACAAACAAACAAACAAAACTAAACAAACAAACAAACAAACAAAAACAACAAAAACAACAAGATTCAGCAGAAAAATACAATACATGAAAAGTGGAAGGATATTTATAGAAAAAAATTCAATGAAAAAATGAACAACTTTCGAAGAAATTATGTAATCTTATCAAATATTAACAATTCATCTTGTAGTATAATTAAATTTGTATTTAATATTTAAATAAAACTTACAATTTTTTGTACAATCAAAACAAAAAATAAAATAAATATTGTACACTTTTTATAAGTAAGTAATTGAAAATATACCAAAAAATATTACAATGCAAAAATATTCATTATATAAAGATTCATTTAATAATAGTAAATGCATGAAAAAATAAAGGACAAACAATGTAAATAGTTTATATAGAGTTTATTCCATATAATTATTTATGGCCGAGTAAATATGAAGAATGTAGAGAACGTTTATGCAGGGAGGTGAGAACTATATTTGACTTCACCACAACATGCAAAATAAAATAAAGAGAATTTGAATACATTTCAATTATTTGCACTTCTGCCATGTCAAGGATAATATATAGCGACTTGCATTTAACAGGAATCTGTTGTCACAGTCCATGCGCCTGAAAACTGCACTTTTGTTTTGATCCTTTCAGATATATGAAGAATGGAGTTGATAATCTCAACAAAACAACATTTTCAAGACACCGGGCACGATGAATGCATCAACAATGTTGCCCTGGTAGATGGATTTCTTCTGTAACCTTATAGAATTCACCACCTTTCTGTTTTAAGCATGCAATTTCATAGATTGTTGAAAGAGAGCGAGAAAATGACCGCTATCCAAAACCGCTACATCATCTACAGTCCCTGGTAATGGAACAGTGTTGAGTTCGCTCTGAAAAGTTATCAGCTTGACAATTGTTGATTATTCTACAAATTTTAAAATTGAAGCGTCGTTGGCTAATTTCGCTCAAATAAATAAAACGTTGGAATAGTCAACTAAAGAGAATATGTCAAGTCTAAATGACAACAGTTGAGATAGATGTGTTTATATAGGATCTAGAAATCTCTACTCCTTGTTTAGTTTTGTTGTGAAGAGACACAGAATGTCTCTTATCTTTAGTTTTGATCTACGACTTAGTTTTAAATAACATAGTAAGAAATATATTTATCAACGTCTAAGTAATAATTTGAGCCAATTTAAAATCTTTATTCAAGAATTTCTTTTTATAAAAATTCAGCCCAATATGAGTGAGCACAAAAAGAAACTACAAAGAATCACTACAGCATAGAATAATTTACGTTTTATTCGATCAAAATAATTAAATGTCTGATTGAACAAGAAACGAAAAGTAGGCTTTTCAACTGGCCTCTCAACGGCGAATAAAAAGGACCCCACAACGTCAATAAGAAAACACGCAAATAAACTGAAAGTCCACTAGAAAAGTGTGAGGACAGCCATTAAGCAAGATTTAACCCTAGACCTTAACCATTTTAAAAACAAAACAAATGCACCTTCCGATGTATATTTGGGTTTGCTTAAGACTGCTATCGAGGAAAAATGGAATGAATTGTCCGAAGAATGCATTTTGAAAGCATGCAAATCGTTTCGAACGCGAGTCGATACAATAATTGAAAAAAAAAAAATTATGGCCATATTTGGTAAAACTATTATTTTGTGGGTATCTTCTAATTTTATTGTTTATTCTTTAGATTAAAAATAAATTGTATTATAATAGAGTCGTTTATTATACGAGAACACAGTCTCAAACTATACAAAATATCCCATTCACTCAAACTTTATTGAGAAATCCATGGAAACCAGGAGAGTGGAATTTGACAGCAGGATAAAAATGCTTAGCTGAGGTAATGTTCCAAAGAGGTATGTTCCAGGGGGAGGCGCTATCACCATTATTTGTTATAGCGATGATGCCATTAAATCACACTTTTAAGGCGGATATCACCAAAGTAAGTTGCAAGAAAAAATCAATCACTAAATGTACATTGGCCAGAACGAAAAATAATTAGAAAGTCTTATTCAGGCAGTGAGAATATACAATCAGGACGTCGGGATGCAGTTTTGAATGGAAAAATGTGCGATGCTACTAATGAAAAGATAGAAATGACATATGACGGAAGGAATGGAAATACCAAATGAAGAAAAAATCAGAACTATCAGAGAAAAGGAACTTACAAATAATTGAGAATATTGGAAGTGGACAAACAAGTGGAGATGAAAGAAAGAATTAAAGGAAAATATCTCAGAAGAACGAGAAATTTACTCTGACCAAGCTGTATAGCAAGGGAAAACTCGACGCAACAAAATAGCAAATGTAGGTTATGAGGTGACAGAGACGAAAAGATCTATCTCAAAATAAGCGAATGCAGTAATCTAGCTCAGAAAGAGTATAAGACTAGACAGGACTGGGTGGGGAAGATGATCCCCAAGGAACTGTGCAAAAACTTGAAATTTAACCATACAAACGAATGGTGTATGCGCAAACTAGAGTCTGTCCTGGAGAATGAGACGCAGAAACTTCTCTAGGATTTTGAGATACAAACAGATCACCATATCTCATCTAGACGACCAGACCTAGTAATAGTCAACCAAAAAGAAAAAAAAGAAAACATGCCGAATTGTTGACTTTGCTGTCCCCACATAGCACAGGGTAAAATTGAAAGAAATCTGAAAGAGAGATAAATACTAAGGCCTTGCTTGAGAATTAAAAAAAAACTGTGGAACATGAAAGTGACGGTGATAGCAATTGTAATTTGTGCTCTTAGTTCAGTCACCCACTGAGTGGTAGAGAGATTGGAGGACTTGGAAATAAGAGGACTGGTAGAGACATTCCAAACTATATCATCGCTAAGAACAGCTCAAATACTGACAAGAGTCCTGGGGACTTTAGGACACTAGCTGTCACTCAATATCCCGGGAAAACCTATTAGCTAACATCAGCTATTGTGAAAAACATTTCAACCAGTAAAATAATAAAAATAGTAAGAGAACTAAAAAAAATATGGAACGAGAAGACGACGGTGATGCCAACCGTAATTGGTCTTCTCGGAACTATCCTAATAGGCTTGATAAGAGGGCTAGAAGAGTTGAAAATCGGGGGATCAGACGAAACAATCGAAACTTCAGCTCTATTGAGATAAGCCAGAATACTGTGAAGAGTCTTAGGAGACGTGAGGAGACTTGTTAATCAGAGTCCTGTAAAAACCTATCAGCTGACGTTTGTCGGAAAAAATCGCTAATAATACCAACAATATTAATGTTGAATTATTTGGGGGGGGGATCTCCTGTGTATATCAGTTTTATTTATTTATTTATTTATTTTTGAGTACAAAAGAAAAAGGGGCATGAAACCACCACTTTTTCCCGATATTGTTCCTTTCGAGGCCGAGAAAGATCACTGGACCCAGAAAAGTTGCGACAGGATTTACAGCATTTTCGGACAAACGGCACTTTGACAATCAGATTACGTAGGCTTTCAGCCTTGGAGTCTGACAAAAGGCGAAGAAAGGTATCACTCGCCTTTTGCCTCCACACCGTGTCCGTCGACAAGGATCGGCCAAGTAAAACAGTCTTTCAGCAAACCACTGGTTTTCCAGATCAGGCATACCTAGACCCCCGTTTCGCGGACGTTGACAACTGACCTATCTACAAACCATCGGCCATCGGCCTTTCAAAATTACTTTGGAGAGGGATCATTGAAGTGCCAGCCGATGATTCTTAGGCAGAAGTACAGAAAAGCGGTAAAGGATTAAGGGGAAGATGTACGTGGCACACATCTCCACCCTACCTTATAAGGACAACCGATTTCAAAGCCAGGTAACCATTTGGGCATCTACCTTGGCCTTTACCGCCAATCAATTTCGCTCCATTTAGAGCCCTGACCCGAACCACATCCCGAGGATGCGGACTGGTCCGTCACTCCAGCGGAAAGACGCTGGCAGAAGAACGCAAAGTACATAGCCGCTAACCTTCGCTCTTATCAAATTTGATGTTGGTCCCCGCTGTCTGCCCGTACTTCGCAACCACCTTCTTCACAGCTTTTATGTTGAAACGGCGGAACATAAAGAAAGTGATATCATCGGCTTACGTGGATATCTTTGCCGAAAGAAGATCAGTATGAGGAATACCACCTAGGGCCGGACTTGACTTCTCATCTCTAAGACTACGGAGTAGGGGCTCGAAAGTGAGGACATAGAGATGAGAAGACAGGAGGCAACCCTGCCGGACCGTCTGTTTGATCGCGATAGCTTCCTAAAGTTTTCCATTCACCTGTAAAACCGTCATGCGGGCATGGGTACATCCTGCTAATTTATTTGCGGAATTCTGGTTTGAATCCGGCGCTCTCCAAAACAGTCCCCAAAAACCGATGGTTAACCCTATCGAAGGCTTTGGACTGATCCAAATTGATTAGCGTGGCTTAGGTACCATCATCTATCCACTCTAGGATCTCGCAAACCAAGTGCAAGTCGTCTTGGATTCATCTTCTCTTCACAGCGGGCCAAAATGTTTAACTGTGTAAAGCAGAGTTATGGGCCTGTAATAATCTAAGTACTCCCAAACATGCCTGCTACCCTTTTTTCAGAAATGTGACCACGTCCCTCGTAACAATACCAGGGATGACTCCCTGGGCGAACCAATGGTTGAACACATCCGTCAGAATAACCACAAACATGTGTAGTAGACTGAAGTAAACTTCGTACCGTAGACCATCTGGTCAGGGGGATTTGCTGAGGCCGTCTTGCTTTAACGCATCACAGAGTTCACATTAAGTAACCAAATCCTTGCAGCTAACCTCTTCAGCCTCATGAAGGCGGGGGAATTCGGCTATATATCTTCGAAACTCATGAAACGGGAGGTCAGGACAGTAATCAAAGTAATCTCGGAAGTGCGCCCGAATTGCATCGCGCATCGCACGATTCGACCACAGCGCGCTCCCGTCGGGGAGACATGACTAATTCGATGCACTGAAAGGGGAACCATCGTACTTCTTTCTCACGTGTGAACGCGTTGCATCTCACGGCTTCTTTGGGAACACTTTTTAACCTAGATCTAACTACATATCCCTTGAAGCACTCGCTAGCCTCACGCTCAAGGTCCCGTCAAGCTAAATCTACGGCTAAGGAATCCTCACCTTCCTCCGCCCGGGAAAGCTTATCTTCTGAAGATTTTGCGAACTTGGTTCAATCTAAGTTGAGCTGACGACTTATTTGATAGCGAAATCTCTAATCCTGTGTTTAAGAGACTCCCACCACATATTCACGGAAACCGCTTCCACTTATGCTCGCTGAACTAGGGATTCCAGCCGGACTCAGAAGTCCCGTATCTCCAGTAGCCGACTATATTAGGCCTATCAGCTAACTGCAACTGACTCTAACAAGCCTAAGGCCAGTCTGTGGTACATAATGGAACGTTGAACACGTAATAAAATCACTGTCAGCTCTTCTAACTAACAACCTGTCCAGATAGGAGCTGACACGGACAGAGGGCGAACTCTCTTGCCCCTCTGCATCTCTCTTTCTGGGTTATTCAGACGAAACCAATCGACCAAGTCATGATGAGCCATAAAATCGATCAGGCTACTTTCACACCTTCCCGACTCTCTAGCTCTCCTTCCGATAGAGTCTATCTTAGGATCAGCGATCGCATTCCAATCACCCACTAAAACTATCCGTTTCGGATCGTCGAGGAACGGCGCTAACCGCCGAAAAAAGGAAACCCTCTCATATTCAATGTGGCAAGGTTTAGATCCATCAAACCCACATACATTACTCACTGTCGATTACAACACGGAAACCCTCGTGGGTGAGGACGCTGATTGTATGTCTCAGGGATCCAATGCCGACTTCATTTGTGGCTCTGCCCATAGTTTTTTCAATTCCCTTGCAAGGTCCAGGTACTTATCCTTCTTTTCACTTTCTCTCAGTTTTATTCTGTGGTCAACCGGGACTGCAACTCCACAATTTTGCAAGTTCTCTTTTTTTGCTGATTATCATAAGGTCTGGTTTTCTAGCCTTGATTGTATGTCAAAGTCCCATAGGAGTTTATGTGTATTATTCTCCAGGACAAATGTTGGGTTATGCATATTCGATTCGTTCGGATGGTCAAATTTAAATTTCTTGCACATCTCCCGGTGGATCATCTTGCTCATCCAGTCATGTCTAGTCTTATACTCCTTCGGTGCTAATTTGCTGCATTTGCTTATCATGAGATTGATGGTTTCGTCTCTATCACCACATAGTCTACATTTGATATTTTGTTGCGTCATATCTATTTTCGCTTGGATATGATTGGTTCTTATGGCGAGATGCTGTTTCTCTCTTCAAGTTTCCACTTCTTAGCCACGTCCACGTTATCTTGTGTGAGATGTTGTTTATTAGTCATCTACAACGTCCATAAAGTTGTTTTTCTTCCCATTTTTGTTTTCTCGTTATTGTCATTCTGTTGTTCTTCGTGTTGTCAGAATCGTTTCTGGTGACTGTAATCAGTCCTCCTTCGTACTTTTCAATGACATCGTATCGATGCTTTCAATACTGGCAAGTCCTATTCCTCCTTCTCTTCTTGACACATATAGTCTGTCAACATCATCTCTTGCATGTAAGGGATTATGCATGGTCATTAGTTTTCTTGTCGATTTGCAAAAGTTCTTCCCTGGTCCACTTCAAAAATGCTCCTGAATATCTAACGAGGGGTACAGCCTGGGTATTTATTCTTTCGATAAGGTTTCTGATACATAATTTTGTCTCGAGTAACTTTCTAGTTCTCCTGAGATATTCTTTTTTTTTTCATTTCCACTTATTTGATGGTGTCAGCCCCCGTGGGCAAGGTGATCAACTGGGAAATGTGCAAGAAATTTAATTTTGAAAAAATGATTGCGACCATGATTTTATGCTACTTAAAAAATTAATGAACAAATCTAGAAATCTTTACTATCGGAAATAAAAAAGGGTCTCATTAAATAGATTTAAATAGCAGAGTATGTGATATAGTTATTAACGAGTAATTAATGTATTTACATAAATCGTCCTCGAAAATGACACAAATAAACTCTTATGAGACTTTGATATACACACGGATCACCTAATCTCGGCCAGATGACCAGACTTTATAATAATCAAAAAAAAAAAAAAAAAAAGAATTTGCAAAATTGTCGACTGTGATGAGTACCTCGACCTTGCAAGAGAATTGAAAAAGCTGTGGAATATGAGGGTGACGATTGTACCAATTGTGATTGGTGCTCTTAGCACAGTAACTTAAGGATTATTAAAGGGCCTGGAGACTGGAGGACTTGTAAGTTGGCGGTCGAGTGGAGACCATCCAAAAGACAGCATTATTGAAAACGGCCAGAATACTGAGAAAAGTTCCGGAGACTTGTGGGGACTTGCTGTCACTTAAATTCCAGTGAAAAACTATCAGATACCGCTGATGTTAAAAAACTCTAAAGGAGTAATGATAATAATAATAATCTTAATAATGCACAACCCAGCACCTGTCCTAGAAAATGACACACACAAACTCCCATGGGACTTTGACATACACACGGATCACCTAATCTCGGCCAGAAGACCAGACCTTATAATAATCAACAACAAAAAAAGAAGAAATTTTCAAAATTGTCGACTTTGCTGTCTCGCCTGACCACTAAATAAAACTGAAAGAATGTGAAAGAGGGATAAGTACCGCTACCTTGCAAGAAATTGAAAAAACTATGGAACATGAAGGTGACAATTATAGCAATTGTGATTGGCGCTTTTGGCACGGTAACTAAAGGATTATTAAAGGGTCTGGAGGATTTGGAATTTGGTGGCCGAGTGGAGACCATCCAAATAAGTAATAATAATAATAATAATATGCACATCCCAGCACCTATCCTAGAAAATGACTCGCATAAACCCCTATGGGACTTTAATATACAAATGGATCAACTAATCCCGGCCAGAACACCGGACCTCATAATAATCAACAAAAATAAGAGAATATGCAAAATTGTAGACTTTGCTATCCCGGCGGACCACAGAATAAATCTGAAGGAAAGTGAAAAGAAAGATAAGTACCTCGACCTTGCTAGAGAATCGTAAAAGCTGTGGAACATGAAAGTAACGATTGTGCCAATTGTGATTGGTGCGTTAGGCACAATAACTAAAGGATTATTAAAGGCCTGGAAGTCTTGGAAGTTGGCTGACGGGTAGAGACTATCCAAACGACGGCATTGCTAAGAACGGCCAGAATCCTGAGATGAGTCCTGGAGACTTGAGGAGACTTGCTGTCCCTCAAACTCCAGTGAGAAACCATCAGCTAACACTGATGTGAGAAACTCTAAAGGAATAATAATAATAATATTATTATTATTATTAATTTCACAACAGTTCTAACAAGAGATTTTCCGTTGAAGTTTGAGTGACAGAAATTCTTCTAAGATTTCCGGAATTTTGATACCTACCTTAGCCGATTTCAGTAGCTCTGAATCTTTTAGGATTATCCCTCTGAAAATCAAGTTATCTCACTCTCTTTTTCTGATTCTTGAGGGCTTTTCCTATGAATATAACTGTGTCCGATACACTTTTGTTTCTGTACAGCATCTACTTTTTACATTGTGTCTATTCTAACCCCATTGTACGCGGCCTTGTGCAGGGCCTGAGTTGGTATCCCCTCCATCTCCCAACAAAAAAAAAAAAAAAAAAAAAATTAAAAAAGAATGTCGTAAGAAAACTATACTGATGGTTTCCTGTTCTCTGAGCTGGGTTTGTATGATTCAAGTGGAACATTTTTTGGTTCTGTTCCCAAGCACCGATATTTGTCCGACGAGAATTTTCTAGTTGCCCCTTAAAAATCTATTTAGCACAGGGCGTGCCAGCAGATTTATTTGCCTAAGTTTAACTCTGTGTCCTCCCTTTGACTATGTGTCTCCCTTTTATAACCTTTGTCCAGCTAAACATTTTTTTTCACGAACAAAAAGAGCGATATTTTGTTTGCACCTAATCTATGAATACTACAAAAACTTAAATAGGTATTAATATTAAAATATCACTAAATATATATGAAAAGTAAAATCATTAAAATAGCTTATGAATAGAATTTAAATATCATGAGAGGAATATCAATTAAATATCTATAAATTGACTAAAGAAAATGATTATGACCATGATTTAACGCTATTTACATAATTGATGAACGAATTTAAAAATCTTGACCATCGGAGATAAAAAAAAAAGAACCTCATTAAATATATTTAGATTATATAGTATGTGATATAGTTATTAACATGTGCGAGGATCATTAAATAAGTTTCCAGACTTTTTTCGTATGGGCACTTTTATTGATAGTACACACATGAAACTCTAGTCCCCTTCGTAGTAATCTCCTCCGGCTGCAATGCACTTGTTATACCGTTCCTATAACGTCTGGAAAGCTCCATGGAATTCCTCTTGTGTGAGCGTGTCAATGACATTCGTCACAGCCTCTTATCTCATCAATTGTCTAATAACGACAGCCTCTGATCTTAGGGAATAACCAAAAGTCACAGGGAGCAAGGTCTGGACTTTGGGAGGCTGTTGAACTGTCTTGATGCCCATCTTGCTCAAATAGTCTGTGACAAGTATGGAGTTGTGGACTGGTGCATTGTCCTGGTGGAAATGCCACTGACCCGATTTGAAGAGTGCTGGCCTCTTCCAACGGAACCACTTACTGAACTCCCTAGAAACCTCAACATAGTAACCCTAACCCATTGGTCAATCATCTCTGGTGTATCGACTTCCTTACTCCTCCCACACAACTCATCATCTCTCACAGACTCCCTGCCTTCCTTGAATCTCTTATGACACTCAAAAACTGATGCTCGATTCATGCAAGATGGTCCAAAAACATTCTGAAGCATTCCATACGTTTCTGTGGCATTTTTTCCAAGTTGAAAACAGAATTTTATTGCATATCGTTCTTCTAAGTTCCAGATTGCATTTTTGAAATTCCCCAGCTGTGACAATCAGACTTTAGTAGGGTGTATTTCAATTCCTGTTGTAGCAGTTCATTTGAACCTGAAGTCATAAAAATTGTTCAGTCATCTTATAAGAGGTATAGCAATAACATACTGAATTTTCAAGAGTCTATGACAATTTTAAATGCCTGTACAAAAAAGTCTGGCATCTTATTGAATTGACCACATAAGTAATATTTTTACATAAATCAGTTTATTAAGGCTTCTACCGACGTATTTCATTAAAAAAAAAATTGAAAAATATCATTAAATTTCAACAACACTTTTTAATTAATGTTACCTCAAGTGGTGGAAGGTCTTCCAATTTTGGTAAATTGTAATCATTGAAAAATAACTTAAAACGTTTGAATTCATTTTAACAAACGAAAAGAACAATATATTGTTAACATATTATCAATGAATACTGATAAAAACTCAACATATGTTAATATTAAAATCATTAAAGTATATGAAGAGTAAAATACATTTAAATAACCAATGAATACTGTACTCATAAGGATAATAGTCCGGTTGTAATAGCATAACAATAAAAAAAATGATTGCGACCATGATTTAATGCTACTTAAAAAATTAATGAACTAATTTAGAAATCTTTACCATTGGAAATAAAAAATGGTCTCATTAAAAAGTTTTAAATAGTATCGTATGTGGTATAGTTATTAACGTGTAATTAATATATTTACATAAATCGTTTATTAAATAGTTTCCAACGTATTTCATTAAAAAAAAAAACAGTTGAAAAGTATCTTTAAATTTTGATAATACTTTTTAATCCATGTTAGCTCCAGTTGTGTATGGTAAATTGACATCCTTTAAATCGTAGCAAAAATAAATGAATATGTAATGTTATACAGCTTTATGATATTTAAGATTTTACTAACTTACAAAGAAAACTAAAATGTATTATTGAATAATAACTTAAGATAAATTTGAATTCATGTTAATAAACGAAAAGAACGATATATTGTTAGTACTTTATGAATACTGATAAAACTTCAATATATATTAATATTAACATCATTAAAATATATGAAGAGTAAAATACATTTAAATAACCAATAACCAATGAATATTGATGAAATTTAAAAAATGATGGTAGTAATATCCTTTAAATGTCTGTAAACTGAAATATCTCTAAATAGTTGAAGAAATTGAAAACCTCCTTTATTAAACGCTTTTTACGTTATTAGTGAACGGAGTTGAAATATTTATTATCGGAAAGTAAAAAATTTAAAAAAAGACCAAATTAAATTAAAAAGCAATGCTTTGATTTACAGTAAGAAACTTCACAGGAAAAAAAAAAAAAAAAACAAATAAATTCATCAGAAACATACAATACATAAAAAAAAAAATAGAAGAATATTTCAAGAATAATTCAATAATAATAGTAGACATCATTCTTAAAAAAATCTTAATTTAATCAAATATTATAAATTTATATGTGGGAAAGAGAGCAAGTATTATTAAAATAATGAACAGAAATTTAAATCTGCTTATAAAAAGAAAAATAAGAAAAGAAATATCGTCCACTGTTTTTTTTTTTTTTTTTTTTTTTATAAGAAAGCAAAAAAAAAAAAATATACAAAATAATGATTAAAATGCAAAAATATTCATTTTATAAAAATCCACATAAAAAGATTAAATGTATAAAAAATAAAAGATGAACCAAGTAAATTCTTTAATTAAAGTTTATTCTATGTGGGTATTTGTGTTAGGGTAAATATGAAGAATATTTAGTATTCAGAGATCGTTAATCCGGCGAGTAGAGAACTAAATTTGATTCACCACAACATGCAAAACTAAATGAAAGTTAATATTAAAAGAAATAATGGATAATTGAATACACTTGAAATATTTTTACTTCTGCAAATACATTTAACATTAGAGGTAAAGAGAATTTTTGAGAAAAGTTGAAAAATATCAAGAAAAGAAATATTTACTCCACAGATTTGATGATTAAGATATACTTTCATGGTTATCGACCAGTTAATATTTAAAAAAAAAAAAACAGTCCCGGAAAAAAAGTCTTCATTTTCTTTTTTCTTCTTTTTAACTTTTTATTGTTGTTTTGATAAGGTATTGCAGTGAGTTGATTATTTTCCATTTCAACCATAAAAACACCTCGAGTTTTGCCGGATACAGAATTTCGGCTGATAATTCCATCTTCGTCTTTGTCAAGAATGCCAACTTTACCATGATCATCTAGACGAACTCCGAAAACACAGTTTCCGGGGCCACCCTGAACGATGTAAATATGTTCCTTCCCGGCAGCGATATTTGAAGGGCAATCAACGCAGTGAACAACTGAATGATTTTCGTTGTCCCATAAATGCAAGGCAAACTTATTTTCATGATCAAATACAATGATGTGGCCGCTAAGATTAAGACGAATTCGTAGTGAACTTGTTCGGCTGGACAGAGTCATTCCGTAAGAAGTCAAATCAACTGTTTTCACGCATACCCTTTCATTGTAGATATAAACCTTCCACTCGTCTCTTGCAACACACACCAAGGAATCTGTTGCCACAGCACTTGCTCCAGAAAACTGCACTTTTGTTCTGATGCTTTTAAACATATGAAGTGTGGAGTCGATAATCTCGACAAAAAACAACATTTTCGACTCACAGGGCACGACGAATGCATTAGCATATCGGCCCAGTGAGAAGGCTTTCTTCTCTAACGTTATCAAACTCAGCGCCTCTCCGTTGTAAGTGAGCAATTTCAAAGAGTGTTGAAAGAGAACGAGAAAATGACCGTTATCCACAACTGCTACGTCAACTACAGTCCCGGTTGATGAATCTGAGTTGAGTCGCTCTAAAAAGTTATCAGCTTGAAAATCGTTGATCATTTTTCAAATTTTGAAATTGAAGCGTCGTCGGCTAATTTAGTTCGTGTAAATAAGTCGTTGGGATATTCAGTTGAAAAGAATATATCAAGACTAAATGACAACGGACGAGATAATCGGCTTTTTATAGGATCTAATATCCCCACCCCCTTTTTTTTTGTTGTGAGGGTAACGTAGTAGAGCTCAACGAAAAGCAAAACTCTTCTGGGTTATTTACCTAACAGTAAATATTTTACATTCATTTAAATTTCGTATATTCATAACACTACAATAATTTTGTTCTTCTAAATATACTTATATCAAGTATGAATTCTTACAAAGACACTACACGCACGCATACACACGCACACACATATTTTACAACTCCTTAACAAAACAAGTACAAACACACACACACACACTCATACTCATTCATATATGTGTATATAAAATTTTCGAAATTAAGAATACAATAAAAAATTTCACACAGCCGCCATATCTACAATTGTTTTTAGGAATGGCTTAGTGTTGAGTCAATTTTAGAAAAAAATATTCGTTTTTAATTCTTAGAGTTCGCCAATGGTCTGGGAGACCTCGGTTCAATCCCAGGTCGAGTCATACCTAAGACTTTAAAAATGGTACTTGATTCCTCTTTGCTTAACACTCGTCAATATGAAGTACGTATCAAGGGTAAAGTGGAGCAACCTAGGGAAAGGAGTAAGGTTGCCAACTTTACTTATTTTAATTTTTGTTAGATGAATACATGTAACATGAAAAAAAAATTACGGAAACATACAGTATGATCATTTAAGAAGTGTTCAGAATATTGGGTTTTGTAAAAAAAGAAATTTAAAAAATCAACTGGTAAAAATTAATTTTAGAAATAATGACAAATGTGTAAAAGGTAAAAAGAAAAAAATAATTAAAAATACTCTCGAAAAGTATTATTTTTCATAATTCTTATAAAATTTAAGAACAAATTAAAAAAAAAAATATTTTGAGTTTTTTAAATTCTACTATCAAAATCATTGTTAATGTGTTTATTCTATTATTTTCAAGATTAAATACAAAGATTAAACTATCGTTGATACAATGTTCTATGGAGAAAATATTTTCATGTTATTTGTGCTTTTGTTGAAAGCACAAGTGCCCCTATTGTTAGTGTCGTAAAATGACGTAGAATGTCTTTTGACATTAGTTTTGACCCACTACTTGGATTGAAATACCATAGCAAGAAATATAGTTATCAACGTGTCAGTAATATTTTGAGTCAATTTAAAAGTCATGAGCTATTTTGAATACTTGCTCAGGCATGGATCGACAACGTGAAACTTTGACTCGTGAACTTTTATTATCTTTTAATATACCGTATCTTTTATTTGAAAAGTATAAGCATATTGTTCTGCATTACAGTAGATATAGAACTATAAAATTTTTAAACAGAAATTCATTTACCGTTCAAATCAATCATATCTCAATTACATGTATACACATTCACATACGTAATATATATATATATATATATATATACAGAGGCAGAGAGAGAGAGAGACAGAGACAGAGACAGAGAGAGAAAGAGAGAGAGAGAGAGAGAGACGTTAGAATTGGTAAATCAGTCAAGATGAGAAGAAATAAGTGGAAATGGGGATTAAAAAAAAAAACTGACATTCGGACACAAAAGTAATTTTTTTTTCCAAACGAAATATCATTTTTGAATTGAATAATTACCTCGCCAGTTATAACAATAACGGCAATAAGAAAATCCATAAAAATAATAATAAAAATTTAACTACTTATTTTTGATTATATATATATATATATATATATATATATATATATATATATATATATATATATATATATAGGTCATATTCGGTCAGGTTAAAAAGTTTGGAGTAATTCTCTCAGGACAAGAAAATCATTCAAGAGCTGAACATTTAAATTTTCTTGGTAGAGAGCTCAATGTAATTTATTACAGAGCAATATTTCTTTAAGAAAAAAAAACAAAGACTGGTTAATTCAGGATTATAAATTTATTTCGGTCCCGTATTTTCAGTTTCTGGTGTGAACCAAAAAGCATGAAGAAAAAAATTAATACAGGACTTCTTCAGACCCAATGGATAATTAAATTCAAATTTAAATTTAAATTTAAAACCAGAATAAACACGTTGGGTGTAGGGGGACCTGATTAAGGAGTTACCTCCTCGTTTTATTGAATTTCCGTTTTTATTTTAACTTTTCAAATTTCTTCTATCAGTTATAATTACGGTAATTTAACTTTTTTATTTATTCGTTTAGTTTATTTTCTTTTCATGTTAAATTCGATAATTAACTTTTAAGAGAAATATTCGCTTCTCTTATTTTATAACTTATCGGGGTACTTATATTTTATATGTAGATGCAATTTATGCCTTGAAGAGAAAATTTATATTTTAAAATATCAAATTTTAAAATTGAAATTAAAATTTGAATTTAATTATCCATTGAGTGTGAAGAAGTCCTGTATTAATTTTTTTTCTTCATGTTTTTTGGTTCGCACCAGAAACTGAAAATACAGGACCGAAATAAATTCATAATCATGAATTAACTGGTCTTTGTTTTTTTTTCTTAAAGAAATATATATATATATATATATATATATATATATATATATATATATATATATATATATATATATATATATATATTTATATACACACACACACACACACACACACACACACACACACATATATATATATATATATATATATATATATATATATATATATATATATATATATATATATATATATATATTCATTGAAGATGATTTGGGAATGATTGAAATAGAGAATGGGTAAGAGGGTTCTAATATTTCTTAAGGTGTGCTAAATGTATAATTATTCATATACGAAGTTTTATGTATCAAACCAAGCCAATTATTATGAGCGGAAGATTACAGATTTTTTTTTTTTTGCTATTATAAATTTATTTCAATAGATAAGAACGACCAATCTCATAAGATAACCGTTACATAATGGAATGAAGAATGTTAAGATTATTCTTAGTTAAATGACAAGGACATTGGGTAAGATCTAAAGTGAAAGCCACGTGTGATGGCCATGTCTCGTATCATGTATCATTATTTAACTACATGAATCTTTTAATGAGATTCACAGGACACTTAGTTGGTTTGGTTGGTTGGTTTCTTTGTTTAATGGCATATCAATTCTTTTAAGGTTATTTAATGCCAAAGCCATTCTCCTAGAAGAACAGTAGTGGTACTATTTAACCCATAGCTGGGAGGATAAGGGGGTTCATACCTTTCCCAAGGGTATTTGCCCGAAAGTGAACGTAATAGCACGACTGGAGTACGAACTCGCGTACTACAATTCCGCCGTCCATTTCTTTAACCATTACACCACGAGGATATATATATATATATATACAATACACCACTATTATTATTGTTACCGCTATCCCACCTCCAAAACAAAAAGTTATACTGACAATGGAGACTTTATCCTACTATTTTTATCACCATCATTTTTTATTATTATTAACCTTTATTGTATGACTTTAAATATAGATAGAAATTTCCAAGCCAACAATTTAATAAACCTAATGAACTAAGTTTCAAATGCCGACATAAAAACAGATTTGATCAATAATGATAATAGTGTCGCCAAAAGAAAATAAAAACTGAAAAATGATATACAGCTATGGAGACATTTAACGAACACAATCCAACATAAGCCTAATAGAATCAATTTAAAAGTCACCACAAAAAAACAAAAAAAAAAAAAGGAGAAAAGAAAAAGAAATTTACTTTTCCTTTATCTTTTAACCCACTTTATTCTAAAATGAAAAAAAAGGAATATTAAGTCCCCCCACCCCTCACCCCAAAAAAAGAAAAAGGAATAAAAATATTTACAATTCTGTGGACATTTAGTGCATTTAATCAAAATAAATTTAAAGTAATATTATTTCATCACGAAAGAGAAAAAGAAAGAAAAGAAAGAGAAAATTACTTTTCCTGGATCCATGAACATTAATCACATTTAATCAAAATAAAGCTAAGTAATTATAAAAAAAAATGATATAATTCCAGAGTAACACACACCAATCCAAAATAAAGCGAAAAGAATTATTAGTTACCTCCTTGGCATAAAAAAGAAAAAAATTACAATTCCAAGAACATTTCTTGTAAACCAATCTAAAATAGATAAAATGACAAATATATCATCACAGAAAAAATAAGATAAAATAGAATAAATAAAATAAAATAAAATAAAATTATTCCGGGGATTTTTAACACATCCAAATCCAAAACAAATGTGAATGAATTTTAAATCAATAAAAAAAAAAGAAAAGAAAAAAAAAAAACAAGAAAATTTACAATTTGGGGACATCTAACGCTCCTTAATTCAATATAATAATAAAGGAATGTTAAATCACCACAAAAAAACATTACAAATAAGGTGAAATGTAAATCATCCAATAGAATTTTTTTGAAAATAAAAATAAAGGAATATCAAGTTAACAGAAAGAAAAAAAAATACAAATCTGGAGACATTCAAAAATCAATTAGCTATCATAGAAATAAGAAAAAAAATCTTTCAATTGTGAAGACATTAAACGCATCCAATCCAATATAAAAGTAAAAGAATATTTAGTCCCCAAAAGAAAATAAAGATATAAAAAAGAAATTAAAATTCCGTGACTGTTGACGCCTTCCAATCCAATATATAACTGTGTGAATTTCAGTGACCACCAAAAAAGGGAAAAAAAAAGTTAAGCTTCGGTGGATTTTGAACGCTTCGTTATCAAAAACAATACTAAAAGATTATTAGATTACAACAAAAAATTTACAATTCCGGAGACTTTTAACGCACCTCAATCCAGAATTGATTAATGAATTAGTGTATATATATATATATATATATATATATATATATATATATATATATGCTACAAATAGAAGTTTTGCGCTGAGATTCGTTCCAGTTAATCCGAAAATAGTGAGATTTTGATGGCTTGAGTTTTTCTCAACGGTCTTTTTAGCTCTTTAGGAATCCTGTAAATATTCTATTTGATATTAACTGTACGCTGATTTTAAGGGTCTCGATTATTCCTCTCATACTCTGTTCAGATAGTGTCAATTCTAAGCTTTTAGGGACATTTCCAAAGGGGGCCAACTGCAACTGGTATCATTGTCAACCAAGTTCCTCAACTTCTTAGCTCTCAGGCAATCGCATAATATTTCATATTTTTTTCATAGTAACCTGTGTCCTGAATAGTCTGTGTTACAAGTTTCTTCAACACTTACGGACCTTCCTAAATATTCAGTTTTTGTGCGTGTTTATATGTATATTCTGTGTATCAAAGAGAGAGAGAGAGTGAGAGAGAGAGAGAGAGAGAGAGAGTACCGAGGAAGCAGTGTTTCATTAACCGAGACAGACATCAACGCGTGACTAGCGAAGGCATGAACAGCTATCGATAGCCTATCGGTCATAAGGAAGTCAGACCTGATCGATAAAATGAAACGCATTTTTTTTCAAGCAGCGTTCATATCGATACTGCTGAATGGATGCACTATATGGAATCTAACTAAACGTATGGAGAGAAAGCTTGTCACAAGAATGCTACGAGGAATATTGAACAAGTCCTGGGGGCAGCAACCAACAAAGCAGTAGCTGTACAGCCATTTACCACCCATCACGAAAACTATCCAAGTTAGACGAACCAGACATGCGGGATTCTGATGGAGAAGTAGGATGAACTCATCAGTGACCTACTCCTGAGGACCCCATCAAATGGACGAGCAAAGGCAGGACGACCTACATACAACAGCTCTGTGCCGATACGGGATGTAGCGAAGGGTGGCAGGAGAGGGTCAGGGATATTGGTAGTGATGGCGTGACATGCTGCTGCAGCTGCTACTGCTGAAATCTTTTACTAAGAAGTTAGCTGACACATTAAAATTCACTATATGACCGTGTCTTTTCTCCTAAATTAAAACTAGATCTGGTCTTCTATCCTAGATTGGGTGATTCATTTTATGCCTTTCATTTTTAAGGACAACTTTGTGTTTATTAGTATGGTAAACTTTCAATTTTTGCAGTATTCCGAGTGGATCAGCCTGTTAAACTGTTGTTCGAGTTTCCTGTATTCGACTATTTGGTGATTGTTTCATCACATTCACTACATAGGCAACATGTTTTTCTACAGCTTTATCATTATGATCATTATTTACTCCTTGAGAGCTTTTCACATCAGTTTTAGCTGAGGCTTTTTCACTGGACTTTGAGTGAGAGCAAGTGACATCAAGTCTTCGGGGCTCTTCGCAGTATTCTGACCGTTCTCAATGATGCTGTAGTTTGGATGGTCTTCTTGCGTCCTCCAGCTTCCAAGTCCTCAAAGCTCTTTAATAATCCTTTGGTCAAATGTCGTATGTCACTTTTCATTATTGCACATTTTTCTATGCCAAATTCCATTCCTAAGTCCAGACTGTATATTCTAACTGTGTGTAATAGAGTGTCCAGTTCTTTTTCATTTTTTTAATAGATTGATGTCATCCATGTACATTAAATGATTGATCTTTTCTTGCGATCAACTAAGTTTGTATCCGACTGTCATTTTCTGAGTATTTGGTTAAGTGGTGTCATGCCAATTATGAATAGTAACGGTGATAGTGCATCTCCTTGAAATTTACCTTTTTGGATCTTTGCTTCTGCTAAGCTTCTTTCTTCTGCTGACGATTCCTCTCTCCCAGTTTTCATGGTTCAGCTCAATCACTACATAGTATAAACGATTTTTCCTGTTTTATTATTTTTATTAGTATAATTATGATAATCATTATTATTGTGTAATTTTTTCATCTCACTCACTAAATAGGGAACACGTTTGTGTCCTGCTTTATTATTATTATTATTATTATTATTATTATTATTATTATTATTATTATTATTTATTGTTTCTTCATAGTTACTATGCAATACATTTTTCTCCCGCTGTATTATTCTTATCATTTACTCATTAGAGTTTTTAACGTAAGCATTATCTGATGGTCTTTAACTGGAGTTTGTGAAACAAGTCTCCTCAAGTCTCCAGGACTCTTCTCAGTATTCCGATCATTCTCAATAATACTGTAGTTTGGATATTCTCCACTCGTCCTCCAACTTCCAAGTCATCGAGTCCCTTTAATAATCCTCTAGTTACTGTAGCAAAAGCACCAATCACAATTGGTATAATTGTCACCCTCTTGTTCCATAGTTTTTTCAATGCCTGAGCGAGGTCGAGGTACTTATCTTTCTTGGCACATTCTTTCAGTTTTATTCTGTGGTCAGCCGGGACAGCAAAGTCCACAATCTTGCAAATTCTCATTTTCTAGTTGATTATTTATGAGGTATGGTCTTCTGGTTGAGATTAGGTGATCCGTCTGCATGTCAAAGTCCCAAAGGAGTTTATGTTTGTCATTTTCTAGGACAGATGCTGGGTTATGCATATAACATTTGTTCGTATTGTCAAAATATAATTTCTTGCACATCTCCTAGTGGATCACTTTGGTGACCCAGTCGTGTCTGGCCTTGGCCTTCTGTGCTAATTTGCTGCATTCACTTATTTTGTGATTTATGGTTTCATTTCTATGACCGCATAGCCTACATTTGCTATTTAGTTGCGTCTTATATATTCTCGCTTTGATATAATTGGTTCTTACAGCGTTGTTTTGTGCTGCTATTAGGAGAGATTCTTTGCTTGGGTCCTTTTGGATCAATGTGGTCCTTCCTTTGGTCATCCATCCGGGTACGTGTGCTCTTTGAAAAGAATTTGTTTATTTCTAGTGCTACTCTGACTTGAATGGAGGTGGATTTTTTCTTCCTCATATCTTTATTATTTATTGTTCCATCTCAGTCACTACATAGACAACGCAGTTTTCTCCTGCTATATTATTATTATTATCATTATTATTTTGTATTGTTTCATATCAATCACTACCTAGGAATCACGCTTTTATCCTTCTTTATTATTATTGTTATTACTTACTCCTTTAGAGTTTTTTTCATATCAGTGTTAGCTGATGGTTTTTCACTGGATTTTGAATGACAGTAAGTCTCCTCAAGTCTCCAGGACTCGTCTCAGGATTCAGGCTGTTCATAGCAATGCTGGCGTTTGGATAGTTTCTACTCGCCCGCCAACTTCCAAGTCTTCCAGGCCTTTTAATAATCCTTTAGTTATTGTGTCTAAAGCACCAATCACAATTGGTACAATCGTTACTTTCATGTTCCACAGCTTTTTCGATTCTCTAGCAAGGTCGAGGTACTTATCCTTCTTTTCACTTTCCTTCAGATTTATTCTGTGGACCACCGGGACAGCAAAGTCGATAATTTTGCAGATTCTCTTTTTTTTGTTGATTACAGAAAAAGTTACCCCAAATGACAAATATGAAAATTTTGTTGAATCACAACTTGAGGTGGCATCAAAGTGTATCCCAACAAAACCTAGAACTAAATATAGAGTCCCTTGGGAAACGTCAGCAGTTAAAGAAAAACGGGCACTCGTGAAAACTGCCTCCAAAAGCTATTGGAAGAACCCAACAAACACAAATGCCCGAAAACTAGAAAAGGCACAATATCAATTAGCAGGAATATATCTAAAAGAACAGGCAGAATACATACAAAATCAGATAGATAAGATTAGAGACTCGGTGGAAGATAGACAATCCAGGATAGCCTGGCAAACAATAAACGAAGTAAGTAGAAGGAAGAACACAGCCAAAGCAAAACTGAAAGCTACAAGCCAACAAGAAAGAGTAAAACTGTGGGGACAGCATTTCAAAACCCACCGAAAATAACGGATGAACCGATCACCAGAATTATCAGTAAGCAATTAGACTTTAAACTAGGTCCTTTCACCAAAAAAGAACTCGACTCGGTTCTTAAAAAGATTAAAAATAGGAAAGCTGCAGGGCTGGACGAGATCCCCCGCCGAAGTGTGGAAGACTAGACACTTCGACGATATACTGCTCCGGCAATGAAACGCAGTCTATAGTCAAAATAGGATAGAAAGATGGATGAAGGGATGCATCCTTCCTTTCCCTAAAAAAGGCGACCTTGGATTAACCAAGAACTACCGAGGGATAACACTTACATCCATAGCAGCCAAAATCTACAATGCCCTACTACGAAACCACATAGAACCCAAAATAGACAACATCCTTTAGAAAAACCAAAATGGCTTCCGGAGAAATAGATCCACAACCTCACAAATATTGACCATCCGTAGAATTCTTGAAGGCGTTCGGGCAAAAAACCTTCAGGCGACATTACTATTTGTCGACTTTACCAAGACCTTCGATTCCATCCACAGAGGGAAAATGGAACAAATCCTACTAGCATACGGCCTACCAAAAGAAACCGTCGCAGCAATAATGATTCTCTACAGAAAAACAAAAGTGAAAGTACGTTCACCAGATGGAGACACAGAATACTTCGACATTGTTGCAGGAGTACTACAAGGAGACACGCTAGCCCCATACCTCTTTATCATCTGTGTAGACTGCGTGCTTAGAACTTCCATCGACAAAATCAGAGAAAATGGCTTCGAGCTGACTAAGAAAAGAAGCAAAAGGTACCCCGCAAAAACAATCACAGACGCCGACTACGCTGATGACTTGGCGTTACTGGCGAATACGCCAAATCAAGCAGAGACACTACTGCATAGTTTGGAACGAGTCGCAGCAAGCATTGGCCTCCATGTCAATGCACACAAAACTGAATATATATGTTACAACCAAACGGGCAACATTACCACACTAGACGGAGCCTCTCTGAGGCTGGTGGACAAATTCACCTACCTAGGAAGTAGCGTCTCATCAACCGAAAACGACATCGACACATGACTGACGAAAGCATGGGCGTCTATAAATAGGCTCTCGATCATATGCAAATCAGACCTGACCGATAAAATGAAACGCAGCAGTTGTATCGATACTGCTATATGGATGTACTACATGGACGCTAACTAAACGGCTGGAGAAGAAACTTGACGGCAGCTACACAAGAATGTTGGGAGCAATATTGAACAAGTCATGGTGACAACACCCCACGGGACACCAACTATTCGGCCACTTGCCTCCCATCACGAAAACTATACAAGTTAGACGAACCAGACACGCAGGACACTGATGGAGAAGCAAGGACGGGCTCATAAGTGATGTACTCCTATGGACCCCCACATATGGCTAAGCAATAGCATGACGACCTGCCCGAAATTACATACAGCAGCTATGTGAGTACACAGGATGTAACCCTGAAGACCTGCCGGAGGCGATGAATGATAGGGAGAAGTGGCGAGAGAGGGTCAGGGATATCCTTGCTGGCGGCACGACATGATGATGATGATGATGATTATGAGGTCTGGTCTTCTGGTCGGGATTAGTTGATCCGTTTGTATGTTAAAGTCCCATAGGAGTTTATGCGAGTCATTTTCTAGGACAGGTGCCGGGTTGTGCATATACCATTTGTTTGTTTGGTCGAACTAAAATTTCGTGCACATTTCCCAGGGGATCATCTTGCCGACTCAGTCGTGTCTCGCCTTATACTGCTTCTGTGCTAATTTGCTGCGTTCTCTTATGTGATTGATCGTTTTGTCTCTGTCACCGCATAGCCTATATTTACTACTTCTAATTATTATTATTATTATTATTATTATTATTATTATTATTATACAACTACTGAGTTTTTCAAAACAGTTCCAGCTGGGGTTTTTTTTTTTTTTTTTTTTTTTTTTACTGAAGTTTGAGTTACAGAAAATCTTCACAGTTATCCAGAATATCCATACATATCCTAACCGATTTTAGTAGTTCTGTGTCTTGGAGGAATTTTCCTCTGATCTCGAGGTAAGTCTGTATCTTTTCCTGAAGCTTTCGGTTTGTTCCAAGGAATAAGACTTTGATAGATACACTTTTGTTTCTGTGATGCATCTCTTCGTTGCATTGTGTCTATTCTGACCCAATATTTAAAAGATTTAAAAAAATTGAAAAAGAAGATAAAACGAGAAGCTGAATGAAAAGGTACTGAAGGATTGGCCTATCTCAGAGATGAATTTCTACGCCTCACTGGGAAATTTCCCATGCACCGATATTTATTCGGGTGAACTATAACTTGCAACTAACCACTTAAAAATCTATTCAGATCAGAGTGTCCAAAAGACTTCTTTGCCTAAATCTGACTGAGAACCATCCCTTTGACAAACCGCTTCCCATTTATAACCTTTGACTGGCTAAAGAATTTTCTTGTTCATTCTATTTTACACAAAAAACAGTAAGTACTTATCAATTATCTCTTGTTTGACCTATTTGTAAGCGCCATTTTACTTTATATTTATTGATGAGGCTCGTCGCAAACTAACGTTAACGTACTGACCGGCCAGCCTATTAGTGAGTGGGGGAAACCTTTACTTGTTTATCACACCATCAAACATCATATTGGTACATTTACACTCATTCACATACACATATCAAGCCATGCAGACAACGACGGCTTGGCTTGTCAGGTCATCAAGTTTTCTTAAAGTCAAATCTTTAAAATGTGTTAAAAATAAAAATGTAAGCTATCTTATTTTGCTTTTAATACTGATATTTCTGATGTTACTATCGTTAAATAAATAAATAAATAAATAAATAAAATTTCATATTAAATAATTGCTTAAAATATATTTGAAATTATTTTAACGGACAAAAAGAAAAGGATATATTGTCAGTAGCTTATCTATAAATACTTATTAAACTTATATATATATTAATATTAACATCATTAATATATATGAAAAGTAAAATAAAATATTAAAAAAGACTATGAATATTAATGAAATTTAGAATTTACCGACCTACCCCATATAAGAAAAACCTTCTATAGTGCAAAATCGTATGAAGGAACTGTTCCAAAACACTGAAATAAATAATGAGATATCATTTCTAAAAACAGTGAAGTTATACACAAAAATCTAAAGAAATTTACAATAAGATCAAATTGCTTCTATAAACCCTTTCTTTACTAGATATATTCTAACAAACTGATCCCATTCCCCAACCTGTTACACATTTTTGTTTTGTTTTGTTTTCATTAGTTCTTTTATGATCATGATTCCCTACAAATAAACTCCTAATAAAAAACAACAAAAAATAACCAACTAATTATCTAAAATTTATCATTGATTCCTAAGACCTCTCCTTTGAATTTCTTTTCAGACTTTTTTCTTTAACTTGATTCGGCATTAAATGACCGATGAGGTTGATATGCTGTAAAACAAAAGAAACAAACAAACACAAATTTAGATACCATTGTAGTAATAGCATTTAAATATCTATAAACTGATATATCGATAAATAGTCCCAAGATCTTGATTTCCATAATGATTTAATATTTATAATATTAATGAACAGGGCTGGAATATTTTATTTCGGAAAGGAAAAAAAAAAAACACCTCATTTATTTGAAAAGGAAAATTTTGATTTACAGCAAAAGCATTTCACAGGAAAAAACAAAAAACAAAAAGAAAACAATATTCACCAGCAACATACAATACATGAAAAGTGAAAGGATATTTCTAGAAATATTTCCATGAAAAAATAAACATCTTTCACAGAAATTCAGCAATTTTATCAAATAGTGTAAATTCATACGAGGGAAAGAGTTTAACTATTATTAATATAATAAATACTAATTTGAATACACTACCGAAACGAAAAATTAATCAAATATTGTCCACTATTTTTGTAAGTAAGCAATTGAAAATATACCAAATAAAATTTACAATGCAAACATGTTCATTAGTCATACAATGATATTGTATACATAAAAAATAAAAGAACAAAGTGAAAACTTTACTTTGGTTTTATTCTCTATCATTATTTGTGTTCGAGTAAATTTGAAGAATATTTAGCGTGTAGAGAAAGTTTATACAGGGAGGAGAGAACAATATTTTACTTCACAACAACATGCAAAACTAAATTAAAGTTCATATATAAAAGGAAATTAAAGAGAATTTTAATACATTTTAATCATTTGTACTTCTGCCATGATATATGGAGACTTGCATTCAACAGGAATATGTTGCCACAGTACATGCACCGGAAAACTGCACTTTTGTTTTGATCCTTTTAAACAGATGAAGAGTGGAGTCAATAATCTCCACAAAACAACATTTTCGAGTCACAGGGCATAACAAATGCATCAGCAATGCCG
Organism: Sepioteuthis lessoniana; assembly: GCA_963585895.1. Lineage (NCBI taxonomy): Eukaryota > Metazoa > Mollusca > Cephalopoda > Myopsida > Loliginidae > Sepioteuthis > Sepioteuthis lessoniana. Next base: position 40,379,795 of record OY757912.1, on the reverse strand, counting down.
CCCAAAGAGATGAATTTCTGTAACGTTATGGAACTCTGCACCTTTCCGTTGTAAGTGAGCAATTTCATAGAGTGTTGAAAGAGAGCGAGAAAATTACCTCTATCCAAAACCATTAACTAGAATCCCAGGTAAAGAACAGTGTTGAGTCGCTCTCAAAATACAATTGTAAGAAATAAATCCATCAACGTTTAAGTAATATTTTGAGTCAATTTAAAATCTTTATTTAAGCCAATTTTTTAATTCACATTAACCCCAATATTGAGCATGAAAAGAAATGATGAAGAATCATTACTGCATGGAAGATTTTACGTTTTATTTGATGAAAATGATTAAATTTTGGATTGAAATAAAAATGAAATGAAAGCTTTTTAACTGGTCTCGCTACGACAATTAAGAAGCACCCCACAAAGTCCATAAGAAAGCACGCTAATTAAATGAAAGTCCACGAGAAAAGTTTGAGGACAGCCATTAAACGAGATTTAAGCTCAGAACTCAACCCCCTTGGGTGTTTTAGAAAACAGATCTAATGCAACATCTTATCCAAATATTAGTTCTTTTCAGACTGCTACAGAGGAGGAATGGAATAAATTGGCCGAAGACTGTATTTTGAAGGCATGCCAATAGTTTCGAAAGCGGGTTGATTCAATAATTAAAAAAAAAACATGATGGCCACCAAATTACTGTTTTGTGACTATCCACTTATTTTGTTACATATTTTTTAAATAAAATTATTCTTGTATTATGATAGAGTCGTTTATTATTACACTAGAATAATAATAAAGTCGTTTATTATTATTCTAGAATATTCTTAATTTTGTTTCCATACCCTGTGTACAAAGAAAAACAATGAAAAGTTGGAAAAAGAAATAGAAAGAACAACAACTGTGTTATTTCAGGTTACGAAGCAGCGATATTGCACATGGAAGACATGGCTAAGAGATATTTAAAGTGAGAAACTGAATCTCTATTTATTGTAGAACAAATCGATATAATAAGGACCAATTATATTAAAGCGTTGGCGACCTTAGTCGAGAGTAACCCAAAGTCTCCCTTTTCAATAGCTACAACACCCAGGTGTAGGGCAAGGTGCTACTCCATTCCCTGGATTGCTCCACTTTACCCTTGATCCTTACGTTATAATGCTGAGTGTTAAGCAAGGCGGCATCAAGTACCATTTTTGAGTCTTTAGTATGACTCGATCAGGGATTGAATCCCAGTCTCCGGCTCATTGGCCTAGTGGGTAGAGTGTTCGCCAATGGTCCAGGTGACCTAGTTTCAATCTCAGGTCGCGTCATACCAAAAATTTTAAAAATGGTTCTCGATACCTCCTTGCTTAACACTGAACAATAGAAGGTACACATCAAGGGTAAAGTGAAGCAATCTAGGGCAAGAAGTATAGCCCTCCCCTACACATCGGTGTAGTAGCTATTGAAAAGTGGGGCTTCCGGTCACCCTCGTCTACGATCGTCAACTTTACTTATATTAAAGCGAAATCAATAAAACTCAATAGGAGAGCAAGTATTGGTTTTGGTTTGGTTTGGTTTGTTGGGTTTTATAGCATATCAACCTTTATAGGTTATTTAACGCCAAATCCATTTTTATGTAAATAATCTGTTCTATTTAAAACAATTCAGTTTAGCATAAGTACACAGTTTAATGGTCAAAAACATTTCCATTTATAACTATTCAAGCAGTTGTATGTAACAATTCGGTTAAGTGTAAATACAGTTTTAATGTCGAAAAACAGTTCTATTTGAAATAATTCAGTTAAGCATAAGCATGCAGTTTAAATGTAAGTACGGTTTAATTGTAAAAGTCATTTCTATTTCAAACTATTCAGTTTTACTAAAACAATTCATTTTAGCATAAGTATGCTGTTAATTCTATTTAACCCATAGATAGGACCCTTATCAGGTGCTACCACTCCGGGCCAGAGTGGACCTGGGAGCAATGGCAACGAAGGGGTACTCCGCGTTCCCCAAAGCTCCAGCATTGCTGGAACCTCACCATCAGATTGTTTAGTGTCATATCCAGGACACTCGTTAGGGGGGGGGGTCTTACCCCTCTGCAGAGGTGCAGTCAGTGTATTCTACAGCCTCAGCTGACTGAGCAAGTATTGGTTTTGTGAGGAAAAAGATAAAGCAGTTAATACGTAGTAAGCGAATGAAGGAAGCTGACACAAAAGGAGAATAAGACTTGGCATGACTTGGAGGGAAAGGTGATCAACTGGGAATAATGAAAAAAAAACAGCCGTTTGAACATACTAAAAAGAGGCATGAGCATAAATCACAATCTGTACAAGAAAATGAGATGCTTGAAATTCTCTGGGACTCAGAGATATAACAGAACCCCCACCCCATTCCTGGCAAGAAGTCCAGACCTTGTTTTAAGAAGATGACAACTTCTTTTATTCATGTCATCTTGTGGATTTTGCTGGGAGAGTGGATTGAAAATAAAAGGAAACAGAAAGATGGACAAATATCTGAACCTTGCAAGAGAACTGAAAAAGATGTAAAACATAAAGATGACGGTGATATCAGAAGTTGTTGGGGCGCTTGGAACAGTCTCCAAGGACCTAGAAAAGAAACATCTGGGAGAACTAAAGATCAGAAGAAGAATCCATTGTATAACAGCTTGAAAAATCAGAAGAGTCCTGGAGAACTTAGGTGACTTGCAGTTACACATGAACAAGTTAAAACGCGTGAAATATTCTGAATGTATATATGATAATGGTATATAATCATCATCATCATGTCGCGCCGCCTGCGCGGATATCCCTGACCGTCTCTCGCCATTTCTCCCTATCATTCATCGCCTCCGGCAGGTCTTCAGGGTTACATCCCGTGTCCTCACATAGCTGCTGTATGTAAGTTCGTGCTGGTCGTCCCACTCTTGCACATCCATGTGTGGGGGTCCACAGGAGTACATCGCTTATGAGCTCGTCCTTGCTTCTCCAGCAGTGTCCTGCGTGTCTGGTTCGTCGAACTTGTATGGTTTTTGTGATGGGGGGCAAGTGTCCGTATAGTTGGAGTCTCGTGGGGTGTTGTCGCCAGGACTTGTTTAATACTGCTCTCAACATTCTTGTATAATTAAGTACGAGTCAACGATCATATCTCTCTCTCTCTCTCTCTCTCTCTCTCTCTCTGTATAAGTGTGCTTATTAGTTGGTTGTGTTTTACAGGCATATCAATCTTTGTAGGTTATTTAGTACCAAATCCTGTTTATATATCTATAGGTTTGGTTTGTTTTAGTTTAATTATATGGTATATCAACCATTGTAGTTTATATAATGCCAAATCCATTTTATACATATAAACAATTCTATTTCAAACAATTCATTTTAGCATGAGTACGCAGTTTAGATGTTAAAATGGACAATTCTGTACTGTGTTTAAATGTCAAAAACACTTCGATTTCAAGCAATTCAGTACTCGGTTTAATTCTATTTAACCCATAGATTGGACCCTATCAGGTGCTACTACTCCGGGTAAGAGTATACCTGGAAGTAATGGCAATGAAGGAGTACTCTGTATTCCCCAAAGCACCAGTGTTACTGAAGCCTTACCATCAGATTTGTTTAGTGTCATATCTTGGACACTCTTTGGAGGAATATGCAGAGATGTAGCCCGTGTATTCTGCAGCCCCAGCTGACTGGGCAATATAAGATCTATATTACGTATATATTATTTGTGAACGAATAGTTTGTTGGTAATATTACTTTTAAATAATCAATATCTCGTTTATTTTCATACAGTTAAATGGTTTCAAGTATTGCTAACTAACACAAATAGTTCTATTTGCACCCAGTTAAATGTTTGGTGTATTGGCTTTGTCTTTCGGCAAATGAACCCTTGTAGGTCATCTAATTGCCAAATATTGCCAAATATTGTTGTATACTCACATAATAAATATGCTTATATACACATATACATATTTATGCTGAATACATACTGACGCTAAGAATAATAAAGACGAGCGAAGACTTGTTTAAAAAATATACCTCTCACTTTATTTTAACGTTTGCGTGTGAGAGGGAGTTAGAGACCAAAAAAGATTGCAACATATTGACCTCAGTAGCTCCTCCGGACATAGCCGTGTGTCGTTCTCGTTCTCCTGATGCTCAACCGGAGACCCGGGGGCTCAGCTCTCTGCTGGCTTTCTCTACCACATCTTGTCTCTAACTCATCTGATCTCCAACTCTCTGACTTCCTGTCCTCACCGAGTTATATAATAGTTCAATCGCCCACTCAATCACCCACTCAATCTTTGGAATGGCGTGTTTGATTGTCATCAAGCGGAAATAACTGTCATGCTGTTCAGAGGTCAGTCTCTTCCGGTGCATCAGTCTATGAGTGTATCATGGGCTTTTACCTTGTCCCATTTCGTCAGCCAAATCTGCCTACGTGATTTCTTTCGATTACTGACCATTGGGATGTGTCACTTCCTTCCGGTGCATCACTTTGAAATGGCATGTTTGGCCGGGTCGAAGGTCAAAATACAATATTCAAGTATTTCTATTTAAAACGTAAAAGTTATATTTTAGTAGAGAAGACACAAAAACAAATCAAAACTAATTTTTTAAAATATTATTTTAAAAGTTGTTATCACTTTCATTTTTAATGACCACAGTCAAATGGGAAAGTAAACCTACTAAGAAACCTTGGATTTTCCCTGAAAAATGTTCGAAAAACCGTTATGAAATTCTTTGTTTCTAAATGTTCTTTAGTTTATGAAACGTTCAAGTGATCGAAACAACTAAAATTTTGTTGGTACTAAATTTGGTGAGTATAGATGATTTGGAAAAACCTTCCATCCTTACGATCTCATTTTTGTGTTTGTCGGACTGCAGTCGTTGAATATGAACGTGGTTACATTTTTGAGGATAATATTTAAATTTAATATAGATTTGTTTTTATATTATCTCTGATAAAACGTAATTACTTTCCAAATACTTAAATATGTCTACCAATTTTTCGTACAAATATAATTTCTAAGTAATTTTGCTTATACATTATAAACTAGGAATTTTGAAGACCAATTTTCTGATTTTCAGAGGGTTAAAGAAAATCTAGTTCAACTCCAGCTATAATTTTCTTGTTAAATTTGCTCGATTTTTAGCAAGCTATTTTAATGTTGCTTTCGTATATTTGATGTTAAATAAAGCATTTTTAAAGTGATACTTAGCTTATGTTTGGTTATTTAAAAGAATGTAATTCACTCCATAAAAAAGGAAGTCAGATTTTCTTTTTGAAGTAAATAAGAAAAGTTTTATTTTTAATACAAATTATTTTGGCTCCTGATAACTTTGATAAAACGAGTATTCTGTTAAAATGAACCGCCACAATATTTTTATTTTCCTACGGGAAGTTCAATATTTTACAGTTACCGCTATCAAGTCCTGATCTAATTACATTTTAATTGCATTCAAATATCGTTTTATTCAAGAAGCTAGAAAATAAATTCTCTGACAAATAAACTTATCTTTGTTAAAAAAATAAATCTATCATTGCATACATTGAGTTGAGTCATGAATAATTTCCGTTTTAGTAAAATATAATTTATTCATGAATAATTCTACACTGAATAAATTTCAATCAATAGTACATCCGCCATTTCTTTGAATGACCTTTTGCCATTTATTACGTAGAGTTTTTTTTATTTCTCTCAAGTGAAATTCAGCTGCTTTCGAGTTGAGGAAATTTTCCTTGAAGGTTTTTCGCTGAAATTCTGGAGAAAATGTTTATTATTCAGCACAGTGTCTTGAGAACGAAAATAATGGAAATCTTTTAGTGCAAGGTCTGGTGAATATGATTGAACAGACAATATTTTTTCTTGCGTAGCTCTTGCTAAATGTGGCTTTGTTTCATCAAAAAGAAGCACAACGTTTCTCCTATTGACGAGTACAGTGCGTTTTCTTGAAAGATTGCAGCTGTTTGGAGTATAAGCCTACATTGAATGTCTGATTGCTGTTTAAAAACTCAAAATGAATAATACCGCGGGCATCTGACTATACACACAGCCCAAAATTTCTTCTGAGTAGCTCCGTCTGTAAGAGCCGTTGCTGCAATTCCTCCTTGTCAATCCCCTGCTTTTAAGAGTTGGACATTTTTCGTCACCTATTATAATATTCTTATTAAATGGGTCATTTCTCGGCGTGTCAAGGAAAACTTGTCATAATGGATATGCGATCTTCCTTTTCTTTTCTGGAGGTTCACAAATGCCCAGCTTGTTAACTTTTCCTATCTTTTTCAAGCAGTGATAGATTGTTGTTTGGGATATATTGAGGTCAAGTGCTACTTTGCGAATACCTTTGAGTTGATAGCATTCGACTAATCATCTTGTTTCGGTCAAGGCAGTCAGTAAATGATATTTCGGCCATAAACATGAGAAATTTTCTTAGCTGTTTCAGTAACGTTTTTATTATTCTTTAAAGGCCTCAACATTCTATGTCTAATATGCAATTTTATTTATTTATTTATTTTTTTCTTAATTTTGAGTCGTTTGATGATAGGTTAAATTATAATGCACATTCTTTCATTACTGAAACGAGAATGGCCAATAAAGGCACTCTTTAATCAGGAAATTTTTAAAAAAATAGGAAGTTTGAAATTATTTATGAGTCAACCCAATGTTTAATTCTTCATCTTTTTTGATACTTATTTGAATGGCATTAGATCTACAAATTATTTTACCGGAAGATCCCCATTAAGAAAACAGAAGGGAATCAGGATTATTTTTTTAAATATAAAAGGTTATATTTTTATATAAATTCAATTGGCTCCAGACAACCATACTAAATTAAATTTAACCGTTCCAATTAATATATATATATATATATATATATATATATATATATATATATATATATATATATATATATATATATATATATATATACAGGAAATTAGTTTCTTTTATACTTTAGTTTATGCGTTCAATAAAGATAAATCTGTAGTTTTTGTAAATAATACAAAGACTCATAAATAAACGTTTGTTAGTTGGTTAGTTGAGTTTTATGGCATATCAACCTTTGCAGGTTATTTAACGACAAATTATATATATATATATATATATGTATGCATATATATGTTTAACCTAAAATTTCTCATCGAATACTTTGTAGATAAAATTTTAGATAGATTAGATTTCATTCGTTAGCACATAATTAAATGGTTTTAATTCATCTTATTTTTAGTACTGCCTCTTTATTTCCTGTAAACAGGTTACAGGAAGACACAAGGCCTTAAGTTTTGGGGGGAAGGGGAAGGGTGCGGTCTTGCATTGACTATGTTTTACTAAGGGGACCTAGCTAGCCACATTCGTCGACCCATTCAACAATACAATATATAACCATTCATCTATCGCTATGCCCGCTGCTACCACCAAAATACCACATTTGCTCGATTGAAGAAAGATCTACTTAAAACCCCGAAAGTGATATATGTTTTTATTTACAATTTTGTGATATTTTACAATGGATTTATATGATGGGAATGGGAGAAAACCCCCGAAATATGTACAATACGAAAAACAAGGAATTCCCCTTTTGGTTGCCCTCCCAACCCCCCGTCTACGAAAAATGGAGGCCGACTGTTTTCCGGTGTCCGAAAACAAGCCGGACTTACCCTAGGTGGGACTGGGATCCTACTCTAGTGGGGCAAAGAAATACAGGGTTGGGTGCGGAATGGGGCAATAAAAGATGGCAGGTAATGTAATGTTTTATATGATTTTTTATATACATATGAATTTTTTCAAGATCTTCAATAAAAGTGGGCTGGAATATGGGCAGAGGTACAAAAATAATGGGGATGGGGAAGATCTTGAGAAGTACTGCTCTGTCTCTCTCGGGAAACACAGTACGTCATTCATTTTGACTTTATTGAACAGATCCTTCAAACGATTCACCTTGAAAAATCGCTTTCTGATGAGAGCGAAAGCTCAACACTCTATGAGAACATGTTTAATGGTGCAAGGCGTTTGACATGTCAAACATTGTGGTTATTTTTCCTGTTTTAGCACGAAAGAGTGGGTAAGCCTTGTATGACCAATACGCAATCGGGATATGGTGACTTGTTTTCTTCTTGATTTTCTCAAAGCTGGTCTCCATTCTCCCAAAGTGGGCCTGATCTGGAAGAGTTTATTGTGGGCATCATTATTTCAGCGTTGTTGCCCTTTTGTGTGAAGGAATTTATTAATTTGGGTTTCAGGTCAGTATATGTAATCCTAAATTTGTCGGGGGTCAGATCTAAGGCCGATTAGGCTGCCCTGTCTGCACTTTATTTTATTCACACTCCAGTCTGGCTTGGGATCCAGCATATAAGAATTTCTTTACAATTTGATATTGAGTCTCGTCTACTCAACAGTTTGATGATAAGAGGATTCTCAATTTTTTAAAATTTCCTAATGATATTAAGACGCATATTTCGATAGTAAATATAGCATCGAAGACTTCTGTTGATTTAGTTTGCTTGGTTGGTGGGTCGTATTTTATGGCACAGCAAACCTTGTATATCATTTAATTACAAATACCATTTACACTTACATATTATATATATATGATTTGTAAATGAATCGTTTGCAAGCATCAATTTTTAAATGATCCATTTTTTGCACATTATTAGATGGTTTTAAATATTGCAATCTAGCATTAATGGTTTTATTTGCACATAGTTAAATGGTTTCGGGTTTTGCTATCTAACACAAATAGGTTTATTTGCATACGGTTAAACGGTTTTAAGTTTTCATATTTAAGATTAGAGTTTTCTTTGTACACAATTAAATCGAAGTTGTTCTATCTCTCGCAAACAGTTTTATTTGCACATGGTTAAATGGTTTCATTTATTGATATTATACTCAAATAATTCTTTTCAACTATATTCGTTGGTGTGCACACTGCCAACTTGTTTCAAGTATTGCTATGTAATAATAACAATTTAGTTTAATTGTTATTTGTTTGCACACAGATAAATGGTTTCACGTATTGAAAATTATCAAATATTTTCATTTTACCCATAGTTGTGTCTCTAACAAGAGCTACCACTCCGGGTCAGAGTGAACATGAAAATAATGTCAAATAAGGGGTGCACCTAATTCCCCAAACCTCTTAGACAGGAATCCCTCCATCTGATGCAGTTTATAGTCATATCTAGGATACTCAATGCGGTGGGGGTTCTTACACCCGTGTAGAGATGCAATCGGCTTATTCTGCAACCCAGATGAACAAGAGCCCTGTCTATAATTCTGGACACAAGAACCAAAAGGATTCTGTAAACTATGTCTTTGTATTATGGACGCATCATCAGCATCAGCAGCAGCAGCGAATCATTCTGATAGCACGGATTCCCTTGACTTCCCCTCATCATCCGTCCCTTCGGCGATCACTCTAAGTGAGGGCTCTATACAGCAACTAATGTCTGCACAGTGGTGAGGATTGTAAGTTTTGTAAGTTTTTAAAGTTTTAGTGGGTAGACGCGTATAGAAGAACGTCTCTTATGATTCTGTCTTTACTTCACCAACGGTGACCAACATGTCTCATTAATCTTGCTTGGATAGTTTGTGAGATGAGAAATAAGCAGTCATACATTTCTTGGATGGTAAGTTGATAGTTACAGGATATGTTCAAAGCAGCCCGTAGCATCCTAGCGTCGTTTCTATCTATCTTTTTCTTCAAGTGCTTCGTTAGAGCCCGATTGGAGCAGCCATACAGTAGTACTTACACTGCTATAGCGTAGAAGAATACCAGTTCTTTCCTGTCAGAGAGATAAGATTTCCCTATAGTCCATAACCTATCGTTTAGATCCCATCTTAATTCCTTTTTAATTATTTTACACACATGTACTAAAAAGAAAATTTGGAGGTATCCGTAGTGTAATAGTTATCATCCTACGAAATTGACTCGGTGATCCGAGTTCACATCCTGACTGAGGTTGTTTACATTTTCCATAACGCTTATACTCTTGGGAAAAGTATGAATCCAACTATTCACCTGCCGGGGACAGGCTAAGCTCTTCAACCTTGGTATGGCTACTGGTCTAGGAGAATGAAAACTCTTATTTCAAACCTGTTAAACTCCGCGTAAGAATCGACTTTGTGTCAAACTCTGATCGTAGGGAGGGGTTGATAAATATATACATCGAAGAAAATAATTTCCTAACAAACATCTTTCACTGTTGTCGTAAATTTGTCCCTGGTTTAATTCACACACCAATATAAACTTGTGAAGTAAAACAAAAAATATGCTAGCTTTCCGACTTATCAACGATATACTGTTTCCTGGTTATTGATCAGTTTACTTATTATGTAAAGATTTAAGATCAAGTAACAATATTAGTATCGATTCCGAAAAACTCACCGAAGTTAAGCAGCAATTAGCTTGTTCTTCACTCAGATGAGTAACCATTTAGTAACTGATGCAACCTACGATCTTGACGGGAGACAAAACTTGATAAATTACAGCATATTGTTTGGTTTGGTGTCTTGGTTAAATAGCATATCAACCTTCGTTGGTCATTTATACAAAAGTCATCCTCGCAGATGGTAGTATTTAACCGACAGCTGTAGGAGGTCGGGTACGAAGGTTTAACTCTTTTCCGATGGGTATTAGTCTAAAAGTGAAAGTAACGGTGCGACTGGAGTTCGAACTCGTTTACTACGATCTATCACGTTAGCTACAATGCATCGAAGACTTTTTTCAGCTAACCAATTGTCTCTGTTTTATCGTAGTGACCTTTATCAAAGTCACAGAAATATTGTCAATTATTTTCTGCATTAACACCAATCAAATGACTCTTTTTATAAAATTTTTACAAACGGAAATATCTCTTTTCAATACATTTCCTTCTGTCCCAAGCTAAGTTGGACTTAGAATTTGTTTCGATCCATCTATCTCTCTATCTATCTGCTTCGTTTCATCTACCTTTCTATCAATCAATCTGCATCGCGTCCTTTATCTCTCTGCTTCGTCTCATCAATATATCTATCTGTCTACTATGTCATCATCATCATCATCATGTCGCGCTGGTAGCACGGATATCCCTGACCCTCTCTCGCCACTCCTCCCGATCGTTCATCGCCCTTGGTAGGTCTTCAGGACAACATCCCGTATCCTCACATAGCTGCTGAATGTATGTTCGTGCTGGTCATCCTGCTTTTGCACGGCCATGTGTGGGGGTCCATAAGAGTACATCTCTTATGAGTTCGTCCCTGCTTCTCCAGCAGTGTCCTGCATGTCTGGTTCGTCTAACTTGAATAGTTTTCGTGATAGGGGGCAGGTGGCCGTACAGTTGGTGTCTTGTGGGGTGTTGCCGCCAGGACTTGTTCAAGATTGCACGCAGCATTCTTGTGTAATTGCCGTCTAGCTTCTTCTCCAGCCGTTTTGTTAGCGTCCATGTAGTGCAGCCATATAGCAGTATCGATGTGACCGCTGCCTGGAAGGTTGTCTATGACAGGATGTCCTTTTCATTCTTTTTTATGAATGACTGCAGTCTTCACTTGCCACCCAGTACAGAATTTCTCCATTATTGAAATACTCATGAGTAAGGGTTATCGAATGAAAAATTCGAATCGGCGATGCGAATTTAATTCCTTGGCGAAGTTCTTGGCATTTGGCTTTATGCTAACGTCCTTGGCAAAGGCATGACTCCATTTCATCTTTCTTAGCAATTGGTACATAATAGGGCAGAGTGAGTTCTTTAGCCTTAGAGAAGGAATTTTGTAAAGTTTGTACTCATTTTAACATTCTGCTCCAATACGTCGACTGGCTTACAGAATAAAATATACAATAACATTTTTTCATAAAGTATGCCAAGGCATATTCGAGCAGTGGACCTCGTTTTAATTTACGAAGTTCGTTCAAAAATGTCTAAGCTTCAACCTGAAAGAACAACCATAGATGGACATTTTTGCTGTATCCACACACTGCTACTTCATATAAAACTAAGAAAACAAATTTTCACTTCTTTCGAAATTTATATGCAAATGAGACACATGCAAATGATAGAAGTGAGAGAAATTTTTTTAAAAGGGACAGGCGCAGTCGGCTTGCGTTGTAGAATATACGGACCGCTTCTCTGAATAGGGGTGAGATCCCTACTACCAACGAATGTCCTGATTATAAGACTACACAACCTGATGGTGAGTCTCCTGTAATGCTGGAGCTTTGGAGAATGTGGAGTACCCCTTTATTACCATCGCTCCTAGGTCCACTTTGACCCGGAATGATAGCGTCTGATAGGGTCCTATTTATGGGTCTAATAGAACAAGACTGTGTACTTATGCTAAACTGAATAGCTTGAAATAGAACTGTAGTCGATATTGAACCTGTGTACTTACGTTAAACCGAATTGTTTGAAATAGAACTCTTTTGACATTTAACTGTGTGTAAATAAAAAGCTAAACTAAAACTAAACTGAATTGCTTGATATAGAACTGTTTTTGACGTTGAAACTGTGTACTTATGCTAAACTGAAATAGAACTGCTTATATATATATATATATATACATATAAATAAATGGATTTGGCATAAATAACTTACAATGGTTGATGTGCCATAAAACAAAACCAAACAAAAAACGGAGTTCTGAGCTATCATAAAGTATCTGTAAAAGAAAGGTATGACATCAAAGGAAATCCACAAGGACGTGACGCAAATACTTGCTGAGGACTCCCCATTCCTATATATCTATGAAGTAGTGAGTTGCAGAATTTTAGCGGGTCAGGGAAACCACAGAACTTAACCCTCGGTCAGGTCGTCGAAAATCGTTAACCTCTGATGAACAAATCGTTGCTCTTCATCATATTACTTGGGATAACAGACGTTTTATTGTTCTGCAGGCATTAATTCTAGTTCAGTCCACACTGTTTTAACAGAGGTTTTGGTGACGAGCAAGTCGTTTGCAAAATGGGTCCCCAAGAATGCTGATGCCAGAAAACAATCTAAAAAGGGTTGGTATTTCCTGGACATTTCTGGCTCACTGCCAGTTTAACCCAAAGAATTTCCCTCGCAGATTAGTAACTCCTTAGGAAACCTAAATTGACCTCTTAGAAATTGAATCAAAGATTCAAAGTAAGCAGTGAAACATGGTAATTCTCCACCCTCGAAGAAGTTCAAGCAAGCAGCGTCTCTTGTTTACGTTATAGATTCTCTTTTATTTAAAAAAATTCTGAAGGAGTGTTCATGAAAGAATACTTGGAAAATAGCGAAATTATTAATTGACAGTGCTATGCATAAAAAATGAACACACCTGAAGAAAGAATTCAATTCGAAACGCCGAGGGAAGGTGAGGGCAGGTGTGCTCTTGCTGCGCATGAATTGATATGGCTCAAGCAGCAGGAGCTGAGGCAGCTAAGTGTGGATTTGGATTGCTAGCATATCCTCCTTATTCGCGAGGCTTAACTTAATCTGACTTTTTCCAGATTCCTCAACGCAAATATCACCTGAGTGGTTGCTATTTTGGAAACAATGACGAAATTATATGCGCTGTGGTTCAGTTTTTGAGGAGAGTAGGCTAAGGAAATTTTTAATGACCCACGTATACCTAGAAGAGAAACTTCAGTTCATGCATTTTCACAAAAATACACTATTAAATAAGAATACCAAATTTCTATGCAATATATTTTTAAGCACGATAAATCCGACTTTTTGCAATCAAATTCAAAACCAGAACATTCATCCTCCCCTTGTAGTTTGGAGGTTGCATAAAAATTCATCGATTTGCGAACATTTTTTATTATTGGTACCATGCTGGCCAAATCAGTAATAATAATAATAATAATAATAATAATAATAATAATAATAATAATAATAATCCCACACCTTTTTTTATCTTTGCTCTGAAATTTTTTTTACGGTTTCGCTTATCATTTTTTCTTTATTTGTATAGTAAAAAAATGTCTTGCTAAATTATTAAGAAAACTCTAGCAATAATGAAATTCGTCTTTCCTAGTGCAGCAATTAATTTTATGTTGTTAGTAGATCCCCCGTCATTCCTGCAACCAATCTATTAATAATTTTAGTATTATATTTTGAAATAACGGAGATTTTTTTCTCCCCTCATTTCAAGTTCGGCTCCTGAACCATTCAGTCTTTCTTTGCATTTAGTATTTGATCGTTCTTTTCTTCGCTCATTTACATGTGAGTCTCGTTTGATGACTGTATCTTTAATCAGACGTCTAAGACTGTCCCCGATACCAACATAGAGCTGAAGCATATAAATCTTTCCTAGATGGCTTAAATTGATGTGCCCCTGTGTAGGAGTTTAAAGAAGACCTTCATTGATAAGTTCTACCCTCCTTTTCCAGCGGCGCCCTGCTTATCTTGCCCGTCTTACTTGAATGGTTTGTAAGATAAGAGGTAAGTGACCGTGTAAAACAAGAAGTAAGTGACCGTTTAAAATAAGAAGTAAGTGACCGTATGAAACAAGAAGTTAGTGACCGTATAAAATAAGAAATAAGTGACCGTATAAAATAAGAAATAAGTGACCGTATAAGAGAAGAGGTAAGTAACCGTAACGCTGCTGTTTTGTTGGCTGCTGCTTCACAACAACACGTAGCATTTTTGTGTAGCTCAAGCTTTTTCTTCTATGGATTCGTTTGAGTCAAGTTGTCCTCCAATACAATAGTACTGACCCAGCTAGGAAGAATTCCTCTTTCTAAGGAAATATTATGCAATCAAAAGAGCTTGGGTTAAGAATCAAAATTCTAAATTCTACATCATTTTTTATCAAATTCTAAACTTTGATTAATTTTGTAACAAAAACTACCTTGGGGTAATAGCTATCGAAAAGGGAGTCTTCGGCCCCACCTTGACTACGGTCACCAACTTCACTTTTTACTTATATATGTCAATATAAAATGTATATTTATTTTTTAAGTGTTACATATTTATATTTTCGGTAAAAAAACAAACTTTTAAAGCTCTAGATGATTGGTTTGGTTTGGTCTTATGGCATATCAACCATTATAGGTTATTTCATGCAAAATCCATTTAAAAACAAAACAAAACAATTCTATTTCAAACAATTCAGTTTAGCATAAGTACACAGTTTAGTTATATTTAACCCATAGATAAAACCAAATCAGGTGCTACCAGAGTGAACCGGGAGCGATGGCAATAAAGTACTCTGATTTTGCCAAAGCTCCAGCATTACTGGAACCTCCCCATAATGTCATATCAGGACACTCTTTTGAGGAGTCTTATTCCTCTGCAGTGAAGCAGACGGTGCATTCTACAGGCCTTTTTAAATTGTATTATATAATATTAATATCATTACATATCTAAAGCTTAATAAAATCCAATTTGATTGTATTTAGCTACATGAGGAACAATGATAGACCAGTGTCTTTGGTTCAGAAGAAAAACATCATATAAATTATCTGATGGTTGAGAACTTCTCGTGAAACTAGTATTAAGATGAAGAGAATTGTTGTGTATGGAATATTTTTCCAATTTGTTTTTACCGTACGTGTTAAGGGGATTTTAAGATGTCAACACTTATACGTGGTTCCATCTGTTGATGTTTGGCACTGTACGAAAAAAAAAAAAAAAATCAAAATAAAACAAAACAAAAAAAAAAAAAAAAAACACCGGCAAGTTGTTTTTTTAAATTCTAAATATCAATATTAGCTGCTGGTCTTATTGAGAACTGTTGTTGTTTCGTACGATAAAAACGATATGGAAGAGGTCGACTTCTCACACACAAACACACTCACACATTCACATACACATACCCCACCTGCATATATATATATATATATATATATATATATATATATATATATATATATATATATACCAAACTGTTATCAAAGTAATGTATTCCTTCGACAGTAAACAATCACATTTATTCCTTGCAGTTCCAGATCTGCCATTTTCAAATGTAATCGTTACTATAAAAAAAATAATTTGACTTTAAATATACAGGGTGTTTCTGAAAACTTGATATTATTTCATTTTGAAATGGCCGCCACATGTGCCGTGTCATAGGTGATATGCATATTGTTCTCGCCGGGCGGGTGATTTGATATATATATATTCGAATTCTTCACACACACACACACACACACACACACACACACACACACACATATATATATATATATATATATATATATATATATATATATATATATAATGTACCTATTCGATTTTACGTTCTACGTATCATATTTGTGATTTGATTTATTCTTTCCTACACTTCTATAGAAATTTCCATATTCTTGCTATATATATAAATATATATATATATTTACGAGGAGCATCTGTGAAGTCGGCTTGAAAGTCAACACCAAAGTGTACCTGGATGTGCTGAAGAGTGTGGTGATCCCCTGGTGCAATCAGGTGTCCGGTGGCTGAACCTGGGTGTGGCACCAGGACTCAGTGCCGGCCCACAAGTCTAAAGAGACCCAGACTTGGTTTTAGAAGGAGTGCTACGACCCTGTACCCTTCAATCACTGGCTCCCTCCTCCATCGACCTGAACCCGCTGGACTACTTCGTTTGGTCATACGTCGAGAACATCACCAACATGATCTCCTACAATACCAAAGCCAGCCTGATCGCACCCATCCACCGAGTATTCACCGAGCTCCCGTCGACGCTTGTAGAAAAGACATGCTCCCAGTTCCGGAGGCGGTGATTGAGGCTGAAGGTGGTTACACTGAATATATGTCAGCTCTACTATATAATCAAGTTACCTGAATTGATTTTTTCAATAAAAGTTTTAACATATAGCTGTAGTGTTGTTTTCTTTAGGATTACAATTTTATCGTTCCACCCTGAATATATATATATATATATATATATATATATATATATATATATATGATTGATTAGTTGGATGGTTGCATATCATATGTAGGTTGTTTAATGCCAAATTTTGTTTATACATTTATGATATATATATTTGTACTTTTTGGGAACATAATTTTTAAACGAGCCTGAGCTCATTTGCTCACAGTCTAATTGTTTTAAGTATTGCTATCGAACAATAACGGTTCTCTTTGCACGCAGTTAAACGGTTTCAAATGTTGCTTTCTAGAACTAATAGTTTTATTTGGCTACAGTTAAATAGTTTCAAGCGTAGTAAATGATTAAACAGTCGTATATGACTCACAGATTAAACCTTCAACTATACAACTACTCCGTGTCAGAGTAAACCGGAAAGTAATGACAACGAATGGGTACTCTAAATTTCGAAAAGTTCCAGGAGTTGAGCCTCACCATCAGATTCAGTTTAGTGTTATATCCTGGAGACTCGTTGGACGTCGAGGTTTAACAGCTGCAGCAAACTGGCAAATATATATATATATATATATATATATATGCGTGTGTTTGTGTGTGTGTGTGTGTGTGTGTGTGCATATTTTGATACATATATGCTCCCCCAATGGGGGTTGAGCTCTCTGGCGAAGGAATTGCCGGCCGCCGCTAGCGTAATGCTAAGCTCTTCGAAAGAATTGAGCACTCTGGTAGCCGATAGGGTATTAAAAATGTAAACAAAGGCTGCTACTGCTGTTTCTAAAAATAAAAATACCTTAAAATTCCCTTAGCCAACGTGGTCTGCTTGGTTGCCGAGTGGTCTGAAACACAGTCTAACGTAAAGTTGGACGGGTTTTGAGCCCGGCTTCGAGCGTCCTGCGTGTCTAGCCACACTGAAGAGTTCTGATAGAACGAAACAGTCTTTCTGTGGATGACTATATATATATATCATCAGGCTGAGCAGACGGCACGGAGTTCCTTAACTCTCTCTCTCTCTCTCTCTTTATCCGTCCCTATTGTCTATCACTTTAATCTGGTCCTCTACAATGCACCCAGTTTCCATACAGAGCTTATGTATGCATTTACCAACCACTCTGCACGGACAGGATATGTCACATGGTTAATTTTTTAAAGCGGTGTTTAACGGCTTTAAATTCAGAGTTTTCTTTCTGCTAGATTTGTTGCCTCAACAATGCTGAAGAAACCAGTCTTCCTAATATTTACTCATAGCTGGAGGGAAAATAATTGGAGTCATATTTTCCCAAGGGTATTAGTGCTATGTGAAATGTATTCAATCTCGTCTAGAATTTGAACTCGTGTCGTCATGTCCGTTTCCTCTGGCGATAACCCTTAAACCTCGAGCACCTGTGTACTCACGCAAAACGGAATTGTTTGAAATAGAACGGATTATTCTCTTAGGACTAGATTTGGCGTTAAATAACCTATAAAGGTTGATTCCATAAAACCCAACCAACCAACAATAACAAATCATATGCTAAATTAAATTAGAAATAGAACAGTTTAATCATTTGTCTCTGTATAAACTAATAACTGATATTAAATTGAATTGTTAGTGATACATGACAATTCTTGGAATTATTTAACAATGTTCAATCGAATGATTAACGTTGAACAGAATTATGCGTGTTAGATAGCAACTGAAACCATTAAACTCTGTAGAAACGATAGTAATTCGAGTGCACAAATTAGTTCTAACTCGTTTAAAAATGAAATTACCGACTTACATATCAATTATATCTTTTCAAAATTACGCCAACAAATGACTGATATTAATATTTTACCGTTGCATAGCAATACTTAAAACCATTTAACTGTGTGCAAAAATTGAGCTCAGACACGTTTAAAAATGTTATCAACAAAATGTGTTTATAAATAATATGGAAATCTAATATATATGTGTAAAAAGGATTTGGCATTGAATTACCTTCAATGTTTGATATACCATAAAACCCAACCCGTGGTGTAATGGTTATCGTCGTAGGAAATGGACACAGCGATACGAGTTCAAAATCCTGGACGAGAATGATTGCATTTCACATAGCACTAATACCCTTGGGAAATGTATGAATCCAATTATTCTCCCTCCAGCCATGGGTAAATAGGAGGGCAGACTGAGTTCTTCAGCCTTGGTAAGGTAACTAGTCTAGGAGAAGGAAAACTCTGAATTCAAATCTGTTAAAGTCCGCTTAAAAATTGACCTTGTGTCATATCCTGCCCGAGCAGAGGGGTTGCTAAATATCATAAAACCCAACTAAACAAGGTCATGCTCCAAAAATGTGTGGACTGTTCTAAATTAACCATAGACGTGAACGTGGTACTCATGCAACAAATATTTTTCTTTAGTTCTCGATTTATGTCTTGGTATTTAAAAATATATTGGTCAGTTCAGGAATCAAATGGCAGTTTTTTTTCATCTATTTGAGAACATATACGAGGTGAATACGATAAGTTTCCAGACTTTTTTCGTATGGGCACTCTTATTAATAGTACAGACATGAAACTCTAGTCCCCTTCGAAGTAATCTCCTCCGACTGCAATGCACTTGTTCTACCGTTCCAACAACTTCTGGAAGGCTCCATGGAAGTCCTTTTGTGTGAGCGTGTCAATGACCTTCGTCACAGCCTCTTTCATCTCCTTCTTTTTCTCATAACGACAGCCTCTAAGTTTTTCATTGAGCTTAGGGAATAACCAAAAGTCACAGGGAGCAAGGTCTGGACTATTGGGAGGTTGTCTTGATGCCCAGTGCGATAGACGACAACTATCTAAGGCAGTAATTACTGGGGATACGGTTACAAGACAGCATTCCTATCCGAGGTCGTGTTTCATCACCTGAATGAGGCTAGAGGTGAAATTTGGCCGAAACATAGTGAAAGAAGAAACAACACAAAAACTAACAAGATGAGGACAAAAAGTCCGCAATAAATTAAAGAAAAATTAATTCTTAGATCTTTTTCCTATTTCATACTCTAAATTCATTTGCGTTATTGTAATAATTGATTTAAATTTAAATGCTACAAGTCCCGTCAACTGATTCTACAAAGAGGTAATTATTCCCCTAACGCTTCTGCCACCAGCAGGATGTTAAAAAGCTCAGTTTTCAAGTGCAGTACAGCTGGTATAAATTCAGTTTTCTTTCTCCTAGACTGAGTGCATAAATGAGGATTAAAAAAAACCTAAAAACAGTCTTTCTGTCGGCCTCTCCTTGGAGAAGGAACAGATAAGTGCCTAAACCCAGAATAAAAGAACCTAGTCTAACCTACTCCTGACTTATCATTGGAGGAACAACCGATAAATGCTTAATCCATGTTAAAAGAACCCAGTCTGCCCTACTACTTACTTATCGTTGGAGGAAGAACCGATAAATGCTTAACCCACGTTAAAAGAACCCAGTCTACCCTACTACTGACTTACCGTTGGAGGGAGAGCTGATAGGTGTCAAACCCAGGATAAAAGAACCAATCTGCTCTTCTATCGACTCTTCGTTGGTGGGAGAAACGATAATTTCCTAAACCAAAATAAAAGAAGCCAATATACCCTTCTATCAACCCCTTGTTGGAGGGAGACTGATAAGTGCCTACACCAGGATAAAATATCGCAGTCTCCTCTTCTATCAACCCCTCGTTGAAGGAAGAAGTGATAAGTGCCTCACCCAAGATAAAGGAACCAATCTTCTCTTCTATCGATCACCGTTGGAGGAAGAACTGATTAGTGCCTAGGATAAAAGAAACCAGTCTGCCCTTCTACTGACCCCTTGTTGGAGGAAGAAGTAATAAGTGCCTAAACGAGGAAAGAGGAACCCAGTCTGCCCTTCTATTGAAAGCTCATTGGATGGAGAAGTGATAAGTGCCTAAACCAGGATAAAAATGCCAGTCTGCTCTTCTATCAACCTCTCGTTGGAGGAAGAAGTGATTAGTGCCTAAACCAGGATAAAAGAAGCCAGTCTGCCCTACTACTGACCTACCGTTGGAGGGAGAACAGATAAATCCTAGTGCCGGCTAAATGGACTCAGTTTGCCCAATAATTGACCTAACTAGCAAAACGTGAACTGTAAGCAGCGTTGTACATGATTTGAACTCGAATCCTTGACTCTGTTTCCGACGACGATAACCGTTAAGCTGAGCGTGCCTACGCATCGGTAAGGCTCCATAAAATAGCTTTCCGGGTATGACTCGAAAGGAATCCAGTTGTGAGACTCCAGTTTCGATGCTCTGCAGAGTATTGAGTCAACCCCGCTTTTTTTAGGTATGGTTACTTGATACCATAAACAAAAAAATATTATTATTAACGATAAAATTGTGAATCCCACCAAAAAATTGAATGCCATGTATAGTTGTAATTATAAATGGTTATGATAATGATTTACCGTTAATGAATGAATGAATAAATAAATGAAATTTCGGCATTAAGAAACCCATAAGGTGTTAATATGCCGTTAAACATATACTCTAAAACACGATTCTTGCATAAGTTTTAACATAAGGAATCAATAATAATGTTATAATAATCGTTCTCGGAGTAAAATGTAAATTTCTGGTAGGAAATTAAATTCACCACCATTTTTGCATTTCCATATAGATAGCAAATGAATAAATTCATTAAAGGACGTATTCTTTAAATAGCAATGAATGGTTATTTCTATGAGAAAATTATTTTTAAGGTAAGGTGGAATTTAAAAGTGCAATTAAGCAAAATACGACGGAACATTGGAAATAGAGTTACAATTACAATAACATTTTAAAAAAAGAATTAAATTTTATTAAAGAACCTATAAAGGATTGATATAGCGTTAAATAAACAAGATTAAACCAAAATAACTTATTTGCCTTTCCTCTGAGGGTGTATAATTATAATATTAATATATATATATATATATATATATATATATATAGAGAGAGAGAGAGAGAAATGCACTTATATATATATATGCACTTGGTTCGACATAAACCCACAAAGTGATTAAGTGACAACCAACACTGTCAAAATAAGATAGATAGATAGATAGATAGATAGATACGAGGATCATTAAATAAGTTTCCAGACTATTTTCGTATGGACACTTTTATTGATAGTACACACATGAAACTCTAGTCCCCTTCGTAGTAATCTACTCCTTCTGGAAGGCTCCATGGGAGTACTCTTGTGTGAGCGTGTCAATGACTTTCGTCACAGCCTCTTTCATCTCCTCAATTGTCTCATAACGACAGCCTCTGAGCTAAGGGAATAAGCAAAAGTCACAGGGAGCAAGGTGTGGATTATAGGGAGGCTGAGGAACTGTCTTGATGGCCATCTTGGTCATATAGTCTGTGAAAAGGATGGAGTTGCGGACTGGCGCTTAGTCTTAGTGGAAATGCCACAGACCCGATTTGATGAGTGCTGGGCTGTTCCGACAGAACCTCTCCCAGAACTCCCTTAAAACGTCAACATAGTAAACCTAACACTAACCCCGACCCTTTGGCCAATCAACTCTGGCGTTCAGACTCCCGTACTCCTCCCATACCTCTCATCATCACTGACAGACTCACTGCCTTCCTTGAATCTCTTATGCCATTCAAAAACTGATGGTCGAAAAGCAGTCTGAAGCATTCCATACGTTTCTGTGGCTTTTTTCCAAGTTTAAAATAGAATTTTATTGCATTTCGTTCTTCTAAAGTGTCCTCTCGTCCAGATTGTATTTTTGAAAATCACCAGCTGTGATAATCAGGTTTTAGTAGGGTGTATTCCAATTCCTGCTGTAGCTGTTCGTTTTAATTTGAAATCATAAAAATTGGTCAGTAATCTCAATAGATGTATAGCAATAACATACCGAATTTTCATGTGTCTCCGACAATTTTAAATGCCTCAACAAAAAAGTGTGGAAACTTATTGAAAGCGCCGCATGCACACACACACAACCACACACACACACACACACACACACACACATATATATATATGTGTAGAAACAAATTTATTCATATATATATATATATATTTACATATATATAGAGATATTCACACACACACACACACACACACATAACACGCACACAAACACACACAAACACACACATATATATACATATATATATACTTGACCAATCGGTTAGGGCTGTAGAATATCCCGACTGCTTCTCTTCAGAGTGGTAAGACCCCCCACCAATGCGTGTCCTAGATATAACACGAAACAATCTTATTGATAGGTTCCAGGGATATAGGGAATGCGGAGCACTCCTTCATTGCCATTGCTCCCGGGTGCACTCTGTCCTGGAGTGGTAACACCTGATAGGGTCCTATCTATGGGCTAAATAGAACTAATGGCAAAGTTATACTAAACTGAATTGTTTGACTTAACTGATTACGTTAAAATAGAAATGTTTTTGACAATTAAACCATACTTACATTTAAACTGCGTGTTTATTCTAAACTGAATTATTTGAAATGGAACCGTTTTTTGACATTGGAACTGTACTTACACTAAACTGATCTGTTTAATATAGAACTATTTTGACATTTAACTGTGTGTAAACAAAATCCTTACTTCAACTAAACTGAATTAGCCGAATTAAGACTGCTTGACTAAACTGAATAGATTGAAATAGAAATTTTTTTTTCACAATCAAACTGAACCTACGTTTAAACTGCGTACTTGTCCTAAACTTAACCGTTTGAAATATAACTATTTGCATAAAAATGGATTTGGCATTAAATAACCTAAAAAGGTTGATATGTCATAAAACCCAAACAACCAATCAACCACACACAAACACACAAATCTGTAATATAATATAATATAATATAATATAATATAATATATATTAGTTTTAATATATATTTAATAGCATGAATGCTTATCTGCAACCATTGGTTTCATACCAGCTTTATATGACCATCATCTGCAGGTCGATGGTCTTATAAAGACATGAAAACAGTGGTCGCAGATAAGCATTCATGCTATCAAATATATATCAAAACTAATATATATATGCATATAATTACTCTCAGGCAAAACACAAACTTATTACCCTCTCATTTGCTTACCACATACTGGTGTAAAAGAATAAAAATTAATGTCTACCCGCCCACGTGGACATTCGGAGTGTCGCAGATCCACTGATAGCATCGAAATTCTTTGCCACATTTTATTTTTTCACCAATTCGTATAAACGTATAATTGATTGACTAGATTAATGGAGAATATTTAGTTGATTTCCCAATCACCCAGACCCTAAATTTGCGTTAGCATCTATCTAATATACTAACACTAAATAAACGGAAAGAAAGGTATGATAAAATCATTTATACATCATCGCTCGGAGAAGCAGAAAAAGGCGCTGGTCTATTTGAGAACTCAGATAAAACAGATTTCATGTATTTCATTAAAGATTAGGCCATCTTTTTTTTTGAACGGCAAGCCTCTGAAATTACAAGACCGGTTCCTAAAACCTCGGTAGCAAGATCTCATCTTTTGACAGCATTGTTAACATACTATTAGGAAATGGATGGACTGCCATCAACGGGTTATAGTTCAAATAAAAACCTGAAATCCCTGATAAAACGATGGGAATACTTAAAAGCTTCAGCCAGGTTAGTATGATTGTATGGTTGCACCTTTCGGACTCTAAAGAAATGTTTGGAGAAAAAGCTAGATCGGAACTATACAGAGTTGGCCGACCAGCAAAATATTACATCCAATATCTCTGTGCGAACACTTGATGCCGTCTAGAAAATTTACCAAATGCGATGGCTGATAAGGACAGATAAAGAAAAAGGGTAGTGAGAGAGTGAGAGAGAGGGAGAGGTCTAAAGGAATCCGTCCATATCGGCACGCCTTGATGAGGGTGATGATATATATAATTAGTACTAACAATAATAGCCAACCATACCGTAATAGATAAAATATGTATATAGTATCTTTGAGCAAGCGGTATATGAAAGATATGCAAAAAGAGGAAAGGTCATTCTTGGTTTGGTTTCTTTGTTTAATGGCATATCAACCTTTGTAGGTTATCTTGAGCTATTCTCCTAGAACAGTAGTGGTACTATTTATCCCATAGCTGGGAGAATAACGGGCTTCATACCTTTCCCAAGGCTATTTGCCCGAAAGTGAAAGTAATAGCGCGACTGGAGCACGAACTCGCTTACTACGATTTCGCAGTCCATCGCTTTAACTACTGCACCACCGGTCTTCCTTGAGATTGTTGGCAGTACAAATGATGTTTGCCATTAGGAAGATTGCCCAGTTGGCTGGGGTTGTAAAATACACCAACTGTAACTCTGCAGTGGGGTGAGACACCCCTCCAATGAGTGTACTGGATATATCACTAAAAAAATCTGATGGTGAGGTTCCAGTAACGCAGGAGCTTAGGGGAATGGGGAGTAATTCTTCGTTGTCATTGCTCGCAGCTCCACTCCGTCCCGGAGCGGTAGCACCTCGTAGGGTCCTTTCTATGGGTCAAATAGAACTAAACTGTGTTCTTATGCTGAACTGAATTGTTTGAAATAGAACTGTTTTGACATTTAAACTACGGACTTATGCTGAAATTGACATTTAACTGTAAGTAAACAAAACCTATACTTAAACTAAATTGAATTGTTTGTATTAGAACTGTTTGACTAAAGTAAAAAGCTTGAAATAGAAATATTTTTTATGATTAAACTGTACTTATGCTAAACTGAATTGTTTGAACTATAACTGCTTTACCGACAAAAGTTGACATGCCACAAAACCCAAATAAACAAACAAACAAAGCAAGAGATAACGTCTTCACAGTTTTAAGAACAGAAGCAAAAAAAAAAAAAACAAAAAACAAACAAACACGAGAAAAGATTTCTTGGGTTTTCATGTGACTTTTCACAAAGCCACCGCACGGACACGCCAATTCTTCTAGGAGATAATCATTTATGGTCTCCCTATGTTATATTGTCATATGCCGTATCATAACGACACAATAATAAAGACAGACGCATGATAAAGACGCACGAAGACATCTTTAAGAAAATATTTACCTCTCACTTTATTGCAACGGTTCGAAAGGGTTGTTCAGGGTTTGCGTGTGAGAGGGAGCTGGAGACCAAACATAAACTGTAATATTTTGACACCTCTGTTATGACCGTCACGTTGTGTCTTTCTTGTTCTCTAGGGCTGTTGAACCGGAGGCCTAGGGCCCACTCTGCTGGATGCTCACTTTCTTTACTGAATCTTATCAGCATCTTCTCAGGACCCCAAACTCCATCGGGGTTCCCGGGGGCCCCCTCGGTCGGGTGTGGCTTTCCCTATCACATCTCCACTCCAACTGTCTGGAACTCTACTGGCAACTCCACTGGCTTGTTGAACTCAACTGAATTATATAATCGTTCGACGCCCACTCGATCTTTGAAATCGAATGTTTAATCGTCATCAAGCAGAAATAACTGTCATGCAGTTCAGAGGTCACTCTCTTCTGGTGCATCAGTCTATGCGTGTACCATGGGAATTTCTTTTAGCTCGTCCCATTTCATCAGCCAATTTCTGTCCACGGGATTTCCTCTCCTAACTGCCACTGGAATGTGTCACTTCCTTCCGGCGCATCACCTTGAATTGTATTTTGGGCCGGGTCAAAAGGTCAAAATATAACAATCATCCGTTAATTATTTTTCAAAATTCTACATGCGGAATTTTCTTCTCGTTCGTCTCCATCACCCTCACACATATTTTACAGAATAATTTACAAGGACAATTAATGGCTGAAAACACAAAAAGAATCACTTGAACTACAGCAAACAAAATCTTACTCAGAAGGCGACCTTCTCTCTATGTAACACTTGCCCGGCTAATTATTATCTAAATTTGTCTTACTATATTTGCATGGTTGGCCATCTTGACATGTGTGCATCAAGGTACGATACGGATGCATTTTTTTATCCTCCCAACACAATGGGCCCTCTATAATTCCTTGAAGAAATTTCAAAACCCTAAAAGGACCATACCCTGGTCCCAGATCCTGGTCACGGCACCAAATCGCGATATGTGATATTGTCATATGCCGTATCATAACGATACAATGATAAAGACACACGCATGATAAAGATGCACGAAGACTTCTTTAAGAAAATATTTACCTCTCACTTTATTGCAAGGGTTCGAAAGGATTGTTCAGGGTTTTGCGTGTGAGAGGGAGCTGGAGACCGAACATAAACTGTAATATTTTGACACCACTGTTATGACCGTCACGTTGTGTCTTTCTTGTTCTCTAGGGCTGTTGAACCGGAGGCCAAGGGCCCACTCTGCTGGATGCTCGCTTTCTTTACTGAATCTTATCAGCATCTTCTCTGGACCCCAAACTCCATCGGGATTCCCGAGGGCCCCCTCGGTCGGGTGTGGCTTTCCCTATCACATCTCCACTCCAACTGTCTGGAACTCTACTGGCAACTCCACTGCATCGTCGAACTCAACTGAATTATATAATCGTTCGACGCCCGCTCGATCTTTGAAATCGAATGTTTAATTGTCATTAAGCGGAAATAACTGTCATGCAGTTCAGAGGTCACTCTCTTCCGGTGCATCAGTCTATTAGTGTACCACGGGAATTTTTTTTAGCTCGTCCCATTTCATCAGCCAATTTCTGCCCACGTGATTTCCTCTCCTAACTTCCATTGGAATGTGTTACTTCCTTCCGGTGCATCATCTTGAATTGTATTTTGGGCCGGGTCAAAAGGTCAAAATATAACACCTAGAAGAGTATGCTCATGAAAGATTGGTAAGAATTTAACCTATAGAATCTATCCAACCCCACCACACACACAAGGTTCGACACAAGATCAATATTTAAACTGAGTTGCATCATTATGTCATGACATTAACACGGATTTCCTTGACCTTCTTTCACTACTCATCTCTATCATCCATCGCTCCCGGCAGGTCTTCTATGCTAAATTCTGCATCAGTACAGAGCTCTTGTAGAGAGGATCTAGCTGGTTGCCCAACACTTGTTCGTCAGTGTGAAGGGTTCCACGGGAGTACATCGCTTATGATTTCGTCCAGCAGTGTCCCGCATGTCTTGTTCGTCTAACTGGTTCAGATTCAGGGATTTTTTCTCTTTGACCGACTGCTATACAGATGTTAAAGAACCTAGTCTGCCTTACTATTTGGTCATAGCTGGAGGGACAATAGATGGTATTATACCTTTCTCAAGGGTATTAGCATTATGTAAAATGCTAACAGTCTCGTCCAGAATTTGAACTGGAGTCACCGTGTCAATTTCTTACAACGATAACCACTACACTGTGATCGCCTACATAGTAAGAGTTTAATCTGTAGTGATTGGGTTGGATTAGATCGCGGAGTAGGTGTTCATTTTGGCTCACGGTGTACATTTACTCCTTTTCATATATAACGTGAATATATTCATTGTACTAAAACAATTCTCTAAGAAGAATAATAGTGACATTAGCAGACGATAACTTATAGTGGACATTTTTCTTTTGTTCCAAAGTTTTGAGTATACGCATACAAATTTTATCTTAAAATACAGAAAAACAAAACAAAACAGAAACAGAAGAAAAAACTTATTTTGATCACTGAGGTCTTTTGAAAGTTGTTTTGTAGCATCAAATTTTTCTTATTTTTTAGAAATAATATTTTTGTACAAATTAAAACTTTTTTTTTAAATTTAAGATTTACAAACATGGCTAAATTTCAATTTTGAAATACAGATTCCGGCAGCATTATATGTCGGATTTAAAATTACCACTGCGAAGGAAACAGAAGTAGGGATCAAGAAAAAAGGGTGTATGTGAGCGGCAACAGCAACAAACATATGATTTAAGCGCCAAAGACATCTATGGGAGTTTCAATTTATCTAACGGCATGCCAACCCGTCTAGGGTTATTTTTATACGAAAAGGTTAATATATCGTATTCATTGTACGTAAATGTTTATATTTTTTGCGTACTTGTTTTGTAAGATTATTTTTTGCACAATTTCCACACAGATCTATTTTGACGTATAGAATGGTTCCTAATATTTACGACCACTCCTGGTCAGAGTGGATCTGGGAGTAAGTGAAATGAAAGCGTACTCCACATTCCCTAGATCTCCAGAAATAAAACCCTTCGATCAGATGCAGATTTTTGTCATATTCAAGGCACTCCTTTTTTTGATGGAGTCTTACCCATCAGCAGAGTAAGCAGTCTGCGTATTCTAAGCCCCAATTGACTGGGCCGTTGAATTTCTAAGTGAGATTTTTTAGCATACCTCATCTCATCAAATGAGGTCATCCCGCGGCCTACGTGGTTAATAGGTATGTCTCCTTGTGATGACTTTCGCTGGATATAGCTTGAGGGTGAAGTCTTTAAACGTAGGTCAAAGACAACTGATTAACTGAAATTTCTGATTCGTCATGAAATCGAAGCAATACGAGAGAGTATGACTAGATGAGCATTCCAGAACATCAGAGAGGCTTCAAGAGTGCATAGCTCGTGAAGTCAAGTACTTGGAATGTATGATTTTGAAAACAAAATGATAAAAAGAACGATAAAAAAATAGCAAATATGTTTTTTTCTGATATAAAATAGTAGTCTTTAATTGGATCATTTTGAGATGAGGCTTCTTAATCTGAGAATTAATTTTTTATTTATTGCGGACATTTTTTTGTCCTCATCTTGGTAGTTTTTTTTTGTGTTGTTTCTTCTTTCACTACGTTTCGGCCAAATTTCACCTCTGGCCTTCTTCAGGTGATTTTTACCGCGACCTCGGATAGGTTTCAAATCCTACCCAAGCCGGCCAGATGTTTACTTGGTCAAAAACGTGGTGCGATAGACAACAACTATGGAAGGCAGTAATTACTGGCGATACGGTTACAAGACTCATCATTCCTATCCGAGGTCGCGGTAAAATCACCTGAAGAAGGCCAGAGGTGAAATTAGGCCGAAACGTAGTGAAAGAAGAAATAACACAAAAAAAACTACCAAGATGAGGACAAAAAAAGTCCGCAATAAATAAAAAATAATTCTCAGAATAAAATAGTATTTTGAATAGGATCTATATAGTTTTTTTATAACTTTTCAAACTCGTGATATCATTCTGTTGGACATTATATGAAACCATCTGACCAACCACCAAGTCAGCATGTGAAACGAGGACATCCTTGTAGTGTAATGTTTAAAGCGATGGACAGCGGAATCGTAGTAAGCGAGTTCAAACTCCAGTCGCGCTATTACGTTCACTTTCAGACAAATACCCTTAGGAAAGGTATGAATCCCCTTATCCTCCCAGCTATGGGTTAAATAGTACCACTTCTGTTCTTCTAGGAGGATGGCTTTGGCATTAAATAACCTACAAAAGTTGATATGCCATTGACCAAATAGACCAGCTTGTGAAACATATTCATTTTATAGTGGGTAGCCACACACGAATCGGTAATCATTTTTTGCAGGTAGAAAAATGTTTGGTTCTTTCGGCATACCCTATACTGAGGCGCTTCAGGCACCAAGCAATGAAATCAACCCTGCAAAGCAAATATTGTCTGGGATGGAAGGATCCCTTGGTCTACACAAATCATTTAATATCACCCACACGTGGCAAGTCCAAGTGCTGGTATGGCAGATTTGATTGACACTGTATAATATTTTACCAGAAGTTGATTTGTCCTAATGAATCACATAACATATAGAAATATCATCGACTTCTTTAAAGATGAGTGAACACCGACTGCTGCCCAGTGAAATCCATTTTCAACGAGTGCTCCATTATTGTAGTTTTGTGTCAGCCTATTCTCCATTTAAGGTATACAAAAAATTAATAATGTCTTTCGACGTATACATGATATAACCTTTATAGTAAACACTACTAATAAACACGAATTTTGTCCCATAGGCTGGGGCTGTAGAATATACTTACTGCTTCTCAACAAAGGACTGAGATACTCCCTCAATGAGTGTCCTGATATGACACTAAATCTGATGGTACGGCTTCAGTAATACTGGAGTTTTAGGGAATGCGGAGTACTCCTTCATGGCCCTTACTCCTAGGTCCACTCTGACCCGGAGTTGTAATACCTGATACGGTCCTATCTACGGTTCAAATATAACTAAAATATTTTCTTATGCTAAAGTGAATTTGGTGAAATAGAACTGTTTTTGACATTTAAACTGCGTACTAATGCCAAACTGATTTGTTTGAAATATAACCATTTTTTAAATAGAACTAAACTGTGTACTTATCGCAGACTAAATTGTTTGAAATGGAACTGTTTTGACGTTGAAACTGTGAACTTATTCTAAAGTGAATTGTTTGAAATAGAACTATTTTTGTCATTTAACTGAACTGTTTTGACATTTAACTGTTTCTAAAAAAAATTATACTTATACTAAGATGAATTGTTTGAAATTTTATTCGGCGTTAAATGACCCAAAAATTGTTGATACGCTATGAAACAAAATAACCAACCAACCAACCAACTAAACACGTATACTCAGAATGATACTAAACAGCATCTGGTGGTGAGGTACACCTGTTCACGATTTTTGGGATTATGGAGTCCCTCTCTCCTGTGTTAGAATCATTTCCATATCTACTCTTTCATATCTCTCTATTTGGGTCCTATGTAGCTGTGAGATATAATTCTTTGAACATTTTTAGTAGTAGCTGAGAATACATTAAACTATAATACTATAACTTTGATTCATATTTTTCCCAAAGGTATGAGCACAATATGGAAGCGCTGGTGGTGTAATTGTTAACATCATAAGAAATAGATACTGCAACCCGAATTCAAATAGTAAGACTGACTGAGCTCTTTTACCACGATATGGCAACATGTCTTGGAAAAGAAAAACTCTGAATTCAGATTGTTAAACCCTGCTTTAAAAATTTTACATACGGCTCACAAGGAAACGTTAGTCAATATATATTCACGCAATGTGAAATGCAAATAATCTCGTTCATGAGATCAATTCGAGTAGTCGAATCCACGTCCTACAGTGATAACCATTACGCTACTTGCGCCTCCTCAATTTGTTTACAGATTTTCTAATTTTCATGCGTAGGCTACGTTAGCTAGTACATAGAAGCAGTAATATTTTATTGCAACCATATAGCTATTGAAGAAATGGAACAGAATATGAAAATAAAACATTTTATTCACCGAACAGAATAATAATAGTTAAAAGAAAAGAAAAACGTAAACTCGTCGATAGAGATACGGAATAAAAGAAGCAAAGCAAGCTTCTTTTTTTTCACCCCAAAATATATATAGAAAAACATCTCAAACTTTAAATTATGCACAGCCACAGTTTCGTATCCACCCGAGGGTATTTTTTTTTTAAATTTCTATTCGCTTCTGACTTCTTCATAATCAGCTCATGACACTCTTTATATTTCATTTCACGATTTTGTGTGCCTTACCTTGATGTACATGCTGTTTGATAAGGTGACACTCGCTGGGAAATAAAAGATAAAATAGGAGGAAAAAACGGTGACTAAGAAATAAGAAAGAAAACCAAAAGTGAAAGAGAAATAAAAAACAAATAAATAAATGAATAAATAAATAAAAAGACAAAAAACTAAAAACGAACACAAAAACAAAAAAACAAAAACAAAAAAACAACTTACAAACAGAAAAAACTAAATAACGATAGATTTTTGCATTAGTTTAGATGTAATGTCATGGCTATTTCAAAACAATTTCGACGACAAAAAACAAAAACAAAAAAAAACAAAAACAAAACAAAACAAAAACAAAACGAATAAATAAATAAATCAAAATCATAAAACTTTTCGGCAATTGTTCTGCTGATGTGTATTGAGTGAGATTTACGAGCTGCTAAAATGATATTTATTATTACTATTTTACTCTTTTGAGAGTCTTTTTTATTCCAGCGTTAACTGATGATTTTTCATTGGAATTTAGGTGACAGCATGCTTCCTCAAGTCTCCAGGACTCTTCTCAGTATTCTTAATATTTCTATCGTTTGAATGGTCTCCATTTGTCTTTTTATTTCCAAGTCTTCCTGTCTCTTTATAAATCTTTTTCTAACTGTACCGAGCCCATTAAATTATTATTTTACTTCTTTGAGACTTTTTCACACCAGCGTTAGCCGATGGTTTTTCCTTGGAATTTTAGTGACAGCAAGTCACCGCAACCCTCAAGGACTTTCCTCAGTATTCTGGCAAATCTTAATAATACTGTAGTCTGGTTGGTCTCCACTCGTCCTCTTATTTCGAAGTTTTCCAGTCTTTTTACTAATCTTTGGTGACTGATCCAAGCACGCCAATAATAATTGGTATTACCGGCACTTTCATGTTCCATATTTGAATTTTTTTTAGCAAGGTCTTGGCATTTATCTCTTTTCATTTTCTTCTAATTTTAATTTGTGGTATGCTTGAACGGCAAAGTTCACTATTCAGCAGGATCTCTTATTTTTGTTGACTCTCACTAGTTCTGGTCGTCAAGCCAATATAAGTTGATACGTTTGTATCTCAAAATCCAAGAGAACTTCTTTGTCTCATTCCCCAGGACGTATCCCGCGTGGTGCATATACTACTTTTGCGTATGGTCAAATTAATTTTTTTTGCAGAAGTTAAGGAGGAAAACTTCCCCCCACCAGGTTTGTTAAGTCTTTTACTCTTTTTGATCTAATTTGCTGCATTCACTTATTATATGATTGATCGTTTTGTCTCTATCGCCGAATAACGTACATTTGCTATCGTGTTGCGTCTTATATATTTTTGCTTTAACATAGTTGGTCGTTATGGCGTTGTTTTGCGCTGCTTATTCAGTTTCTTTCTTAAGGTTTCTCTTTCTTAGCCATGTTCGAGTCTTCTAATTGGTGAGTTAGTTTGTCGCTTGATATCTCCCTACATTTGTTTTTTCTTCTCATTTTTGTTTTCTAGTTATTGTTGTTCTGTTGATACTTGAATTGTTTGCATTGATTCTGATCACTGTAATCTGTCATTCTTTGATCATTTTTATGTTGTCTTCGAATAGCTGTATCGACGCTATCTACAATGGAGGTGAGTCCTCTTATACTTCTTTTTCTTGACGCATATATCTGTCATCTCTGGGATGTTAGGCCTTATGGATCTTCATGAATTTTTTTGTTCTCTGGTCCATTTGTTGAGGTACGTCCGTTGTCCACTTCCAGAATGATCCCGAATATCTTACAAGAGGATAGCCCAGGTTTTTTAAAAATCTCTTTGATGAGATTTCTGTTATCTAGTTTGGTTTCGAGTAGTTTTCTCGTTTTTCTGAGACGTTCTATTTAATTTTTCTTTTATTTCCGCTAGTTTGATGGTATCCACTTTGAATATTCCCAAGTACTTATGATTTTCCTTTTCTCCGAGTGTTCTGATTTTTCTTGATTTGATAGTCCTCTCCCTTTCGTCATTTGTTATTTTCCACTTCTTATTTGCTTGGCACATTTTTCTATGCCACATCTCATTTCTAAATGCTGAATGTATATTCTCACTGCCTGTTTTTGGGTTTCCTATTCTTTTTCATTTTTGGTAAACAGTTTGATGTCATCTACGTTGATTGGGTGGTTGTTCTTTCTTTGCCATTTAGTAATTTATTATCCGCCTGCACATTTCCCTAAGTATGTGACCAAGTGGCATCACTGCCAATCAAAATAGTAATAGTGATAGCGAATCTCCTTGGAATATACGTCAGTGCATTTTAACCTCAGCAAAACTTTTTCATGCTTCAGTCAATTCCCCTTCCCAATTGTTCATGGTTTCCTTGATAAACCTTATGACTTTGTTCGATATCTTGTACATTTTCAGACAGTCTAATATCCAGCTTTGTGGGACTATATTCTTTGTCTTTTTGCTGTTAACCAAGTCTGAATACATTTTTTCGTTTCGTTTTACTCTTCTTGAAGATGTGCTTATCAATATATAGAAGATCTCCTGCTCCTCTCGTTCCCTTATGGCCTCCTTTTTGTTCTTTACGTAAAAGTCTGTAGCTTATTAGCGAATAGCAAATCTCCTCCCTACTTTTTGCTGTTAGTATTTTCCAGATCATCAGTAGGCACGTTATGGGTCTATTACTGTTGGGAGCGGTTAAATTTTTAGGTCTTTTTAGGTCAGCGTGGTCTTTTTTTAGTCGTCTATTTGGATATGCTTATTTGTTCTCGAATACTTTATCTCCTTCCAATGTTAATTATTTTCTTCTTACTCTCACTTCAACCCTTATTATGATTCCTTCGACCACTATTCTTATATTCTAAATCATTTCTATGTATTCAGACAAATATGTTAAAATCATACAGAAAGTACAAAAAACAGGCAATGCATTTCAATGATAGAGTACGAGACATATGTGTATAAATATATATATATATATATACGTGACCTTTCCTTTTTTCATTTTTTGGTCTCTTTCGAACGTTATCACTAATGGTATAGCGGGGTTTGTTCTAGTTTTTCTGTGGCTTATTTTCCTTACGGAGGGCCTTAACGTCTATTTCCTTAACGTGTCGAAGACCTATTTGCTTTCTATTTTCTAATTCAATGGTTGACTACCAAAAATATTGTATCTCCTTCCTATGTCAATTTTTTACTTCTTACTCTTACTACCCGTCTTATCATTGCTCCTGCTGCTTTGACTCTACTTCTTCTTTTTCTCCTTCTTCTCAAAGAGATACATATTTAAATGAAAAGTCCATGCAGTCAAATACTCACACAGTTTTATACGCCCGCTTAAATTAACAGATATTAGCATGAGCTTATTACTTTGCTTAAAACTTTATTACTTTGCTTAAAACACTTATCTCATCCATCGCTCTGTGAGATTACAGTTGAATCCCAGAAAACGTGCCGTATGCGACTACCGTCGAATTCTGCAGATTGTACTGTATAAACCTTCAGTCAAATTTCGAAAGGTGTGCCGTGTTCGACTTCAGGCGTATCCCGGAAGCCGTGTTGAATCGCTCTTGTTGAATTCCGGAACCCGTGCCGTATGAGAATATACTCCAATTTCATATTACATTCTGTTTACTTGTTCCTATTTTACACCCAGCCAGGAAATATTCTATTGTAGCTTTTCTTTACTTTGACATTATTTTCTATTCAAATTGTTACCATGTAAATGGAAAATGCCACTCTTAGGCCACATATCTTCCCAAATAGTTTACCGGAATCACACACAGAAACATTTAAAACACTAAATTGTCTAAAACAAACAAACAGAAATCACCTAAAAAACAAGCAAAATGAAACAAAAAAGCAATAATAAACTGAAAATTTTCTGGTCTTTTCTGGATTTAAAAAAATTATTCTAACATTTCATATCATTCGTATTCCACTAAATATTTTGTCATAGAACCTGTAACAGAGAAAAGGCAATAATTTGGCCATCTATCTTTCGATTTAAATCACAAAATACACAACCCTCAAGCATTAGATACGTTCAATTAAATAAAAATAACCAAAATACCAAACCAAATAAAACAGAAAACTAATAACAAAACCGGAAATTTACCGATTTTCAACAGAAATATTTTTTGATTATTCTAATTCTGTTTCATGACATATATTTATGATGATTATAAGGATTTAAAGTAATCTGTTTATTTTAATTTCAATCATACATCTTAGATGCATCAGGGAGATCTTCAGTGATGCACTGTCTTCATTGCGGATTTCGGGTTATTTCTGCATCATATCGGCTCCGATAGTAACCCCAGCGTGACTCTGGAAGAGCCTAGCCGCCTCCGTGATCGCGACGTGCTACGCTCGTGCCTCCACCAAAGCGAAGAAAAAAATAATTAGGCCGGACTTCGGAACTGACGGCTCAAGAAAATTGCTAAACGCAAAAGCAAATGTGTTAAATCAATTTTAGTTACAACAGTTATATAGCACTTCATTTCGTTCAAGTTCCCGAAACCTTCGAGCAACTTAAGCAGCTTTAAGACCTAGTTTAAACTGACCAAGTCGTAATTGGTCTATCCGTCAACCATTTTGTTAGCCATAACGCTACGAAGACCCTCGAATTTAAATGTTTTGTATTTTATTTTTATGTGTGGTTCTCAGCTAGTCTTGTGGATGGGTTAGCTGCAAATATGTGTGAAGCAGGTGAGGATGGTGACCTTAGGGTCCCAGGGATTTTCCGACATAATCTATATAACGTTATTCCTGGCATAACACCAGCCGTATTGGTGAGCCCTATTCTGCAGTAGAGTAGTTTGCGTGTTACATAGCCAGGTATGAATACGTGAAATAGAATGTTCATAACTCATATATAGATAACATAGGTTTTTCGACATGAGGAAGAGAGAGGCACAATCTTTCTATGACGACTTTTCCATCTGCCCCAAACCATGTGCGACACCTGCCGCAAGGCCTCGGCGAGCAAGTAAAAGTCAACTTTCTTCGTCTGAGGCAGGAATTCAACTCAACTAACTGACTTTTCTCAAATCCCCAGAATCCTCTGCGCACGCTTCCGGTGCATGACGTCATTCACACCTCCCTGGTCACATTTTTCTATCTGGAATTTTTATTTTGACATCTCTGAATGACACATCTTCCCCCTGCACGCGTGAACACCTGCGCTCATGTTGCACCTAACTAACCCATGCTCTAAGCGAAAGGTTCTCAGCCTAACTAAATCGAAAGGCAAGATATATAAAAAGAAATCCCTCGGCCATTATATTACATGCGTTCGAACTATAACTCTTCAGATGGAATATTTACAGAAATGTTAGTTTTTTTTCCGTAATCTTTATACTAATTCACATTCAGAGCTTTCTCTTGGCTTTTTCTCATCTCTAAAAAGCAGGAACATTCACATCCCTTAATTTCTGTCTTATTTTAGAGATAGACAATTATCACTACTTTTATTACTTCATTCACACTATCATTAGGATCAGCTTATACTACTATTTAAACTACTTGAGTGATTTTTTAGTAATGGGTTCAATCTCAGGATGAGATTGTGAAATCATTATCTCCGATATTCTTGTGTTTTCGAGATATAACAGTGGTTTGAAATATTTTTGGATTTTTGAATAGTTCATCACCTTTCGTGAGTAATCTAATGCCAAAGCTATCCTTATTTACCAACCCCTCCGCTCGGACAGGATATGAGACAAGGTCAATTTTTAAGCGGAGTTTAACAGGTTTGAATTCAGAGTTTTCCTTCTCCTAGACTAGTTGCCTCACCAAGGCTGAAGAACACAGTCTGTCCTACTATTTACCCATAGCTGGAGGGAGAATAATTGGATTCATACCTTTCCTAAGTGTATTAGTGCTATGTGAAATACAATTAGCTTGGTCCATGATTTGAACTCGAGTCGCCGTGTCCATTTCCTACGACGATAACTATTACACCACGGGCACCTCCTGCCAAAGCTATCCTCGTAGAAGAACAGTAGCATATATTTAGCATATATTGATGTATAAGAGGTTTTATACTTTTTCCTTGGTTATTAGTACAAAAGTGAACTCACTAGTATGACTGGAATTCAATCTTACTTTCTACGTCCAGCATGTTCACCGTTATGCCATGGGGATGGCACAATACAAAAACAATGGTGTCACTGAACACTTTAGTTCACGAATGCCTGTGACCACTAAATTTCAATTCAGGCAAAAAGTAACGCGTGAAAAATAGTTTCGATAAGCTGCTACTAATCGGTAGATGATTGGATAAATTGAATGAACCAAGAAAATTGGTCAACGTTGATTGAACAAATTTGGAGAGCTTATTAGTCACCATTGCAAAAGTTTATCAGCAGATCGTATAACGGTTATTAACGTAGAAAATGGATACCTGGATTCGAGTTGAAATACACGATGAAGCTGTTCGCATTTCACATCGTACTAAAAGCTTATAGGAATGGTATAAATTCAACTTTTCTTCTCCAAGATATAGATAAATAGTAGGACAGAGTGGGCACTTTAAACTTAGTTTCGTAACCACTCAAGGAAAAATGAAAACTATGAATTCGAACAGGCTACTTCATTATCATAATCATCATCACCAAGATGTGCTGACAGCACAGAGTTCCCTCGTCAAAAAGTCATTATAATCTTTCGGTAGCAGTTTTTTCCTTTATTTTCTCATAAGTTAATTTTACGCTTAAAGATAAGGTTGTTATCTGTGCCCCTGTCATAGACGTAACCAGATATTCTTCAAAGGAAGAAAACACTCCGGTGTGTGGTAAAAAATATACTTACTCTTTGAATTTTTATTATAATAAGTATGAGTCAAACTTTCTTTTTATCTTACTCATAATTACATTTTAATCTTACATACTAATTCATGCGTTTCTTTTTTCTTTAATAATTTCTACCCAATTTGACCTTTGGATTTTTTCATTGTAAGTTTCAAGATATTAATAGCATAAAATGAAACTAATATATAGATAAAAAATTGTATTGATATTCCGACGGACCGGTATTTCTTTCTGGTTATTGGTCATATTTAAGGAAGGAAATTTTAAAATTCTACCCAGTTTCATTTATTTTTTAAATCATTCTTTCAAAGCTGGCTACACTGTTGGGAATAAAAATCTAGCTAAAATATCTCGACAATTGTATGATATTTAACTCTTTTGGCTATTCTCATTAGACATAAAAGAATCAGTGTCTTCTGTAGCATGTCAGAAGCCTCTAAGTGAAAAAGCTATTTGTAAATTTGTTGTTTGGGTATTTTTTTTAGGTTGGATACTAACCTCACATCATTAACAGCATATTGATAAATAAATGTGGGTGTTCCTGCATTCCCTGATTCCTTTCTTGTCACCGGTCACATTTTAAAAAGAGATTTTTAAAAAATTTTATCCCCTTTTCGAATTTTTAAAAATTCCCACCTTTCAAAGTGGGTTACATGGAAGAGGATAAAAAAAAAACTAACTAACATATTTCAACAATCGTACGACATTTAACTTTTTCTTATATAAATTATAGAGTAATTTCTCTTATTTATTTACTCGCAATTAATTCTAATATAATTTCTATTTGTTGGATGAGTTTAGATATTGAGGTACTGCCAAATTAGCCCTTAAGTGAGTATTTCGAGAAAGCAAAATAATTCAGTCGTTAAAAGCCAGAAAGTCATTCTACTTAGATATCTGAAAGTTTGAAAATATTAAAGGGAGAAAGAAAAGAAGGAAAAAATAAACGTCTATCATTTTATAATGTTGCTTGGCATTGAATTCTTTGTTAGTTAAGTTCATAATCCTGAAATCAAAGATGATTGCCCGTAAGCAAATTTTCACATAACAATTTTATCAATGATCTCTAATCATTTCTTCTTTTTAAGTTGTATGATAGGTTTGGTTTGGTTGGATTTGGTTTTATGGCACATCAACCATTGTAGGTTATTTAATGTCAAATCCATTCTTATACATATAAATAGTTCTATTTCAATCAATTCAGTTTAGCATAAGTATAGTTTTTTTGTTTACACAGTTAAATGTCAAAACAGTTTTATTTCATATAATTCAGTTTAGCATAAATGCACATATTTAATGTCAAAAAGGAGTTCGATTTCATATGATTCAGTTTATAGCATAATTACACAGTTTAGTTCTACTTGAACCATAGAAAGGACCCTATCAAGTGCTACTACTCTGGTCTAGAGTGGACCTGGGACAGATAGCAATGAAAGGGTACACCATATTCCCCAAAACTCCTGGACTGGAGCCTCACCATCAGATTGTTTTGTGTCATACCCAGGACACTCGTTGATGGAGACTTGCTATTCTGTAGAGATGCAGTCGGTATATTTTACAGCCCCAACCGACTGGGCCATTAATCTGTTTGAGTTTTTCTTGATTCTTTTTCATTTCCCGAATAGAAAAAAAAAAGGGAAAATTATTTTAAGTTTTAGATATTTTCCGATAACACGTTCATATAAATGCATTCATATAATGTATTCGTATAGTCTTATATTATAGATTCTTATCAGCAAACCCTTTTATGGCTCAGGCGGCTGTTGCTGCAGAATACACCGACTGCATCTCCGCAGACTCCCCCTAT
Organism: Sepioteuthis lessoniana; assembly: GCA_963585895.1. Classification (NCBI taxonomy): domain Eukaryota; kingdom Metazoa; phylum Mollusca; class Cephalopoda; order Myopsida; family Loliginidae; genus Sepioteuthis; species Sepioteuthis lessoniana. The sequence goes on along the minus strand of OY757912.1, from coordinate 40,339,081 downwards.
GACTGTCCTGAATATGACACTAAACAATCTGATAGTGTGGCTCCAGTAATAATAGAGCTTTGCGAAATGCTGTGTATCCCTTCATTTCCATGGCTCCCTGGTTCACTCTAACTCAGAGTAATTACACCTGATAGGGTCCTATCTGTTTGTCAAATAGAAATGTATACTAATGCTAAACTGAATTGCTTGAAATAGAACTGTTTATATGTATAAAGTTGGAGTCGGCATTAATAACAAACCATGCAGGATATGGACACGGCGACACGAGTTCAAATCCTGGACTAGACTGATTGCATTTCACATTGCACTAATACCCTTGGGAAAGGTATGAATCCAATTATTCTCCCTCCAGCTATGGGTAAATAGTAGGACAGACTAGGTTCTTCAGCCTTGGTGAGGCGACTAGTCTAGGAGAAGGAAAACTCTGAATTCAAACCTGTTAAACTCCGCTTAAAAATTGACCCTGTGTTATATCCTGCCCGAGCGGAGGGATTGGTAAATAAGATTAATAACAAACAATGTTGACATGCGATAAACCAAACCAAACAAAAATACTTTTAAATAAAGGTACAAAAAGCTAGCGACCTTACTCGAGGGTGACCCCTAAGGTTCCCTTTACAATAGCTACTACACCAAGGTGTAGGGAAGGGCGCTACTCCATTCCCTGGATTGCTCCACTTTATCCCTGATCCATACCTTATAATGCCGAGTGTTAAGCAAGGTGGCATCAAGTACCATTTTTTGAGTTTTTGATTTGACTCGGTCTGGGATTGAACCCCAGGTCTCCCGGAGCACTGGCGAACTCTGTAATCATTAGGCCAATCAAAATAGCATGCTTTAAAAACAAGAATTAAAATTAATCCAGACAGTTATTCTATTTAGATTTTGAAAGAGACAGATTGAAAATAAAAATTATTATGGGAAGAAAGAAAGGAAGGAAAGAATAAACGTCCATCATTTTCTTATGCTGATTAGCATCGAAATCATCGTTCATCAAGATCATGGTCTTTAATTCCAGGAGAAGAACTTCCAGTAACCTATTTTAACACAACAATTTTGTCAATGATTTCTAATCTTTTCTTCTTTTTAATCTGAGTTCTAATCGTTTCCATTTTCTTTTTTTCCTCTAACAGACCGAGTGTCGTATACTTCTTATGACGGAGAGGTTGGATAAACACTTAAATTGGGTTGGAAAAAAAGAGTAAACATGGGTGGGTGTAGTTTCCGTGGTATAGTAGCTAACGTAAATGGACTGCAATATCATAAAAAGCGAGTTCAAACTCAAGTCACGCCATCATATCCCTTTTCGGACTACTACTTTTGGAGAAAGGTATAGCTTTGGCGTTAAATAACCCACGAAAGTTGATTGCTTAGGTTTCTTTGTTTAATGGCATATCAAACTTAATAGGTTATTTAATGCTAAGCCATTTTTGGAAAAAAAACAGCAACTGATACTTTTTAACTTATAGCTGTAGGAAAATGAATGTTTTTTTGTTTTTTTTTTGTTTAACGGTATATCAACTTTTGTTGGTTATTCAATGCCAAAGCCATCCTTCGAGAAGAACTGTAGTGGTACTATTTAACACATAGCTGGGAGGATAAGGGGGTTCCTACCTTTCCCAAGGGTATTTGTCCGAAAGTGAACGCAATAGAGCGACTGAAGTTCGAACTCGCTATCTACAATACCCCAGTCCAGCGCTTTAACCATTACACCATGAGGGGATCCCCGAAGGAATTAGTAGGTTCATAAATTTCCCAAGGGTATTACTTCAAATGTGTATGTATTTTAACAGATGTAAATTCATCTATGTTATTTTTATGGGATGTAGTTTGATGGTACATGTATAAGGCGAAGAGGATCTTATTGTGAGTTTTTTTGCCGATCATTTTTTAGGGGATGGGAAAGGTAAAAAAAAAAATAACTAGATGCTAGATCTGCTGAATATGATGTTTTGAGCTGAAAAAAATAAAAATTAAAATAAAAACAAGCAAAAAAAAATCAACAAACAAACAAAAAGCAACCCCGAAAAAACAGCCGCAATACAATATGTTTCTGCGTGATTCTTGATGAATGGCAGCAAGCGTTATCAAGGAGGAACACTATGTTTCTCCTATTGACGAGTTGCGGGGTGTTTTTTTCGGAAGATTTTCATGCATACGTTGCATCAGTTGAAAATATGTTTGTTATAAGTGTTTGAAATAGAACGGCACTAACGGAAATAAAATTTTTAAAACTTTCTCATTTCTTTCGTTTCATTTAAGCATAAAAAATAACTTAACACAAATACAGAGGATACGATATCATATATTTGATAACCACAGTAGTGAAGTAATAGTGAAAAAACAAAACTTTTAACACTGGCAAATCCTTCAATTATGAATAAAATTATCCTCTGAAGACCTTCATTTTTTTCATATTCGAATATTTACATAGCGTCGGAGCTACATCTATTTTCTTATATATATATATATATATATATATATATACGCAATTTTTTTTCTTTTTTGTTGATCCAAAGAGAGAAAAAAGAGATTTATATTCTTTTAAAAATGATCTATTTAGTTCTTACATGTATTTCCTGCTCTTGCTTTCTTCAGAGAACTTTGAATGATTTTTCCGGTGTGGTGTTTGGTTTATATGGAGGTCACTGTTTTGATGGGATGATTTTTTTCTATTAATTCCGTGATAAACAACTTGAAGGAGTTGAATCCCTTTTTCTTCTCCTTTCTTTTCCTTTTCTCCTCTCCTTCTATACTTATGTTTTGAGTCTTCCATTGTGGGTGCCCTTTTTACTTCCACAGATTAGTCTATCATATTTGATATACTATAAAGCTTTTTGTTTGTTTTACTCTGGGTCGTTGTTTGTGTATGTGTGTGTCTTTGTGTGTGCATAGTTGATATGTTAGAGTTTATTGGTGTTTGTTTCTGGGAGTTAAAGGGGTTTTATATTCAACTGACAACATCTTTTACTTTTTCCTTTTTTCCAGGTGTGTGTGTGTCTTTGTGTGTGTGTGTCTATGTGTGTGTGTGTATGTGTGTGTGTGCATCTATATATGTTTTCAAAAAATGAATATATATATATTTATATATATATATTGTTATCCACAGACAGAATATTTCGTTGTGTCGCAACTCTTCAGAGTGGCTAGACACGTAGGACGCTTCAAGTTGGGATCGAAACCCACCTAACTATACGTTAGACTATATATATATATATATATATATATATATATATATATATATATATATATATATATATGTGTGTGTGTGTGTGTGTGTGTGTGTGCTGAGTAAGACTTTACTAAGATAAGTCTTTTTGTTACGCCATAATTGGATTTTCGATCAGCTCATCAAAATAAATTTTTCAACAGACGCCAGCATTTCAAAGTTTAGAAAAGTTTCAACTGCGCCAAAGTGCAAATTGTATTCTCACTGTTTACTTTTTGCCGTCTGAAGGAAGTTGAGAGTTCATTTTGCAAGAATAGCCGACTTGATTAAAGATGGAAGGAGAGATCTATGCTTGACCTCCAGGTACTTTGAAAGCAGTAAATCCGAAATATCACGCCAGTACAGTTGAAAGAAGTTGGCAGGTGTAGCAATGAGCAAGTTGTCATAGAGTAGTACAATTAGAAAGACCAATCCGAAAAAAATCAATTAAAGGAAGTTCAGATCGATCTTTTACTTACTGATATTTAGCTTTCATTGCAGTTTACATAGCATAGCCTAACTTAATACCGATTCAGCACCTCTGTAGAATAAACGATCTCCCTAAAAAAAAAAAAAGAAAGAAAAGAAAAAAGAATTCTCATATAAACGTTCGCACCTTTGTTTACCGTCTGTAAAAATCAAATGGAAGAAAGAAGTTTATCTATATTTTCGTGATATTTATTCTCTTTGAATGTTTTTCTTCACACCTGAAATATATATATATATACAAGTTGTTTTATTTTTTTAATCAAGAAAGTCCTCACCAACAGCCAGAAAAGTACAATAAAGACCTAAAATAAATCAATGTTTATTCATCCCATTATTGGCTACCTTAAAACTGACGATTTATATTCTTGGGGAATTTATGAACATTTTATCCCCAAGCAATGACTTAAATAGTAAACCAACTGATTATTTTTTTTACTAGTATCGCTTCGGTATTAAATAAACATTAAAATTAACAACGAAATTTTATTCAAGCTCATACAAAGAAAACAAAACAAACCGATCATTACTCACAGTGTCACGTATTTTTTATGACTATGTTTTGAGTCTTAGGTATGATTCAACCTGAAACTGAACCCCGAACTTCTGAGCGATTGCTGATTTATCTATCTTCTTGGCCAACGGCAACTACACAAGAATGTTGCAAGCAATATTAAGCAAGTCCTGGCGGCAACACCCCACAAAGCATCATCTATACGGCCACCTGCCTCCCATCACGAAAACTATCCAAGTTAGACGAGCCAGGCACGCAGAACACTGCTGGAGGAGCTGGGACGAGCTCATAAATGATGTACTCCTATGGACCCCCACATATGGCCGGGCAAAAACAGGACGACCAGCTCGAACATACATACAGCAGCTATGTGAGGATACGGGATGTAGCCCAGAAGACCTGCCAGAGCGATGAACAATAGGGAAAAGTGGAGAGAGCGGGTCAGGGATATCCGTGCTAGCGGCACGACATGATGATGATATATATATATATATATATATATATATATATATATATATATATATGTATATATATATATCCCATATATATATATATATATAATACACACACACACACACACACACATATGTATATATATATATATATATATATATATATATATATATATATTTTCATCAAAAGATCTGAAGAAGTCCTGTTAATTTTTTTTCGTGTTTTTGGAAATTTCAAAAATGCGTAACAGGATGGAAATAATTTTATAATCCTATGTGACCGGTTTCGTTGTTTTTCTTAAACTATATATATATATATATATAAGACTATTCCTGTTATTATTATCTAATTCATTATCGGCTTTAAATAACTTTAATTACAACTTCCAAGTTAATGTGGCAGTACCTATCCAGGCTAAAATGCAGTTTTTCCCAACAAACAAATAAAAATTACCAGAGTTTCCATCTAATTTGAGTCTTTCAGTTCAGAAGAAAAAAATCTCTTATACGCTGCCCGATTAATGTCAAATAGAGAGAAAAATATTTTTTTCGGTCTACAAATATAGTCTTATTCACTCTTGCTCCATTTTTTTGCTAGCCCATCTTGAAGAGAAAGAAAAAAAAATGTCAAAAAAGAAAAAAAAATGGAATAAAAGAGAAGTAGGAGGAAGAAAAAATCTAAAAAGGTTACCGAATGAAAGAAAAAGAAACTGAAAGAAAGAAGAGGACATTTATTTATATTTTTATTATATGTTTTCTTATAAGCTTTAAACGACATTAATTACCATCTCTGAATATATGAAGCAATAACCACAAAAAAGACTTAAGAGAAATTCCCAATCGGATGCATGAAAATAGCGTGACCTACACGAGAAATGAAAGAGTAAGCCGTACCCCTGCGCTACATGGATGCTGACTAAGCGTATAGAGAAAAAGCCAGAGGAGAATGGCACAAGAATGCTACAAGTCATATTGAACAATCTAGGAAGCATCACCTCACAAAACAGCAGCAGTGCCGCCCCCTACCTCTAATCTCTAAAACCATCCAAATAAAACAGACATGCAGGGCACTGCTGGAGACGTAAGAACGAACTCATTGGCAACGATCTCTTATGGATCCTTTCATACAGACGTGCTAGTGTTGCACGGCCAACCAGAACCTATCCACAAGAGTTTGTCTAGAAAGCCTGTCAGAAACTATGGAATATAGAGACGAATGCGAGAGAGAGAGTCGGGGAAATCTGTGCTGGCAGCAAGACATGATGATGATGATGATGATACTTGATTGAAATAATATAGGACAGTTGGACGTTAACTAAGTAAAAACTTAGGGAAAAAAGAAAAGGTAAAAAATAATGGGGCTTTTTTTTTTAGAAAAGGATAACTCGCATCATCAAACCTAACAAGTGTTGTACCGGATTTATATAATTGTGCAACAGTAATTGTAAAGAAATAATTATATGCTGGTTCCCAAGCCACGTAGGAGTGAGAGAATGAATGAGTAGACTCGGCAGCCAAATCGGCCTTAGATTTGACCCCCGACAAATTCAGGATTGCATATACTCGTCTGAAACCCAAAATCAATAAATTCCTTCACGCAAAATGGCAACAACGCTTGAATGATAACACTTAAAATAAACTCTTCCAGATTCTGCCCACTTTGGGAGAATTAAGACAAGCTTTCAGAAAATCAAGAAGATAACAAGTCACCATATCCCGATTGCACATTGGTCAAACAAAACTTACTCATTCTTTCATACTGGAAAAGGAAAAACAACCACAATGTTTGACATGTCAAACGCCTTGCACCATTAAACATGTTCTCATAGAATGAAGAGCTTTCGCTCTTATCAGAAAGCGATTTTTCAAGTTGAATAGTTTGAGTGGTCTGTTTGAGAACGTCAAAATTGAAAGAGACAGGATTTTACCAAAAAATGAGATGAATTGAAATCATTTAATCCGGTGAAAACAAATAAGATCCTGATTATCTCTACGTTATCTGCAAAGTACTCATTTATAAACACACACACACACACACACACACACACATATATATATATAAACAGAATTTGGCATTAGATAACCTAGGAAGTTTGATATGCCATAAAACACAACCAAACAACCAACCAAGTAATTCTGTGGCAATAAAACCTTGATCAAACCGAAAAGGGCAAAAGCTAAAAAGCCACATCGTTTGGCATTCGTTGTGGATGATGCTTCTGGGTCTAGCACAATTTCGAGGCCGTATGGGCTCCGGCTTTAGGTAGACCATCTGCGGGTGGGCAATGACGTCTTTGACAAGCACTGCATTGTATTAGACTCTCGGGTCTATTTTAAGCTTTGAACAGGCATAGGTGCCTGATTCACGTAATATATCGAGTCCAAGAGGCTCATCTCGTTTACATTGCATTAAGAGAGCTGATGACCAGTATAAGCCCTCCTATAAAACGATCTTGAATCATGACCTTGTGTCAAGTCCCGTCTGATGGGAGACAGAGACAAAGATAAAACCAAAGAGTGCAAACTCGGTGAAATTCAAACATGCAGCCTCCGTTACCACTCAATTATCCTGTCCCTGCTTGTCACTGGATAACATACTGTGAGGAAGGAGAGCATCATACGAGCCATGCAAGCGATTAGCTATGGAAAGAAAAATAAAACTGTCACCGGTCTAATGGTGCTTAACAAATAAAAAAGAAGCCACTGACTGCCTCATCTAATTGTAACACTGACGTTTTTGTCATTGTCTCATGAGTTTTGAAAGGAGTTAGATTAGCAACATACATGTTTATAATCTGTGTAGATTACCTTATGCTAAACGTTAATATATCTAATAAAAGAAAATTCTTTAACATTAAAAAAGAACAAAAGCAGACAATATCCCACAGAAACTATGAGAGATGCTGACTACGTTGATGATCTAGCGATTCTTGCAAATACACCTGCCTAAACCGTATACCTGCTGGAAATGCTTAAATAAGCAGCAAAAGGCATTAACCTCTACGCGAGTACTGATAAAACAGAGTTCATGTATTTTAAACCAGAAGGAACTATTTTTCCTCTAAATGGTAAACCTCTGAAATCAGTTGTCCCGTTCTCATATCTCGGTAGCATTATCTCATCTACTGCAAGAGATGTAAACATACACATAACAAAGGCGTGGACTGCTATTGACAGGCAGTCGATCGTACGGATATATGATCTGATGAAATAAAATAGGATTTCTTCCAAATACTCGTTGTGTTAGTATTACTGCATGGTAGCGTCAGCTGGACTTTGATGAAACGCTTTGGGAAAAAGCTAGATGGGAACTACGCAAGAACGCTACGTGCTGTTTTGAACAAATCGTAGAAAAAGCACCTCATGAAACAGCAGCTCTAAAATTCACCTCATAAGAGTAGTTGTAGTTGTTGTTGTAGAACACACAGGTTCACATGGATTCGGAATTGTGGAACCTTTTAGGGTCTAATATGTGGGTCAAACAGATCTGTCAAAAAACTATTTGTATCCGATAAAAGAGCTTGGTGTCACATAACTTTACATTGTTTATATTAAGAATAGTTAATTAAAGATATAATTGTTTACAGAAGATTAATATTAGGTATATATATATATATATATATATATATATATATATATGTGTGTGTGTGTGTGTGTGTGTGTGTGTGTGTGTGTGTGTGTGTTGGATAAGAAAAATACCCGAAGAGTCCCATGGGAAACTTTAGCGGTGAGAGAAAAACGTGCACTAGTGAAAACAGCCTCCAAAAACTATCGAAAAAACCCAACAAACACAAATGCCTTAAAACTAAAAACGGCACAATATCAATTAGCAGGCATATATATAAAGGAACAGAAAGAATACATTCAAAATCAGATAGATAAGATTAGAGACTCGGTGGAAGATAGACAATCTAGAATAGCCTGGCAAACAATAAACGAAGTGAGCAGAAGAAAGAACACAGCCAAAGCAAAACTTAAAGCAGCAAACCAACAAGAAAGAATAAAACTGTGGAAACAGCACTTCGAAAACTTACTTGGAAACCCACCAAAAATAACGCATGAACCAATCACCAGAATAATTAGCAAACAATTAGACATTAAACTAGGACCGTTCACACAAGAAGAACTCGACTCGGTTCTCAGAAAAATTAAAAATAGGAAAGCTGCAGGGCTGGACGAAATACCCCCGGAAGTATGGAAGACCAGACAATTCGACGACATACTGCTCCGACACTGCAACGCAGTATACAATCAAAATCCGATAGATAGATGGATGAAGGGATGCATACTCCCCTTCCCTAAAAAGGGGGACCTCGGATTAGCCAAAAACTACCGAGGCATAACACTTACATCCATAGCTGCCAAAATATACAATGCCCTACTACGAAACAGAATAGAACCCAAAATCGACAACATACTTAGAAAAAACCAAAATGGCTTCCGAAGAAATAGATCCACGACCACACAAATACTAACCATCCGCAGAATCCTTGAAGGTGTACGGGCAAAGAACCTACAAGCGACATTAATATTTGTCGACTTTACAAAGGCTTTCGACTCCATTCACAGAGAAAAGATGGAACAAATCCTACTAGCGTACGGCATACCTAAAGAAACCGTAGCGACAATAACGATTCTCTATTAGAAACACTAAAGTAAAAGTACGATCACCGGATGGACACACAGAATACTTTGACATTGTAGCAGGAGTACTCCAAGGGGACACGCTGGCCCCGTACCTCTTTATCATTTGTCTAGACTACGTACTTAGAACATCGATTGACAAAATCAAAGAGAATGGCTTCGAACTAACGAAGAGAAGAAGCAGAAGATACCCCGCAACAACAATTACCGACGCCGACTACGCCGATGACATAGCGTTACTGGCAAATACACCTGACCAAGCCGAAACACTTCTGCATAGTTTGGAATGAGCAGCAGCAAGCATAGGCCTCCATGTTAATGCACACAAAACGGAATATATGTGCTATAACCAAACGGGGGACATCTCCACTCTAGAAGGAACCCCACTTAAACTAGTAGACAAATTCACATACCTAGGAAGCAGCGTCGAATCAACTGAAAAGGACATCGAAACGAGGTTAACGAAAGCATGGACAGCTATCAATAGGCTATCGATTATATGGAAATCAGACCTAACAGATAAAATGAAACGCAGTTTCTTCCAGGCAGCGGTCACATCGATACTGCTATATGGATGCACTACATGGACGCTAACAAAACGGCTGGAGAAGAAACTAGATGGCAATTACACAAGAATGCTGCGTGCAATCCTGAACAAGACCTGGCAGCAACACCCCACAAGACACCAACTGTACGGCCACCTGCCCCCTATCTAAGTTAGACGAACCAGACATGCAGGACACTGCTGGAGAAGCAGAGATGAACTCATAAGAGATGTACTCTTACGGATCCCCACATATGGCCGCGCAAAAACAGGACGACCAGCTCGAACGTACATTCAGCAGCTATGTGAGGATACAGGTTGTTGTCCTGAAGACCTACCTAGGGCTATGAACGATAGGGAGGAGTGGCGAGAGAGGGTCAGGGATATCCGTGCTGCCAGCACGATATGATGATGATGATGAAGAAGATTCCAACACATGAAATATCGGCAGAAGAGACCATAATCAAGGCCAACACTTTTCGGCCCTAATATAATTTCCAAAAATAATAACGAAAGCGATTTCAACACCTGGTCATTTCTGCTTAGATTATTGGAAACCATATAACTGTGTGCAAGCAAAATTAAATAGAAATGTTTACTTGCAATCATCCAACTGTGAACAAATTATTTGCTTTTGATAGAAAGTATTTCTATCAAAAGCAAATAAATTGTTCACAGTATATTATAAAAATATTTACTAACCCCTTCTGACGGGCAGGGTGTAAACCAAGATCAATTCTTAAGAGAAGTTTAACAGGTTTGAAGTCAGAGTTTTCGTTCTTCTAGACAAGTTGCCTACCTAAGGCTAAAGAGCTCAGTGGGCCCTATTATTTATCCATAGCTGGAGGGAGAATAATTGGATACATACCTCTCTCAAGGGTATTAGGGCTATGCTATCAGCTTCATCCAGGTTTGAACACGTCTCGCCGTGTCCATTTTCTACGTCGATAATCATCACCACACGGGGACCTTCATATATATATATATATATATATATATATATATATATATACATATATCATATAACTGTGTTCATAAAGCGATAAAGAAAAAAACTACACAAAAATGGGAATATAAATGAACGATGAACGTAATTCTCAAACCTATAGGCATAGAATAACCCTACACAGGTTCCGATGCCGTTAAAATCAACCAGACAGGACATAAGAGATATTTCTCTTGAAACACTTTTATAAGCCCTAAAATTATTAAGATTTATCAGGAGATTTGATTTAAAAATTTTTTTTTTTTAAATGGCATATCAACCTTTGTGAGTTATCTAATGACAAAGCTATCCTTTTGAAAGAACGGTGGTGGTACAGTTTAACGCATAGATGGCAGGAGATAAAATTGTTTATGCATTTTCTAACGATAATAGTCCGAAAGTGAACGTTATAGTTCGAACACGTTTACTACGAAACCGCGATCTACTACATTCACCACTACGCCGTTCCGGAGATTTGAGGAAATTTATTCTAATCCACTCCTTCACAAATACAGTCTTTGGTTTGAATACGCTAACACTGCAGCTACCAATTTATAATCATAGAAGGGAGTGCTCGTGATTTGAATAAAAGTGAACCCTTAGCGATAACTGCAAGATATCTCTCGTAAGAGATATATAAAACTAGTAATAAAAATGTTGCATTTGTTGGTGATGTTGGCGATAAGGATGATGATAATGATGATATAAATAGCAAACTGTAATATAAAAAAGAAAGAAAGAAAGAAAACTCCATTGATTGGAAGATAATGGCAGGCTGCCAATAACGGCCCCAGCATTTTGAGTCACGAACAAACAGTTGGATGGTGCATGTTTTGCATACTGGTCATGTCAGTTTGTTTGTACGAACGACGTTTGCTGGCCTTTTTGCTGGCCTTAATCCAGCAGCCGATCAATGCCCATGACCCGAGGCACCCGCTCTACCAATCGAAGTCGCACGTCTTCTCTCGAGTTTTCTCGTGAGCGGGATTTTCCTGCTGATGGACCCACGCCCGTTCAATGTCAGCTGACCCGTTAGATTTGTCATGCACTTCTTCTGAACCGGGCACCGTACACGGTCATGGCAGAAAACGTTCCAATCTTTAACCTCTTGTTTCCTCCTTTCCTGCAGTAATAATTCTAAAGAATGAAAACACACAATACCGTGGGTTATGCAAAACACCAGGTCCCCCATTCAAAAGATGCAAATAGATTCATAATGTCCTTAATAATAATAATAATAATAATAATAATAAAATTACATTTTGCGGAACTGCTTATCTCCTGAAAAGAGTATTATTAGTGTGACTGAAAAATATTGTCGTTTCTAGGAGAATAGGATCGGTAGCAGCAAAATAAAAGAAACTAAGTCGAAAAATTGACGGAGAAATAATGCTTTAAAATATCGCTTACTTAATGCTTAAAACATACTCAATATAGTATATTTTTCAACAATTTTTGTTTTTTCAGGTAGAATTCTATGGATGGATTACAATGCTTGCAATAATTCGAAGGGATGACTGAGAAATGAGAATTTAAAACTTCCCTGACAAAATTGCTAAACTAAGTTCGTTTTTCTGATAAAATTTAAAATATTGATTTTGTTATTATCATCTCTCGTAGAATTGGATTCATAGTGTAAAATGTTGTCCAAAAAATAAATAAATAAAATAAATAAAAATAAGTAGAAAAAAATGAAGAGGCCAGTTAGAAGAGGCTGTAAAAAGCATAAGTAGTTAGATTACTAATAATCTCCATCTTCCTTCACTCTTAGTCTTGAGTATAAAAACAGGTGAAAGATAATAAGAAATCAAAAATGAAAGTGAAAATTAGATGATGATAATAATAATTATGTTATCCACTGGGAATTGTTCAAGAAACTTTAATTTGACAAGTCGTATTTGCATAAACTAGAATCCGTCGTGGAGAAAAAGTTACGAAAACTTCTTAGGGATTTTGAAATACAAATGGATTATTTAATCTCGACTAGTCGATCAGACACTAGTCGATCAGACTTAGAAAGAAAAAAACCCTGCAGAATAGTTAATTTTACCGTTCCGGTAGATTACAGAGTAAAATCAAAAGAAAGAGAAAAGCAAGAACAATATCTAGACCTTGCTAGAGGACTAAAACGAAACTGTAGAATATGAAGTTGACAGTGATACAAACTGTAACTGGTGCACTTAGAACAATCTCTAAAGGATTGATGAAGGGGCAAGAGGATTTAGAAATCATATGACAAATGGAATCCATCCAGACTACATAATTACTAAAATCAGCCAGAATATTGAGAAGAGTTATGGAGACTTGAGGAGACTTGCTCTCAAACTCCAGTGAAAAACCATCAGCTTAATCTGGTGCGAAAAACTTTTAAACGAGTAAAATAATAATCACAAAATTATGTAATAAAAATCAGTTTATTTGCGAAAATTTATAATACGCTACAGAATAGCAGTTGTAGGTTATGTGGAGACATAAATGAAACGGTTAATAGCATAATAAACGAATGCAGCAAGCTAGCATAAAAGAAGCTTAAGAGTAAGCATGACGGGACAGGAAATGTAATCCGCCGGGAATTGATCAAGTGATTAAAATTTGACCGCACTAACAAATGAAGCATGCACAAACAAGAATCTGATTTAAAAAATAGTAAGTAAAGTTGGTGACCATAGCTGAGGGCGACCAGAAAGCTTCCTTTTCGATAGCTACTACACCAAGGTGTAGGGGAGGGTGCTCCCCCTTTCCATGGATTGCTCCATTTTATCCTTGATACGTACCTTGTATTGCTGAGTGTTAAGCGAGGAGGTATCAAGTACCATTTTTAAAGTCTTTGGTATGACGTGACCTAGGATTGAACCCAGGTCAAGTAATACCAAAGACTCAAAAATGGTACTTGATGCAACCTTGTTTAACACTCGGCATTATAAGGTAAGGATCAAGGATAAAGTAGAGCAATCCATGGAAAGGAGTAGCACCCCCAGTAAACCTTGGTGTAGTAGCTATCGAAAAGGAAGCCTTAAGGTCACCCTCGACTATGATCGTCAACTTTACTTTTAGAAAATTGGTCGCATGAGATTCTCAGGAATCTTGAGATAAAAACGGATCACATAATCCCGGTCAGAAGACAAGACCTAGTGAAATAAAAGAATTTACCTCCTAGTGGATTTTACTGTTCTAGCGTAGCACGGAGTGAAAATAAAGGATTGTGAAAAGATTGAAAAATACATGGCCCTTACCAGAGAATTTAAAAAAATACCTTTTTAACAAGAAGGTAACAGAGATACCAACAGTACTAGTAAAACAGTTCGTAAAAGGTTGGAAAAAATAGCGGAGGAATTAGATATCGGAGGAAGAATTGAGACAATACAGACCATAGCATTGTAAAGAAAGACAAGAATACTAAGAATCTGGGAGACCCGAAAAGACTTGCTGTCACTCAATCTCCAGTGAAAAAACAGCTTAAACTCTCCAGGCATTAAATAGTAATCATCATAATATATATCCAAAGAAGCATCTTCCAGTGGGGCTCACTTTCATCACAACTATAAGCTATAGCAAAGATACATCTGAATTATATACTAAAGAAATGCACAGGAGGATTCAAATTTACTAAGTCACAGAAAACGATAAATTACTTTATGTATATGGAGGATATAAAGATATTTGCCATAAATGAAAAATAATAAGAAATACTATCAGAATCTACAGCTAAGACATCAGAATGGGATTTTAGATGGAAAAATGTCCTATGGTTATAATAAAAAATGAAAAAGAGAAAAAAATGAAAGGAATAGAACTTCCCAAACTGAAAAACGAGAACACTTGAAAAAAGGAAAATTACAAATGTCTGGTAATATACCATCAACCAAATGAATATGTAAGAAAATTTAGAAAGTGTTCTTCAGAAGAATAGAGTTTCTGGAAACCAAACTCTTCAGCAATAATCTAATTAAAGGAATATATACCTGGGCAGTATACCTTGTAATATGCTCTGAGCCATTTCTAAAATGGGCAATCGAGGAATTCAGGTGGACCAAAGAACAAGGAAATTTTTGGATGAAGCTCAAGGTGTTACATCCGGGAGGTTAATGAACAGATTATATGAGTCAAGAAAAAGAAGGAGACTTGAGAGCATGGAAGATTGCACTGATGCAACAATTCATAGACTCTAAGAATATAAAAAGAAGAGCCCCCCCCAAAAAAACTAACTAAAACAACAAATAACTGAAGAATCAACAGAATTTACTCATGGACAAACAGTAAAATTACAAAAACTAGAAAACAAAAAAAGAAATTTTAAAAAATGTATGGATACGCTAAGATAATTCGGGATTATAGTTGATTATGTTAGTAATAAATTCTTTTTCTTTCTAAACATTGTGTTCGAAGTTGCGGGTTTTCAACTTGTAATAGTCAAGGCGAATAAGCCTTGTTTTGCGTAAACATGTCAGTCATATCACGATAAGCAAATTCTAAAGGTGGACAGTTTTTTAGAATCTGCTGTGAGCAAAATATTAAGATTATCAATTCGGTAAATATCAGCTGATATTTAGCAAAGACGTGTCACTAAAGGAACAGAGGACGTATACAAAAGGTTTGAAGGATTACCTGTTATTTAACAATTGAATAGGGAATAATTCAAAGAAAATATATATTAAAAAAGATTAGGGGTAAATCTTAGCAGTTTCCTGTTTATCCCAACCCCCTCTTCAAGCAATTATTTTACCACCCATTTCGGACCTTTCGTAATAAACAAAAAGAAGATATGATATTCTTATATAAGGATAATCTTTTTTCTCTTTTTTTCTGGGTATACAACAATACTTCAAGTGACAAAAAGAGGAGATTGCACATCGGATGAACTGGGCATAGCTGAAAATTGAGAAACATTTAATGCATCAGATGATTATTGGTTTAGCTTCTGTATTTAATGACATATCGACCTATGGGCAATTTAATACGAGAGCTATTCTTGTGGAAGGGAATTAGTGGTACAAAGTAATCCATAGCTGGTGCTTGTACATATCTTTCCCAAGTGATTTATCCTGAAAATGAACGCAGTAGAGCGACAAGCGTTCGAATTCACTTTCTACCTTTGTCAGATGATTTAGATTTATCATATTGCATGATAAGTTTAATTTATTTTATGAGAATCAGTGGTGATTATCTTTCTTATAATCAACGTTTTGAAAATATTTTCATCTAATCAATAATATGCACTGCATTCCGTTACGGTAAAAAAAAAAAAAGAAGTTTGATGAATGTTTGTTTATTAGGTGGAGTGTTACAGTGATTATTTTGTTGGCTTTCATTTTTAATTGTACATTTAATTTGTTCATCAAAATATAGTTAGTTATATACATAAAGGGGATTTGATATTAAATAACCCAAAACAGTTGATATTCCATAAAACCAAACCAAACAAAACTATACTTAGATACCAGTGAAATTTCTTTGCTTCAGAAGGCGCTCGTGGGTAATTTTAATTATAGCGTTACGTAGTAGATATTGCTGTTCTTTTTACAACAGAATATTATCAAAAGGGAATAAATAACTCACAAAAAAAAACCCCCAGAAATAAATACACACACATCATTTTAAAATAAAATAAATTTTCTTCAAAACCAAAGACATTTTTTTATAGTGGTTCATTGTATAAACAAAACAAATATTATTAGGCAGAATTTAAAACCACAACGTACAGAACTAAAACTATGCAAACAAAAATATTTATATATGCTAGACCAAAAATAAGTTCACCCCCCACAGAGCCAATTTGTAAATAGAGTAAAGCTGGTTTGGATTCAGAATTTTTCTTCTCCTACATTAGTTTTCAATCAAGACAAAAGAAACCATTAAGCCCTACTCTTTTTCACATAGCTGGATTGAGAGCTGATAGATTCAGGCTTGTCCCAAGAGCAATTGAGAATTAAAAACGGCCTTGTCCAGGATTTAATATTAAGTCACATATTCCATTTCTTACAATGATTACCGTTAAATTGATCGTTACTTGGGTAAAGTAAATTTTGGTTTCAGCGTGGTTAGAATTATATATATATATATATATATATATATATATATATATATATATATATATATATATATATATATATGTGTGTGTGTGTGTGTGTGTGTGTGTGTGTGTGCGTGTGTGTTTTCTTTCTTTTTTCTTTTGTTTTAATGGCATATAAGCATTATATATAGGAATGTGAAAACACAATGGAACATTTAAGTCTATTTGAGAATATTTTAGGTCAACTTTTTGGGTTTTATTTCTAGTTTGGAGTATTGAGTGCTTTCTTATTTAGAAAATATCTATTGGATTAGTCTAAGAAATTCTCGTCACACACACACACACACACACACACACACACACACACACACACACACACACACACACATATATATATATATATATATAGTGTATACTTTTAAATAACTTATGCTGATCTGATTAATTCATTACAGTGTGTGGTATAAATGATTTAAAAAGGTTTATTATCAGACGACTCTTTACCACTCACTCTCTCTCTCTCTTTCTTTCTCTCTCTCTCTCTCTCTCTCTATATATATATATATATATATATATATATATATATATGTGTGTGTATATATATTAACACACGCATTTCCCATATATATAAATATGTAAATGTTTATATCACTAGCTATCTTTTTCTATCAACTCAAGTACCTTTATATTTGTGTGTTTTTAAATATTTTTGTTCAAACTCAATACTTCAGATTTTTCTGATTTCCCACAGAGTCAAAATCGACATAAAATCATTTTATATTTGGGTTAGGGATACACACACGAATGAGGGCTTATGTGAGGCCATTACAAAATGTTCCCCTTGGCATTCCCATTCAAGGGAATCTCAGGCGCCGGGCAATTAGCCCGGCCTCTTTTAGACCAAGGCGTAGATGCTGCCTGTGGGGAAGAACCCTTTTGTTTAAACTAAATGCTTTTTCCATCGGTAAGCTACGGACATATTGTTATGTTTACCAGCACACACACACACACACACACACACACACACACACACACACACACACGTAAACGCATACGTGCACGCATAGAAACACGCACATGAACTCATTTAAATATACCCATGAAAGAAAGCGAGTGTATTAAATAGAAATTGGAGAAAGCTAAAATATATTTGTGCTCATGTGCGCGCACGCACGTGTGTGTGTATGTGTGTGTGTGTGTGGGTGTGTGTGTTTGTGGCATTCAGTAATAAGTGGGAATACTGTTTTTCTCTTCTGAATCACTTATTATTTCAATCACTTATATCACACACACACACACACACACACACACACACACACACACACACACATATATATATATATATATGTGTGTGTGTGTGTGTGTGTGTGTGTGTGTGTGGGTCTGTGTGTGTGTTTGTGTGCTTGCATCTGTGTCTATGGGAGAGTGTATGATATAGTCATAACGATAGTAATAAGAATAATGATATTGGAAAACTCTCAAAAAATAATAACATGATCTTAAATAAAAACTAAATAGTGCTCAATACTTGACAGCAACGTAATAGCTGTTGTTTATAAGAATTCATAAAGTTTTTTTCCTAATCGAGTTTCATTTCCCCCCCATATATATATATATATATATATATATATATATATATATATATATTAATATATATATATATATCATCATCATCATCATCATGTCATGCCGCCACTTCTCCTTATTATTCATCGCCACTTCTCCCAATTATTCATCGCCTCTGGCAGGTTTTCAGGGTTACATCCTGTGTCCTCACATAGCTGCTGTAGAGCTGGTCATCCTGCTTTTGCTTGGCCATATGTGGGGGTCCATAGGAGTACATCACTTATGAGCTCGTCCTTGCTTCTCCAGCAGTGTCCTGCGTGTCTGGTTCGTCTAACTTGTATAGTTTTCGTGGTGGGAGGCAAGTGGCCGTATAGTTGGTGTCTTGTGGGGTGTTGTCGCCAGGACTTGTTTAGCATTGCTCTCAACATTCTTGTGTAATTGCCGTCTAGTTTTTTCTCCAGCCGTTTAGTTAGCGTCCATGTAGTGCATCCATATAGCAGTATCGATACTACCGCTGCCTGGAAGAAACTGCGTTTCATTTTATCGGTCAGGTCTGATTTCAATATATATATATATATATATATATATATATATATATGCATATGTGTGTGTGTGTGTGTGTGTGTAAAATAGTGTAGAATTTGGTAATGAATTGAACATACAAATCCACGTCTACAGAGTGTAATTTTCGACTAGAAATAATAAAAAGCTGGTTCAATTAGTTTAAAGAAGAAAAAACTGATTTGGTTGGTTGGTTTTTTTTATTGTTTTTGTTTTAACCCTTTTCAGGTCATTTAACACTGAATTAAGTAATTTTGATAAAAATCTCAAAACATTCAATTTAGTATAAGTACAGTTGTTTTTGTTTACAAACAGTTAAATGATAAAACAGTTCTATTCCAAACAATTCAGTTTTGCTTTAGTACACAGCTTAAATGTCATAAAAATTCTATTTCAAGCAATTCAGTTTTGCAAATGTACAATTTAAACACACTGTTAAATGTAAAAACAGGTAATTTCAAGCAATTCAGTTTCGTGTAATTACACAGTTTATTTCTGTTTGACCCATTGATAGAACCCCACTGAGCCAAACTAGACCTTCTCTAGAGAAGCAGTTCGTATACTATGCAGCCCCTGCCAACTGAGTCAGGCTGATTGGAGTGAACTAATTTATTAGCGATATCATACTCTCTCTCTCTCATTATATATTTATATGTATATATATATAGTGTGATTGAAAAGTAATTAATTATTTTGAAATTCTCGATTTATTTCTTAATTATGATTTTTACAAATTATGAAGATGAGAAGAAAACGTGGAATTTTATTCAAAATTCAGTACGGAAATCAATTGCTTTCGGTAGGAACTTTTGTGGGATGGAAGTCTTAATTTCGCGCATTTGCACTTGGTGTTCTTCCTAAGCCATTGATTTGGTTAAGTAGACTGGATTCTTTAATCGACCCAAAAGAAAAAAAAAATTGCTGTGTTTAGTCAGGGCTTTTGGGTGATCCCTTACGTGGACTACGATGACCCATTAATCTCCCATTGAAGTGGGCATCGGGTGCAGTTTTCAATCACCATGTACTTATATATATGTGTGTGCGTGTGTGAATATATATATATATATATATATATATACGTATGGAGAAATGGTAGATTTTGATGAATCTGACAAGATGATAAAAAATAAGTGGAAAAGTGGATAAATCAAACAGTTACAACAGGTTTAGTATTAATCTTTCGTTCTTTATTTAAAGAAAAACTTCATCAGACTAATCTTTTTTCGCGTTTTTCTACATTTGAGCAAATGAGGAAAAATGTAAACTAATGAAGAATGTAAAAAGGTATAAATGGCGGGTGGCGGGTGTTGAGAATGTCATTTAAGAATGTTTTCCGTAAATGGAGAAACTGCTTCAATATTGGCCAACAGAACAGAAAAAAAACACTCAAAGGAACTTATATACCAACTGCTTATGTCAGCTTCCTTACTTAAAGTTTCCTGTACTCAAATGCAACCATCAAGTGACTTCAAAAGTTTTATATATATATATATATATATATATATATATAAAATTAACTTAAATCGTGAGTCAAAAATCTTCTACAAAAGTTTCACCTTATCGGATCATCAGGAAGCCTAACTTAGACTAATTCTAACAGAGAAATCGCCGTCTTTTATTCACCAAAAACCCACCAGGCTTAGAATTTGCATTAAAAATAAATAAATAAATAAATAAAAAAACTTACTTTTATTAAAAAACAAAACTAAAAAAAACTGGTAGATATTACATTAGTATATATATATATATATATATATATATATATATATGTACATATATAACAAAAGATTGTTTACTAATTTCAAAAATTTTTCACCAAAAATTTACCGTGAACTTTTCAAATGAACTTTTAATATATATATATATATATATATATATATATATATATATATATATATATATATATATATATATCAAGTCAACGCATGTCATCGCAATGCGTATATTCCGATGAAGAGCAACGCATCATACGTCAGCTGACAAGGATTGTATTGATTTCTGCGGGCGTCTTCATCATAGAGGAAGACACTGAGTCCTGTCCATTCTGTCACGATAACTGACAAACGTATCTATCTTGCGCTTCTGCGTCCCGGTGATCCATAGCGTATTGATTGGCACAGCGTCTTGCTGCAACAAATATTGAATAATCAGGTCGTTCATACATCTGAATCGGTTTCACGTTGCTAAGCAAGCACATTTTTCTGCGAAGTTCACGTTGTGAGATCGAAATTATCCGCTTACTCGTCCATTATGATCTTCTTGCCGAAGAAACTCAGGTATCTTATTTACAGTGGTACGAAGATTTTTTTGTGCAAGTCTCACACATTTAATTCGCTTTGATAGAGATTCTAATGCTTAATTCTACTACTGGCACTACTACTACTACAAATAAAAGTAATGATCACTGACGCTACTCAAATTACACCCATGCTAAGATAAACTAGAATACCTAGGAGAGTCCTGAAGGGCAGATTTGCTGTCACTTAGACACCAGTGAAAATCATTTGTTACTATTGTGCAAAAACCTTACAGAGAGATAAATTCTATAACTACTACTGTGAGGAGGGCTTAATGTTTCGGTTATAAGGAATAGAATCAGTGACCTAAGTTCAAATCCAGGACGAGGTTGTTTACGTTTCGCTTCTCGCTAATTCCCTTCAGGAAAGGCATGAATCCATCAGTTCTATCAACCAGTTATAGTTAAATAATAAGGAATAATAAGGAATACTTCGTTGTTAAGCATTTATTAGGCAATCAGTCATAGAGAAGGAAACTCTAAATACAAACCAGCTGTACTCTCCTTAAAAAGTGAATTTGTGTCATATCCTGCGCATGGTGGAGTCGTTGGGTAAATACACACCATAGTTTACAAGTAAATGACCCTTTCTTGACCCTTGAGACTATATAAATCATTTGTTGATTCTAAACACAGAGGCCTACCCTATTACCGATACTTGTATATTCGCCACAGAACCTCTATTGGTAATCCAACCCCACAAAAAAAAAAAATAATAAATAAATAAACAAAAAACACACACATACAAAAACAACAACAACAAAAAAAAAAAACAAGGACTCCACGTTCTAACAAAAAAAGAAAATAATGACCACCAAGAAGACACCCAAGTGAGAGTAAAATACATTTAAAACAAAGTACTACTATTTCCTCGCTCACTGACAAAGATGACACTATAAATAAACTGGCAACTGTTAACCATTTTTACCAACCCCTCCGCTCAGGCAGGATATTACACAAGGTCAATTTTTAAGCGGAGTTTAACAGGTTTGGATTCAGAGTTTTCCTTCTCCTAGACAATTTGGCTCACTAAGGCTGAAGAACCTAGTCTGCCCTACTATTTACCCATAGCTGGAGGGAGAATTATTGGATTCATACCTTTCCCAAGGTTATTAGTGCAATGTGAAATGCAATCAGCCACGTCCAGGATTTGAACTCGTGTCGCCGTGTCCATTTTTTACGACGATAACCATTACATCACTGGCACCTCCTAACAAACCTGAGCATGTGTAATAATTATTCTACTGAGCAACTATATATATATATATTATTACTCATGCTCAGGTTTGTTAGGGGGTGCCCGTGATGTAATGGTTATCGTCGTGGGAAATGGACACGGCGACACGAGTTCAAATCCTGAACGAGGCTGATTTCACATTGCACTAATAACCTTGGGAAAGTGTTGCGTAGCCATCCATATACACGAAAAAGGCCATGTGCGAAATAGACATGTAATGTTCATTACCATAGAACATATAAAGAACAGGAATCTCAAAAACACGTAACTACTTTTTGTTCAGGTACGAAACCTTTTTATTAACTTTGAGTTAAAGGTTTCGACGTAAGGAGGAGAGACACAATCTTCTATGCTGTCTTATTCATTTGGCCCCCAACTCGAGCGGCCCCCCATAGGGCGCAAACTCGCCTCGCGCCTGCGAGCTCCAAAATCGATCCTTCTCGTTTGGCGTCTAAAACCCGATTCTTATTTTCTTCAAATTCTCACACAAACTTCCGCGTGCTTCCGGTGCGTGACGTCACCCGCACCTTGTCACCCAGTATCGTCTCGGACTATTATGACATCTGAGTGACACCTCCATCCGCTCGCGCGCACCCGCGTTAACACCTGCTTCAATCTTACACCCAACCAACCCATGTGCTGAGCCGAAAGGTTCTCAGTCTAACTAAACTCAAAGGCATGAACCGAAATCCCTCGGCTATTTCATAACAAAAGTATGAATCCAATAATTCTCTCTCCAACTATGGGTAAATAGTAGGGCAGACTTGGTTCTTCAGCCTTAGTGAGGCAAATTGTCTAGGAGAAGGAAAACTCTGAATCCAAACTCCGCTTAAAAATTGACCTTTTATATATAGTAGCGACATTGTTATCTGAAGGTTTTTGATCAGTAGAATAGAAACAGTATCCGTTTTCACTTTACTCCTCTGCCCGAGTGTTCCAGCTACGATTTTTGAGAGGCGTGAAACTTTTGAACTTGCAAAATCAATGAGGTTAGTATAAAACTTCCTATCTTTGACAATCACACGCATCAGAAATCCCTTTTTTTAAAATCAATATTTTGCTTTTCTCAATTTGCGGCTATCTTTCTCTATTCGTAAATATTATTTTGTTGTTGTGTCTTCTTTGCTCTATATTCGCCTTTCCTTTTCTACTTATTATCAATTTTTTAAAATTCCTTTTTATAATGTGCTTTCTTCTGTTGTTCTTCATCTTTTATGGGCACTTACATCTTTGCATTGTCTTTCTTTGTTTTTTCTGTTTCTTTATTTCCCTCTTTTTGTTGCATTGCATTTTTCACTACTTTCTCTTCTTTTTTTCTTTTTTTTTTTTCTTTTTTGATTTCTGTATTTTTTCTTTTTTTCTCATTCTATTTTCTTATTACTATTTTCCTGTTGCTGTCTTCCGCTCTCTGTTTTGAATTTGTCTTACGTCATTTATTGACTTCTTTCACGTCTTATTTTCCTCCTGTTTTCGTGTTATAGTTTTTGTCTTCGTTCACTTACTCTCTGTCGGAGGTTTTCTCTCTTTAAATCTATTCCTGTTTCTGTCTTTCCATTCGACTTCTGGGTGCATCACACATAAATTACCTTGTAGTTTTTTTAATTGTTGTTAATATTCTTCTTCTTCTTCTTCTTCTTCTTCTTCTTCTTCTTCTTCTTCTTCTTCTTCTTCTTCTTATTATTATTATTATTATTATTATTATTATTATTGTTGTTGTTGTTGCTGTTGTTGTTACTCCTTTTCGACTTTTTAACACCAGCGCTAGCCGATGGTTCCTCACTATACTTTGAGAGACAGTAAGTCTCCTCAAGTCTCCAGGACTCTTCTCAGTATTCTATCTGATCTCAACCATGCTGTAGTCTTGACGGTCTCCACTCGTCCTCTTATTTCCAAGTCCTCCAATCCCTGCTCTAATCTTTTGGTGACTGTACCAATAACATCAATTAAAATTGGTATAAACGTCACTTTCATGTTCCTCTTTTTTTTCCATTCCCAAGCAAAGTCGAAGTACTTTTATTTCTTACCGCTTTCTTTCAATTTTAATCTGTGATCAGCCGGGACGGCAAAGTCTACGATGCTGTATGTTCTCTCTCTCTCTCTCTTTTTTTTATTATTATTTCTAGGTCTAGTCGTCTGGCTGAGATTAAGGGATTCGTTTGCATCTCAAAATCCTTGGCTTCCTTCAATCCTTCACCGGGTCTTTACCCAAAATCTAGAGTAGAAAAAAGAAATTGCATGCATTCTATGTATTTATGAGTTTTCAGCCTCTTTTAAGTGATATTATTTAGTCACATTTATAATACTCTCTTAAGGAGATGTGCAGTTCCGCAAGGTGCAATTTTTTGTATTTTATATTGGCTGGGCCTGTCAGGTATCTTGCTCATGTATTTATCTCTTTTTTTTTAAACGTTCGCTGAGTTCCCACGATTACGGGCACGGTGGTAGTTTTAAGTTGCCATTTTTATCACTTTCTATTTCTAGGTACTTTTATTTACTTATTTTATAATATTTGACTGATATATTATCTGTTGGCACAGGCATATCACTCGGAAGGCATTTTTTTTTTATTGGCCTTAACCTATATATATATATATATATATATGCTGTAGTCTGAATAGCCTCGATTCTTCCTCTTATCTCCAATTGTTCTCAGCCCCTTTTCAATACTTTAGGGAGCCGTTGCAAGACCACCGACTGTTAGTATTACCATCACCCATATGTTCCACATGTTTTTTTAGTTCTCATGCAAAGTACTCCATAGGAAATTTTGTATCTCCATTTTAACAGATCATATTTCGCTAAAGTCTGCGTGGTAGCAAAAGTTCTACGGAATCTTCTATATATTCTATTTTATCTTAACAGTGCTGTGGCCAGGATGGTCTCAATTCTTCTTCTGAGCTCCAATTCTTTTAGTCTATTTTCCAGGCCTTTAGGTTTGGTTTGGTTTCTTTGTTTAATGGGATATGAACCTTCGTGGGTTATTTAATGCCAAAGCCATTCTCCTAGAAGAACAGTAGTGTTGCTATTTAACCCATAGCTAGGAGGATAAGGGGGTTCCTACCTTTCCCAGGGGTATTTGTCCGAAAATGAACGTAATAGCGCGACTGGAGTTCGAACTCGCGTGCTACGATTTCGCAGTCCATCACTTTAACCATTACACCACAGGGACACCCCGCCAGGCCTTTAGGACCCATTCCAAGTACACTAATTACAATTAGTAACTCCGTCACTTTCATGTTCCACTGATTTTAAATCTCTCTGGCAAGATCCAAGTATTCGTCCATATTTTCTTTTTCTTTTATTTTTAATCAGTGATCGGCAAGAACAAAATTCACAAGATTTGAAGTTCTTTCTTCTTGTTGCCCAGTCGACTGGGGCTGCAGACTACACTGACTGCTTCTCTGCAGAGGATTAAGACCCCGCCACAACGAATGTCCTGTTATGATACTAAACAATCTAACAGTGAAATTCAGTAAACTGAAGTGTTTGAAATTTAATTCGACGTTAAATGACTTGAAAAAAGGTTGATACGCCGTAAAACAAAACACCCGACAAATTTTCTTCTTGTTAATTAACACTAAGGTTATTCTTCAAGATAGGATTGCGTGGTCCATTTGTATCTCAAAATTCCAAAGAATTTATGCTTCTCATTTTTTTAGACAAATTCTGGTTTTCTCATATATCACTTTACAGCGTGGTCAAATTTGAATATTTCGTACAATATCCAGCAAATAAACATTCACACACCCAAATAATCTTGTATTTCTTTTGTCCCAGTTTTTATTCTCTGATGTGATTAACTGATTCGAGCAGTAAAATTTCTGCCGTACGACAGACCAGATATGTATTTCTAGGTTTAATTTTTCGGTGTTCCCCATTTTTTTAGGCCTTTGATATTTTCCTCATGATATGCAGGGAGTGTTCTCTTCTCAATGAAAGACAGTTTGGAAACACACAGAGAAGGCTTTCCTGTTTTATTTACACATTGATATGTATTAAACCTGAGAACTAAACTAACTCCAATATTTGCCCATTTCTTTCATCACCGGGATAAAGTAACTATCCTTTTGTTCCTTCTGACATTGCAAGAGCTACCAACTTCGTTAAACTACTCACGTTACAGTACGTATCTGTCATTTGTAACCGTGTTGGCAGTATACATCATGGGCAGTCTCGAAAAACATCTCGGCTGGCTAACATGTCAATCTCAGTATCCCAGGATTGACTGCATATATCTCCACTTCCCAATACTCTTTTTAGAATTGTATAAAGACAGTCCTTGAAACGTTATATCAGGTCAGTTAGGCTTAAAATAAGGTACTTACTGCTTCTTCTGCAGGAAGGTAAGACCTTTTTCTCCCTGTAAAATAAGGAGGCGTCCTGGGTATCGCACTAAACTGAATTCAGTCGTGAAGAAGTGTTAAAGCTCTCAGCATTCTTATTCAATTTTAATTGCCTTCACATGTCTCCAACGTATCATACATTTTCCTTTGATTATTATTGACTTACTGTATGTTTATCCAACTAGTAAAAAACGGCAGTGTTCTTTATTGCAATCTGACTGACTACGTAGGTGTCTACGTGTTGTAATGGCCAAGTAGCTGGACTGTGGTATCGTAGTATTTGAGTTCGAATTCTAGTAGCGCTATTTCGTTCACTTTCCGACAAATACCCTCGGGAAAGGTATAAACCACCTTATCCTCCCTACTATGGTTTAAATAGCAACATTACCGTCCTTCTAGAAGGATTGCTTTGACATTAGATTACCTTAAAAGACTGATATGCCATTAACCAAACCAAACCAAACCGAGTGACTTCAAATTTCCTCATCTCGCTAAAACTATTATTAGTTTTCTTGCCGACCTCAGCAGTTCTGTGGTCAAGATAGTCTCATTTCTTCTTTAAATTTCTACCTCCTCCAATCTTTTTTCTCATTTATTCAGAATTTTCCAAGTGCACCAAATACGATTGGTATTACTGTCATATTCGTTTTACACATTCTTTTTTTTAATTCTCCAGATAGTTATCTAATTTTATTAATATTTTACCCAATGCACGAATTTCACAATAGGAATAAGTGGTGTTTTTTTTTCTGAAGTTGAGTATCAGAAAGTTTCTTCAACTCTTTAAGACTATTCATGGTTTTCTTGCCAATCTTTGCAGTATTGTGGTCTAGAAGATCACAATTCACTCCGAAATTTCTAGTTCTCACAGTCTCTTTTTTAAGTTATTGAGGATTGTTGCAAGGAGTCCAGCTATGATCACTATCGCTGTCACCTTCATGTTTCACAAAAAGTTTGTAGCTCTCTGGTGAGGTCCAGGTATTTATGTAGTTTTCTACTCTTTTTAATTTTAACTTTGTATTATGATGAAATGATAAAGTCTAAAAATCAACACGTTCTTTTCTTTTTATTTGCTAAAAATATATCTAATCTTCTAGCTTAGATTGTGTTGTACGTTTGTGTCTTAAAGCCACAGGGATTTTGAAGCGACTACTTTTACTGGCCCAGTCAGCTGGGGGTGTAGACTACAACGACTGCTTCTCTGCTGAAGGGTAAGACCCCCCCCAATAAGTATCATGGATATTACACTAAACAGTCTGATCGTGAGGTTCCAATAATGCTGGAACTTTACTGAGTACCCCATTATTGCTATCACTCCCAGGTCCACTCTGTCCCGGAAGGCTAGCATCTGATAGAGTCCTATCTATGTGTCAAATAGAACTAAACTGCATACTTATACTAAATTGAATTGCTTGAAATAGAACTGTTTTGAAATTTAAACCTCGTACTTATGCTAAATTGAATTGCTTGAAATAGAACTGTTTGCCATTTACACTACTTACTAAGGCTAAACTCCTGGCGGCAACATCCCACAAGGAACCAACTATACGGCCACCTGTCTCCCATCATGAAAACTATCCAAGTTAGACGAACCAGACATGCAGGTCATTGCTGGAGAAGCAGGGACGAGCTCATAAGTGATGTACTCCTATGGACCCCCACATATACTATTTACCAACCCCTCCGCTCGGGCAGGATATGACACAAGGTCAATTTTTTAAGCGGAGTTTAACAGGATTGAATTCAGAGTTTTCCTTCTCCTAGACTAGTTGCCTAACCAAGGCTGAAGAACCCAGTCTGTCCTACTATTTACCCATAGCTGGAGGGAGAATAATTGGATTCATACCTTTCCCTAGGGTATTAGTGCTATGTGAAATGTAATCAGTCTCGTCCAGGATTTGAACTCGTGTCGCCGTGTCCATTTCCTACGACGATAACGACTACACAACGGGCACCTCCACATGGACCCCCACATATGGCCGGGCAAAAGCAGGACGAACAGCTCGAACATACATCCAGCAGCTATGTGAGGATACGGGATGTGGCCCTGAAGACCAGCCAGAGGCGATGAACGATAGGGAGAAGTGGCGAGAGAGGGTCAGGGATATCCGTGCCTGCGGCACGACATGATGATGATTATGAAGGCTAAACTGAATTGTTTGAATTAGAACTGTTTGACTAAACTGAATAGCTTGAAATAGAAATGTTTTTACAATTAAACTGTGTACTTAAGCTAAAATGATTTGTCTGAAATAGAACTGTTTATTTGTATAAAAAAGGATTTGGCATTAACCTACAAAGTTTGATATGCCATAAAAGCCCCTAAAACAAGTCCCATTTTACAGTACGGATTTTGCTTTGAAAATATAACATGGCCAACTTACTTCTTATACGACAGTTACTAATACTCATTTCTCAGTCCTTTCATTTTACATTTTTATAATCTTCCTTTTCAAATCTATTCCTGTTTTGGTTAATAAAGTTTCTTTGTTTAATGGCATATGAACCCTCGTGGATTACTTAATGCTTAACCCACCGTCGTAGAAGGACAGTAGTGGTACTATTCAACTAGCAGTTGGGGGAGATAAAAGGGTTCATACTTTTCCCAAGAGGCCGAAAGCGAATGTAATAGCACGACTGAAGTTTGAATTTGTTTACTACGATGTCACAGTTCAACGCATATGCTCTCCCGTGTTTCCAATCTTTCTCAAAATTCAATTCATACATTTACTGACCATATATATATATATATATATACAAGTAAGTAAGTAAAGTTGGCGACCTTAGTCAAGGGAAACCTGAAGGCTCCTTTTCAATAGCTACTACACCAAGATGTAGGGTAGGGTGCTACTCCATTCTCTGTATCGCTCCACTTTACCCTTGATCCTCATCTTATAATGCTGAGGGTTAAACTAAGCGGCATCAAGTACCATTTTTCAAGTCGGCTCGACCTTGAAATGATCCCCGGTCTCCCAGACCATTGGCGAACACTCTATTTAATAGACCAATGGCCGGTTATATATACATCCTTTGAAAATATATACTTTAAAACCCATCAATTTGCATTTAATATTACAGTACCATAGAATTTGCTGAGTTGCAAATACTGATACTTAACTGTGTATAGATTGCCTACCATATGCCTTGAGTTTACATATTATATGAGATATATTTGAAGCCTTATTTTGGGGGGAAATGGGTAATTTATGTTTCACCAAATAAGTTATAATATTAATTTTCTTCTTTTTGTATCTAAAGTCATTTTTTATATATTGGTAATTTATTACTTATTGGGATTTCATTATTTTATAGATTTTTTTTTTCTGGATGACATCCTTCCAGTTCAGAACGTTTTTTTTTCCCACTTATTCCGCACGTTAATAGTAGGCTAGTTATCTCCCTTGAACAGAGACTTCCCTGTCCCTTCGGCCTTTTGTTGTTGTTGTTGTTGTTGTGATCTCGTTTTCAATTTTTTTTTTACTGTACCTTCTTTTTATAAATCAATATCTTTTTCTTAACGTAGCGTAAAAATATTTCCTATCACCTGCTTAAAAAAGGCACTGGGAATCTTAGAAAGTAACAGGTAACAAAGCAGACCAAAAAGGCAAAACAAACTACAGAAAAAGAGAGGGAAAGGAAGAGGAAAAAGAAAAGCAGAGGAGGGAAAACGATAGAAACTTCTACTAAAAATTATATATATATATAATAGATAGAGAGAGAGAGAGAGAGAGAGAGAGAGAGAGAGAGAGAGATCCATGTATATATGCTCACACATATAAGTTAGGACAGCGTATACACAGAATCAACGCCCGTTGATTTGGTTTCTTGGTTTAATGGCATGTCAACCTTGGTGGATTATTCAATGCCAAAGCAATCATTGTAGAAAAACAGAGTGGTACAATTTAACCCATAGCTGGGGTGGGGATGAAAGGGTGCTTGGTAACAGTTAGTTTCTGGCCTATGCAAATTTAAAGGGATACCTGCTCCGTGGGAAACATTTGATCTGACGATCTCATGGTCGGGAAGGAGACAGTTACCGAGTGACGGTGACTGGATCTACGCTATCCTCACTAATATATATATATATATATATATATATATATATATATATATATAATTTCTGGTTTAAAGGTAACCTTATCTGCAGAGAGCATGCTCAATATCTAGGATAGAGAATATATAGTCTGTATAACACCAAAAATTTTAATCGCATATTGCAACTAATGCTTTCACGTTTTCTTGATCACTATGAAATACTAAATTCTAAAGAATAAGTGTTACGAGATCGTGATGCCTGAAAAGCAAGGAATATATAATTTATATCTGATCAGAGTAGACCTGAGAGTAATGGCAATGAAGAAGTACTCCGTATTCCCCTGATCTCTCTAGGGCAAGAGCCTCACTATAATATGTAGTTTAGTATAATACCTTGGACACACCTTCATTTGTGGTGTTAGGGTGTCGTAAAGTCCACGTTTGTGGGCAATTTAGCACGAGATTCGAGTAACATACAATATATAGAAATTATAATATGATTAAATGCAAATAAGAATAAAATGTCTATGGTATTTTAAGATGTGGAAAATAGAAAACAGAAAAAGAAAAAGAAGATAGGAAAGAAAGATAAAAGGAGATATGTGAAAGGAATAATAATAGTTAGCAGACGAGGAGTAAAAAGGTCATGAGTGTATAGGGCAAGATAAAAAAAGGGTCATATATATATATATATATATATATATATATATATATATATACAACATTTAGTCCTAGATATGGTTTGTTTTGGTTTTATGTAATATTAACCGTTGTAGGTTATTTAAAGCCAAATCCTCTCTCTCTCTCTATATATATATATATATATATATATACATATGATTTGGTTTGTTTGTGTTTGTGGCTTATCAACCGTTGTAGATTAACTAATGCCAAACCGATTTTATGCATATAAACAGTTCTATTTCAAGCCATTCAGTTTAGCTAAGTATTTTGTCTACACAAAGTTAAATGTCAAACAATTCAATGTAGCGCAATTACACAGTTTAGTTCTATTTGAGCTATAGATTGGAACCTATCAGGTTGTACCACTCTGAGTCAGAGTCGACCTGGGAGTGATGATAATAAAGGGGTACTCCGTATTCCCCAAAGCTTTTTATTAAAGGAACCTCATGATCAGATTTTTTAGTGTCATATCCAGGACACTCGTTGGGTAAATCTTACCCCTCTGCTGAGATGCAGTCAGTGTATTCAGCAGCCCCAGCCGACAAGGCCACTTCTATGAGAATAGTGATTTGTGTGCAGTTATTAATTCTATAACTCCTGCATTAATATGCAGTAAATCACTTTGTGGGGTATCCTTTTTATAACACGATGTTTCCCCTTGTTCAGTGTTGCGGGAACTAGCTATATATTAATGATATGGCTACTTCCATAACGATGGGGAGGGAGTCCCCGTAGTTTAAGGGCTAAAGTGCAGGACTACAAGTTCGTAGTGATCGAGTTCGAACTCCTGTGAGTACTATTATGCATACTTACAGACTAATATTTTGAGAAAGGCATGAACTCTGTTTTACTCCGAGTTATGGGTTAAAATTATAACAGTTGACATACATCAGATATCGTTACCTATTATCATCATCATCATATCGCGCTGGTAGCACGGATATCCCTGACCCTCTTTCGCCACTCCTCCCTATCGTTCATCACCCTAGGTAGATCTTCAGGACAACATCCCGTATCCTCACATAGCTGCTGAATGTACGTTCGTGCTGGTCGTCCTGCTTTTGCGCGGCCATGTGTGGGGATCCATAAGAGTACATCTCTTATGAGTTCATCTCTGCTTCTCCAGCAGTGTCCTGCATGTCTGGTTCGTCTAACTTGAATAGTTTTCGTGATAGGGGGCAGGTGGCCGTACAGTTGGTGTCTTGTGGGGTGTTGCTGCCAGAACTTGTTCAGGATTGCACGCAGCATTCTTGTGTAATTGCCATCTAGCTTCTTCTCCAGCCGTTTTGTTAGCGTCCATGTAGTGCAGCCATATAGCAGTATCGATGTGACCGCTGCATGGAAGAAACTGCGTTTCATTTTATCGGTTAAGTCTGATTTCCATATAATCGATAGCCTATTGATAGCTGTCCATGCTTTCGTTAACCTCGTTTCGATGTCCTTTTCGGTTGATTCGACGCTGCTTCCTAGGTAAGTGAATTTGTCTACTAGTTTAAGAGGGGTTCCTTCTAGAGTGGAGATGTCCCCCGTTTGGTTATAGCACATATATTCCGTTTTGTGTGCATTAACATAGAGGCCTATGCTTGCTGCTGCTCGTTCCAAACTATGCAGAAGTGTTTCGGCTTGGTCAGGTGTATTTGCCAGTATCGCTATGTCATCGGCGTAGTCGGCGTCGGTAATTGTTTTTGCGGGGTACCTTCTGCTTCTTTTCTTCGTCAGTTCGAAGCCATTCTCTTTGATTTTGTCAATCGATGTTCTAAGTACGTAGTCTAGACAAATGATAAAGAGGTACGGGGCCAGCGTGTCCCCTTGTAGTACTCCTGCTACAATGTCAAAGTATTCTGTATCTCCATCCGGTGATCGTACTTTTACTTTAGTGTTTCTATAGAGAATCGTTATTGTCGCTACGGTTTCTTTAGGTATGCCGTACGCTAGTAGGATTTGTTCCATCTTTCCTCTGTGAATGGAATCGAAAGCCTTGGTAAAGTCGACAAATATTAATGTCGCTTGTAGGTTCTTTGCCCGTACACCTTCAAGGATTCTGCGGATGGTTAATATTTGTGAGGTCGTGGATCTATTTCTTCGGAAGCCATTTTGGTTTTTTCTAAGTATGTTGTCGATTTTGGGTTCTATGCGGTTTCGTAGTAGGGCATTGTAGATTTTGACTGCTATGGATGTAAATGTTTTGCCTCGGTAGTTTTTGGCTAATCCGAGGTCCCCCTTTTTAGGGAAGGGGCGTATGCATCCCTTCATCCATCTATCTATCGGATTTTGATTGTATACTGCATTGCAGTGTCGGAGCAGTGTGTCATCGAATTGTCTGGTCTTCCATACTTCCGGGGGAATTTCGTCCAGCCCTGCAGCTTTCCTATTTTTAATTTTTCTGAGAAGCGTGTCGAGTTCTTCTTGTGTGAACGGTCTTAGTTTAATGTCTAATTGTTTGCTAATTATTCTAGTGATTGGTTCATGCGTTATTTTTGGTCGGTTTCCAAGTAAGTTTTCGAAGTGCTGTTTCCACAGTTTTATTCTTTCTTGTTGGTTTGCTGCTTTCAGTTTATATATATATATATATATATATATATATATGTGTGTGTGTGTGTGTGCGAATAATAATAATAATAATAATAATAAATTACCACATATTCGTTTTATGTATATTTTATAGCATGAATGCTTATCTGTGACTACTGGTTTTATGCGGTCTTTGAACGATATAATAGATTATACCGCATTTGGTCTACCATTAACCCATCATGTGAGATAGTTACCACCATCATCTGTTGTAATATATATATATATATATATATATATATATATATATGTAGGTATGTATGCACGTGTGTGTGTGTGTGTGTGTGGCAGATTCCTAAGAGTTATGATAAAAGTCTATTTTTATGTTTCGTTTCTTAAAGCCATTTAACATGCAGACAGTCCATACGTTTCTGTGGTCGGCGTAGCTGAATCACTAATTTTTTTCTTTAAAATTTTTAAGTTTTTAGAATATTGAATTGATATTCTTATATATATATATATATATATATATATATATATATATATATATATATATATATATTATTTATTTTGGTTGCTAATATTTTAAAAATGCTTCACATCATGAAGGTTTTATAAATAGCTAAGTAGAAACTTATTTAGTGCCAACATTTTGACGCTTGTTCAGATCTTTTATGCTGAACGATTTGATTGCTTTGGAAATGTGCTGATATGCATTCTCTCCTCTTAAAAAGCATACGTTGTTTTGGTATGTTACAATATGACAGTGTTTTTTCATATCTTAAAGTGAAATGACTTATGCAACATATCTCACTGGCCATTGTTACACGATAAGTCGTTGCACCATATCTACTGGAGATTCAACAATTAGAAATGATAATAAATTCTGATTTGAAAAAAAAAACAAAACAAAAAAAAAAACAAAAAAGCAAAAAAAAAAAACTAAGCAATATACTTACATGGTTATTTCAAATGCAATTATCACTGAACATTATATTTACTCCCTCTAGGGTGCTGTGATGTGAGACACGATCAGTTTAACGTGGAGTCCCCGCAGGAAATATGCTTCCCGGGATGTATGTCTCATCGGCACTCTCCTTCGAACAATCAATAGGCGAAGGTGGGTAGCTGGTCCTTCCTGGCAGGGAGGCTCCTGGAATTGAGCCATAATTATGATCAAAAACTGCCCGGCCTGTGTGCTAGGTGGAATCGTTTACATGACAATGATTGTAACTCACTATGCAAGATGTTACAAGTACATCTCTCTGACAACAAGACAAATGGCATGCTCTTTTTGAAGGCCTGTCTAGTTACACGAAGGCCGCTCAACCGGTTTTTGAGATTTTCAAAATAGCTGGGTACTTTACTGTGAATGGCAGTAATGCCTCACACATTGCAACAATCTTTACCGGATAGGATTTTCTACCCATAGCAGAATCGATTTTCTATCCAGAACTGCATCAATCCGACATAGCATGAAATGAGCCCAAAAAGCTTTGTGTAGCAATTGCAGATTGGCCAGTCTTTAAAAAATGATTTCAACTATAAATACACGGCATGCACCGATCCAGGCAATGATCGTAAGCGATTGTATCTAAAAAAAAATTAGCTAGACTTGGTTATAATTAACACTTGCCTAAATTCACTTGTACACCACAGAGGCAACAGTTTAAAATGCGGGAGGTGTTTCTGTCACATTCTGTATAACGTCATATTATCAACAAACTCTAAAATAATTCTAGTAAATAGTATTTTTTTCTGGATTTGCATTTACGATGGATTTGATCACAGGTCAACGATTTCATTTTCTACGATGATAACTGTTGCACCAAGTGTGCCTCCTTTAGGAGTGTGTGCTGTTACCTGATTGTATTATCTAAATGAATTATGTTTTTATATACTGATCTATTATGAAACCGTATTTGCAGATTTGGCGACCCAAGGTCAAATAATTGATGAAGCTGTTTTCGTTATATTTCGCGCTAATGCTGCGAGGGAAAAATATGATTCTATCTGTTCTTCACACTACTTTATGGGTAAAATAGTCAAGAAATGGAAAACTTTGAATTTAAACCATCTTTGTTTCGCTTAACGAATAACATGGTGTCATATCCTGTTAGTGGTGGTGGCTCTGCTTAAATACATACCTCTAAAATCTCCCCAAAATAAAATTTGCAACCTATTGCTTTTTGAATACTGTCTTGATTCTTTCAAAATAATGTAATGAGGATGTAGACCCCAAGTAAAAGATCTCCAGTATCAAGAATAAAAGTTACATATCATTGTTGTTTGGCAGTAATCATAGTCTCAATACGACCGTGTGATTAGGTAAAAATGATTTGCCAAAAACATTAAATGCTTTTCTTCAATTGTTCGTTTTATTGAGAGATATAAAAGAGACACATTGAAGGGTTTCGATTTTACGTTCAATTCCTATTTTCTTTTTTAGGCATCTTCCTGTCTGTTTATCGAATTTACGTTGTAATTTGAGTAGAGATTTATCAGCTCTTCATTCGATCAAAATGTTAGCATATTTTTATTTTTTTATTTTTACTATTCTATTTCCAAAGAAGCGAGATTAGTTATAGAAAGAAAGAAAGAAAAAAAGGAGGGAAAAAAGAAAGCAAAAGTTATTTTTTCCTTTTTGTTAATTGGCGTAGATCAATTATCTTCTTTGCCTTTTCAAGAAATCAATTTTGAAATAATTGTAGATATTTAAAGTTTGTACATAACGGGATTTTAGAAGGAGTACGTGAGATGCTTTTTTTTCCGATCGAATAAAGAGAGGTTTGTTGGTTGATTGTTTTGTTTTACGGCGTATCAACCCTTTTCGGGTCATTTAACGTCGAATTAAGTCATTTCGATAATAGTTTCAAAACATTCGATTTCGTTAGAGTAAGGTTTTTTGTTTATACATAGTAACATGTCTGAACAATTCTGTTTCAAAGGGGGTGTCCCTCTGGTGTAATGGTTAAAGCGATGGACTGCAGAATCGTAGAACGCGAGTTCGTACTCCAGTCGCGCCATTACGTTCACTTTCGGGCAAATACCCTTGGGAAAGGTATGAACCCCCTTATGGGTTAAATAGTACAACTACCGTTCTTTTAGGAGAATAGCTTTGGCATTAAATAACCTACAAGGGTTGATATGCCATTAAAACAAAGAAACCAACCAAACCATCTATTTCAAACAATTCAATTTAGTATAATTACTAAGGCTAGTTCTATTTTAGTCATAGATTGGACCGTATCAGGTGATACCACTCCGGACCAGATTGTACCTGGGAGCGATGTCAATGAAGGCTACTTCGCTTTCCTCAATGCTACAGAATTACTGAGGCCTCAGCATCAGATTGTTTAGTGTCATATCCAGGATACTCGTTGAAGAGATGCAATC
The DNA here is from genome assembly GCA_963585895.1 of Sepioteuthis lessoniana. Lineage (NCBI taxonomy): Eukaryota > Metazoa > Mollusca > Cephalopoda > Myopsida > Loliginidae > Sepioteuthis > Sepioteuthis lessoniana. Next base: position 40,301,609 of record OY757912.1, on the reverse strand, counting down.
AGTGTAGTGTTCAGTTCCAGCTGACTTGGCCAAATGAAGAGAGGTTATTTTAATATTAAGTTGTTTTCAGATTTGTAAATATTACTAAAAAAAAAAAAAAGAACTGAATTAATTTTCTTCGTATGTATTTAAACAATCACTTTTCCACGAACACGATGCTCACAAGGTCAATGTTAAGCGGAGTACAGCTGGTTTGAATTCAGAGATTATATTATCCTTGTTTGGATGCTTGACAAAGTCTAAAGAATGCAGTCTGACCTAAAATTAACCCATAGCTAAAAGGAGAATAGATTGATTCATGCCCTTCCCAGGGATATTGGCGTAATGTGGAACGCAAACAGCCGAGTCCGAGATTTGAAGAAAGTTTAAGATTTTTCATTAGTATTATTAAAAGCAAAGTCTGAAAACTCCTTTGGGGATTAGTAAGGTTGATTCCTTTTTCCAATTGGTACAGAGGCGCAAAATAAACCTCGAAGAACGCTGCGTTAAACCAACTGTTCTTCACTCGATTGCTTTGGAATACAACGAGAAGTCAGGTTACGATATCTCAAATCATGGACGATTTCACAGAAAACCAATTTCGAAAGATTAAATTCCACTGACATATCGCACTTATATACATTGGTTTAGTTTGATTTGGTTTTGTGTCATGTCAACCATTGTAGGTTATTTTATGTCGAATCCTTTTTATACATATATATTAGATATATGATTTCTAAACACATTTTGTAGATAACAATTTTTAAACGAGCCTACACTCATTTTTATGCACACAGTTGAATGGTTTCATTTGATATGCGTTGGATATCGTGTTAAATCAAATATTCAGGGGACAAATGTTGTCTTTTCATTTTTTTTTTTTTGTTGCATAAATGTGCGTTGAGGGTATGATGCAAGATAGTGCAAACTTCTGGAGATGGTCGTGGATCTTGATATATAACATGCAATCTCGGCTGGTATTGTAAAATACGCCAACTGCCGTTCTGCAGAAGGGTAAGACCACCACCCAAAGAATGTGTCTAGGGTATGACTTTAAACTGTATCTGATTGTGAGGCTTCAGTCCCGGAACTTTGCGAAATGAGGAGTACACCTTCATGCTATAACTCCCAGATCCAACTTGACCTGGATTTATAGTACCTGTAAGGGTCTCCTCTTTGGGTCCAATATAACTATTTAATCCTTTAAAAAGGACTATTATGGGCAAAATGAGTATGTAGTGGGTTCGCCCCTGACATGACATCGTGCTGATATCACAGAGTTTCATGACTATCTTTTGCCATCCGTTTCTATCACCTGCCTCACTCGGCTCTTCCTTTAAAATTGTATTGAGTGTCGGCACACAGTTGATGTATATGTCTTTGCTGGTCGGCCAATGGTGGTGTGTCCTTGAGTTTGTGGTGTTCTTAGTGTAACTCTTAGCACGTACAAAATGTGCAGCAATTACAAAAAAATTTACATAGGAGAGTACATAGAAGGCAAATGGGTATGCAACTGCTGTATCATGGGGTACTGCTTCCTGAATCTGTTCAAAACAGCACGAAGCGTTCTTGTGTGGTCTTCGTCTAACGTTTCTCCATGCGTTTCGCGAGGGTCCAGGAAATGCATCCCTACAAAAGTATCGACACGACCATAACTAGGAAGAAATTCGTTTTATTTCATCGGAGAGAACATCTGATCAATAACCCGTTAATAGCATGGACAAATATAAAAGGAAAATGATAAATCTATTGCAAGAAACGGATTATTGTGCAAAAAAAAATATTTTCCTGGATTTTCGAAGATTTTGATATTGTGTCCAACTATTTAAATCCATAGAGTGTTCGCCAATGGTCCAGAAGACCTGGGTTCAATCCCAGGTCGCATCATACCAAAGACTTTAAAAATGGTACTTAATTGCTTCTTGCTTAACACTCAGCAATATAAGGTACGTATGAATGGTAAAGTGGTGCAATCCAGGGAAAGGAGTAGCGGCCAACCTCTACATCTTGGTGTAGTAGCTATTGAAAAGGGAGCCTTCTGGTCGCCCTCGACTAAAGGGAGACAACTTTACTTACTTTACTTTATTGCACATAAATGTATACACGTTAAACATTTTTTCAAAATGAATTTCTCTTTCCGGGTCCTGTGAGCTCTGTGTGTACGTATGTGTTTGGGTGAGTGTGTTTGTGTGTGTGTGTGTGTCAGAGAGCGAGAGCGAGAGAGAGAGAGAGAGAGAGAGAGGCGGGGGAGAGATCAGTTTTAATTCTAATATTGTTATCTTTTCCTTTTTGTCTCTCCTCTCTTTTAACAATGTTAGTCCCAAAAGTGGCTTGATATTAATGTTGATAGTCAAGAAGCAGGCAGAATTATCTCTCAAGTTTGGAGCATAATAAAAAAGAGATTGTGGGGAGTCCCGTGGCGCAGAGGCAAACGTACTGGACTTTGAAATTGTGTTAAGCTAGCCCTGCTCTAACTCCAGTTGCACTTTGACATTCACTTTCAGGCTAATGCCCCAGCCCCAGGGAAAGGTATTGAACCCCTTTATTCACCCTAGCTATGGATTAAATAGAACCACAGAACTAATACTGTTCTTCTACAAGGATGGCTTTGCCTTTAAATAACCCACAAAGATTAATATGCCATTAGACAAAGTGAGTAGAGACTTAAACCAAAAAAAAAAAGAAAGAAAAAAAGACGGCTGAGATTCTATTTAGAATTGAAAATTGCAAAAGGAAAGAAAATCCGATTGTAGTAAAAAATTTGCAAATGAATCAAATTTCAGCATTAGATCAACCATAAGGATTTGATTAACAGTTCAACCAATAAACGAATTCAAAAAACAAAATAAAATAAAATCAACACCGAGAACTTAAAAAAAAATCTATTTCACCCATACACGGTATCTTAACAAGTTCTATAACTGATTAAATGTGGTAATGAAGGGGCACTTCAAAGAGCTCCTGACCTAGAGACTCAAAACTGGACATTAGTTTATATCATACCAAGAACGACCCATTTAATGCTTGAGGGCCGAGTCTACTTATTCTAAGTCCGGTAGCCAGGGTTTATGTTTGAAGGAAATAATGAAAATTTTCTATACTTTACAATTTTATTTAAAAACAAAAATTATCCGGGATATAAGATTTTTTTTACATATTGTTTATCCAAGGCGCAAAACCAACGCTGGAATGGAACAATAAATGTTTTTAATACTTTTAATACATAAGTAATCGAAAAATCGCACATGATATCCAGGAATAAAATGTACTATACCGTATTTGTCCGGAGCACAAAAGCAAAGTTTGAAGAGAGCAATGGGTCATTATCTATACTTTGAGAACATAAGCAACGAAGAAATCTTACTACGCAGAATAAAATGCATTACATAGTGTTTGTTCAGTACAAAAAAAAAGTTTGAATGGAATATTGGCCATTTTCTATAATTTTATAACCAAAGCAATTAAGAAATAACAGATACTATTCACGAACAAAGTTTCTATTATATAGTGATATCCAGGGCATAAAAACAAAGTTTGAAGGGAATAATGGCTATTTTCTATAATTTTATAACTAAAGCAATTAAGAAATAACAGATACTATTCACGAACAAAGTTTCTATTATATAGTGATATCCAGGGCATAAAAACAAAGTTTGAAGGGAATAATGGCTATTTTCTATAATTTTAAACTAAAGCAATTAAGAAATAACAGATACTATTCACGAACAAAGTTTCTATTGTATAGTGATATCCAGGGCATAAAAACAAAGTTTGAAGGGAATAATGGCCATTTTCTATACTTTACCAATATAAGCAATTAAGAAATAATACATACTATCCAGGAACAAAATTTGTGTTTCAGTGTGTAATCAATCTCTGTCGTCTTTAGGGTGTAGTCTTTTGTATCTTCCTAGTCAGTCGGTCCTTTGATTTAAGTTCCTCTTTTGTCTAGACGGGAAATGGTTCTACAGATATTACCATGGTGTAAATTCCGGTTATCAAGTTTCTGTTATTTCGTAGAGAATCTAGTATTTTTTTTCTCTTTTTTATTCGAATTCTTGTAATTCAGTCGCATCTGGCACTTCCACGTTGTTACAGCAGTCTTTTACAGTTAATGACCTTGTTGATTTGTGGCTCTAGTGTCTCGTTTCCATCTATTTCATTCTGTATAACTCAGATTTCCATTCAATGTCTTACATATTCTTCACACGTGAGGTTGTTGATTTTTTGACTCGTGTTTTTAAATGCGTATCCTTTCCAGTTTTCCAACATTATATTCTAATGGTATTTTCAGTTGGTTGTTACTACGGTTGATATTTAGTTGAGTTTTGATTACCCAAAGTCCAATACTAGTATCAGTATTAGTATATCTAATGTAATACTAACACTAAATAAACAGCATATAAAGATCGCCAAAGGTCAAGGAGACCGGTGTTCAATCCAAGTTCGAGTCATACCAAAGACTTTAAAAATGGTACTTGATACCTCTTTGCTTAACACTTAATATTATAAGGTAGGGTTCAAGGGTAAAGTGGAGCAATCCAGGGAGAGGAGTAGCGCCCTCCACTACACATCGGTGTAGTAGCTATTGAAAAGGGAGCCGTCAGGTCACCCTCCACTAAGTTCGCCAACTTTACTTTTATAAGCTTATTTACACTGATAAATTTGGTTTGATATGGTTTATTTTCTTAAAAGCATATCATCCTTCGAAGGTTATAAAAGGTCAAAGCCAACGAACATCCCACCGACCGGACGAGTGTGGCACAAGGCTTTATTTAGGTGGGTCCGGCCGTAGGGCCGTAATCCAGACACCCCTGGTGGCTCTAAAAATGTCTCGGGCCCCATCGCTATTTCCCAAAAGAGGGGGGCGCCAGGCAATTATACCTAGGAGGGTTAAAGTCTGGGGAGAAACCACCAGAGACTCGAGGGTACCGATCTTGGTACGCTCGACATGAATGCCGGTCTCCCGGAATCTATGTCAGACAGCCTTAACCAACAACCACCGAAACTAGGACACACCCGACTAGATCGATACACAGACAAACACGACCGATTCTGTGTTTCATCACCTTTTAGAAGAACATTTGTGGTTCTATTTAGCACTTAGTTTGTGGGAAAAGTGATTCCGTTTCTTTCCCAAGGTTATCAATAGGAAAGTGACTGGTGTTCGAACTCACTTACTACGATGTTGCAATGAAGCACGTTATCCACAAGATCCCAAAACTCCCACTGAGTCAGATAGAAGCATTTAATAAATATATAATAATCATACAAACGAGATTATAAAAACGTGCAATGGATTCTGGGATTGTCACGTGACAATTCCAGAATCCATTGCACGTGTAGGCGTGTCAATTGCTTTCCTTGTGGTCACATGACCACAAGGAAAGCAATTGACGTGCCTACATCCACGAAGTGAGACATTTATTTATAATCTCCCTACAGTAATATGATTATTAAAACAGAAAGGGGGCTAGAGTCCCCCAGAAAAATCCTCATATTCATGGGAAATTATACTATCCTTTTTAAACTTTTTCACTTTCTCTCTCTCTCTCGCTTTCATTTTTCTTACCCTCTGATATCCTCTCTCTCTCTCTCTCTCTCTCCCCTTTTTTCCGAACAAACACACGTTCTTCCGCTTTGTATTTTTCATTTGGTGTAGATAAATGCGAGACTGTGTGGGCGTTTGAACGGGGGATGTATGTTTGAGGTGATAACCAAAATTTCGGAAAACTTAAGGCATAATATATCTTCCACAAAAAAAAGAAAATAACGTGGATAAAAAAAAACTATTTCCTAAGGGAGTGATGTCGAGAGTTATGAAAAATATCAGAAATACAAATCAATATATATATATATATATATATATATATATAGAGAGAGAGAGAGAGAGAGAGAGAAAGAGAGAATTAATGTGTAAGAGAGATGTATGCATGTATGTATATAAATACTGGTGTTTATAGAGGTTAGAAATGTCGGCTTTATTTTGTGAACATATCAAGTGGTGTGCAGTTCTATGTATCTAAACCACATACACACACACACACACACACACAAATATAAAACCTACCCCATATATATATATATATATATATATATATATATATATATATATATATATATATTCTCTGTAAGTGTAATCGTGTTTGTGCCAGAATGTCTATAATGAGTTACTATCTATACATAGACACGTTTTTTCAGCATATCTACTCTTCATATATGTATATATATATATATATATATATATATATATATATATATATAAATGTCACGAGAGAGAGAGAGAGAGAGAGAGAGAGAGAGAGAGAGAGAGAGAGAGAGAATTAATTTGATGAATAACAAATAGTGTCTCGAAGGAATAACGCACTTGACAGAAACAAATAAAAATCAAACATAAATAGTAAATGAACAAATTACAGCCTCCCAACACCTAAAAAGCATAATAATAATAATAATAATAATAATAATAATAATAATAATAATAATAATAATAATCGGGCAAATATAACGAGATGCTTTCCTTACCGTTTAACAAATTAAGGTTTTTACTCCCGAATGAACTTTATTTCACTGACCGACATAAAACTTAAACTTTCAACGCCTCAAGATATTGTTGCTTTTGCATATGATTTTATTATATTGACGCTTTTTTTTCTCTCCCTCTTGTAATCATTTTTTATAGTTGATATGATAATTATTATTCTAAATATCTAATCACTCGTTAACTCAACATTTTCGGATGACCATATTGTTTCTAGATCGGTTTCTTCATTTAATGTGGCATTTCAAACTTTATGGGTAATTTAATGCCAAAGCAATCCTTGAAGATGAACAGTGGTGGTACTATTTAACCCATAGCCCGAGGGATAACGGCGTTCATGCCTTTCTCAAGGGTACAAGTCCAAAATTGAATGCAATAGTGTGACAGACATTCGAACTTTCTTATTACGATATCGTAGTCCAGCATGTCAGCCACTACGCTACGGAGATTCCCCCATATTGTTTGCTTTCTTCTTTTTTTCTCTTCGAGTTACAATTAACAGTGAAGTTAAGCTTTAAGTCTACCTTAGTCAGGTAAAAGGCCATTTAAATGTGTGTATTTTATCCAACACCGCCAACATGGGCAGGATCTGACACAAGGTCAATTTTTTAGTAGAGTACAAGCTTTTTCGACTGCCTTCTTTTTTAAATTAGTAAATTCTGCTGTCATCCATACCTTCAGTTAACCTTTTTTTTATTAGGCAGTTTTGTTGGTCTTTCACTCAATTGCACCATACATGATAATCAAGGGGGTTACCATATACAGAGTTAGGCAGCCAGATGTTAGAAGTGATGTAGTCACAGAAATTTTCTCGCTTCCAAGATTAGGTTCACATGCTTGTGTGACATGTTGAAGCTTCCCGTTGCTGGATGTAGCTTCTTACAGCATCCACTTCCTCCATACATCACTACCTTCTCCAGGTACCTGATAAAGGCCTTTGTGTTGAGTGTAAAGCTATATGGGAAGATGAATGAAGGCATAACATCACCGTCGCGTATGACTAATCAAAATGCCGTGATGTGAACTGGGTATTTGTTTTTCATCAATATGAATATAAATTTCTCCTTAGATTGATACCCAAACAGCTGAAATCTTCGAATTGGTGCTTCCATCGTGAACCCGAAACAGTAGAGAATAATATTTCCTAGTTTCTGGAGGAGTGAATAGTGCCGTATACCAAACTGACTCTAATATTCTGCACAGTATGTAGCAGAGGCATACGTATAAGTAGATAACAGGGACTCGTATGCAGCATTGTTGTTCAGGCATATGACGGAGGGCGCGAAGGTCTTTATAGAATAACACGAACATTTTAGTAATTTTCTTTAGAGGTTATAGTTGGCTCGCTAACATGAGTTGTTCAATAAGAGAGAGAGAAAGACTGGTTAATACTTTCTATTTAAAAGGGTGCAGCATCTCTTTGTAAAAATTTAGGCCCAATTTCCTTTCTACCCAGCCGCTTGAATTCTCCCGTTCAAACCCGGGTCACCTCATTACTTCCGCCTGTCATGTCGTGCGGAGAGGAACATATCCGTTGGCGGTGGTTCCACACCAGTTCTGATTTGGAACACCTGTTTTTTTTTCTTGTTATTTTTAAGTACCGTAGTCATTCACCCGTGACTGGCTGACCAACAGCGATTGCTTTGGCCTGACTTACTTGGTCAATCACCTCGACTTTGTACCGGGCCATTGGTCTAATGAGAAGAGTGTTCCTCAATAGAGCAGGAGACCGGTGTTCAATCCCAGGTCGAGTCATACCAAAGACAAAAAAAAATGGTACTTGATGCCCCCTTGCTTAACACTCAGCATTATAAGGTGTTGATCAAGGGTAAATTGGAGCAATCCAGGGAAAAGAGTCGCGCCCTCCCTTACACCTTGGTGTTGTAGCTATCGAAAAGGGAGCCTTCGGGTCATCCTTGACTACGGTCGTCAACTTTACTTTTTACTACCTCTACTTTGTACCGGGTCATTGGCCTAATGAGTAGGGTGTTCACCAATAGACCAGGCGACCAGAGTTCAATCCCAGGTCGAGTCATACCAAAGACTCAAAAAATGGTACTGGATGCCTCCTTTCTTAAAATGGTACTGGATGCCTCCTTTCGTTAAAAAACATGCAAATATAAATTATTTGCCATAGTCAAGCATTATAAGGTGTGGATCAAGGGTAAAGGGGAGCAATCCAGGGAAAGGAGTGGTGCCATCCCCAACACATCAGTGTAGTAGCTATTGAAAAGGGAGCATTCTGGTCGCCCTCGACTACGGTCACCAACTTTACTTTTTACTTACCTCTACTTTCGGACAAATACCTTTGAGAAAGTTATGGACACTCTTATCATCAACTTATCTTTTTTACAAGGATGGTCTTGGTATTGAATAACTTATGGTATGCCATTAAACAAAGAACAAAAAAAAACCTTTATCTGGTGATGTAACATAGGAATATATTTTACCTTAGTTTGGTAAAATAATATGTGAACCTAAAAAAATTCTGTAGTCTGGTGAAAGGCAAAGTGAATGTTAATAGTTTAACAGTGTCTGGTAAAAGACCATATGCATACAAATAGCTTACCAAATTCTGATAAAAGACCACGTAAAATTCAAATATCTTACTTATTCTGGCAAAGGTTTCTACGAATTTCGATAGGTTCCTTTATTCCGTTAAAAAACATGCAAATATAAATTGTTTGCCATAGTCAAGTAAAATAACGTATGAATATGAATTATTTCCCCATGTCTGGTAAAAGACCTGGCAAATGTGAATATTTATCTTTGTCTGGCAAACGACAATGTGAATGTAAATAGTTTAGTATAATCTGTTAAAAGATCCCTTGACTGCAAACAGTTTATCTTAGTCAAGTAAAACCACTAGTGAATATAAAGTACCTTTCTCTGCTAAAAGACCATATGAATATAAAAGGGGATCGATTAGCTTATGCAATGCCTAAATTATTGCATCAATTAAAAATTATTATTCAAAACTTTGATTTTCTTTATTTACTCTACATTTAATTTGTCTTTCTATGTTAACGGTTGTTTTGTGGTATTTGCAGAGTATGATCTTTCGGTTTTCATTATTTTGCATTTCAATTCAGTTAGGGGTTATTGCTCTTCAGTTTTTCGCGTAGCGAGGTCTTATTGATATGCTTCCCTATTTAATTGTCGCTTTAATTCTAGTATCTCAAGGTCAGAAAACCAATCATTCATTTATATTCTTGCATGGTCAGCAAGTCTTTTGTTTGATTTGGTATTATAGAATATCAACCATTATAGGTTATTTAATGCCAGATCCTGTTTATACATATATACCAAATATATATATAATTTGTAAACACACTTTGTAGATAACATTCTTAAACAATTCTGAGTAGTTTTTTGCATACAGTTAAATGGTTTCAAGTATTGCTATATAATAGTCACAAGGACACTCGTTCGGGGGTCTTACCCTTCTGTAGTGGATTCTACTGCCTCAACCGATTGGGCTAAACAAGTCTTTTACTTGTATTAAGTCTCGCCAAAATGTCTATAATAATAATAATAATAATAATAATAAACAAAAAAAAATGTGGAACATGCAGGAGACAATTATACCAATTGTAATTGGTGCATTTGGAACAGTAACTCAAGGATTACTAAAGGGACTGGAGGACTTGGAAGTTGGCGGACGAGTGGAGACCATCCAAACGACAGCATTATTGAGAATGGCCAGGATACTAAGAAGAGTCCTGCAGATTTGAGGAGATTTGCTGTCACTCAGACTCCAGTGAAAAACCATCGGCTAACGCTGATGTGAAAAGCTCTTGTGAGTGAATAATAATAATAATAATAATAATAATAATAATAATAATAATAATAATAATAATAATAATCGCTGAAGTTTTAGAAAAGAGTGAGAAAGCGAACTTGTCAGTTTTATGGATAATATCAGCGCGCCTGACAAAGTATTTTCATTACTAAGCAAAGCCGATTATGGCGACCAAAACTTGCAATAGCTGATAAGGGGGCAATTATGGGAATCGGAAAAGAGAAGCCAAGAAATTTAGAACGGGAAATTAGCTCCATGAACCTTTCCAGAGATAATCAAAAGCAAATTCAAAAGAAATGACTTGAATATAGTTACGTGGGAGACGCATGAAGCAAATTACAAAATGTTATGCGATGTTATATTAAAAAAAAACTATATTAGGGATATAGCAAATAGATTTCCGAGGACAGAGATCATTTTCTAATCTTTTTTTATGTATTTTCTAATTGATAATTTATCTAATATCGCTTTCATTCAAACTGACTTATAACTAATTAAAAGATTTAAAAAATTTGACAATAGAAAAAAACATAAAAAAAACAAAAAAACAAAAACAAAACAAAACAACCACCCCAAAACAAAAAAAGTGCTCTAAAGAGTGAGCATTTTCTCCCTGCAATCCTGTTTTGGTAACTTGAAAGATCATCCAGAATGGTTGGTTGGCCTAGTGGTTAGAGTGTTCGCCAATGGTCCGGGAGACTTGGGTTCAATCCCAGGTCGAGTCATACCAAAGACTCAAAAAATGGTACTTGATGCCTCCTTGCTTAACACTCAGCATTATAAGGTACGGATCAAGGGTAAAGTAGAGCAATCCAGGGAAGGAGTAGCGCCCTCCCCTACACCTTGGTGTAGTAGCTATCGAAAAGGGAACCTTCGGGTTACCCTCGACTATGGTCGCCAACTTTACTTTACTTAATCTCTTATTGGGTTATTTAATGCCAAAGGAATTTTTGCTTTTTCAAGTAATGGCATGATTTCAAGTAACTAATGATATTGTTTGCTCGGTTATTTGGTTGGTTGTGTTTTGTAGCATGTCAACTCTGGTAGGTTATTTAATATAAAATCCTTGACATATATATAAAGTAAGTAAAGTTGGCTGTCACAGTCGAGGGCAACCCAAAGGTTCCCTTTTCATAAGCTACCACATCGAGTAGTAGAGGAGGGCACTACTCCTTTCCCTAGATTGCTCCACTTTACTTTTGATACTATCTTATGATGCTGAGTGTTAAGCAAGGAGGTATCAAGAACCATTTTTGAGTCTTTCGTGTAACTCGACCTGGGATTGAACCCTGGTCTTCTTGGCCATTCACGAACACTCAACCCACTCGGTTAATATACATGAATTAACTAATAGTTTGTTGGTAACATTTTTCAACAAGCCTGAAGTCATTTGTTAGCAAACAGTTGAATGGTTTCAAGAATAGCAAACAAAAACTACACAAGAATGCTGCGAGCAAGTCCTGAAGACAGCATCCCACAAAGCTACAGCTGTACGGTCACCAACCACCCATCAAGAAAACTATGCAAGTTAGATGAACCAGATACTGGTGGAGAAGTAGGATCGAACCCATAAGTGATTTACTCCAGTGGACTCCTTCATATGGACGCGCAAAGGCAGGACGACCAGCTCGAACATATGTACAGCAGCTCTGCGCCGATACGGGATGTAGCCCTGAGGACCTGCCGGAAGCAATGGATGGTAGGGAGGGGTAGCGAAGCGGGTCAGGGATATACGTGCTGATTGGGCGACATGATGATGATGATAATTTAACCCGTTGATGCAATGTCCTCTATTCAGCAGGTTCTCCTTTTTAGCTATCTTTTGGTCTAGTCTTTTGGCCAGGATGTTGTAATCTGTTTGTATTTTTGAAATTTGTGAATCTTATGCGTCTGATTCTCTAGGACGGATTCTGCTTTGTGGATATATCATTTGTTCGTATGTTCAAATTTTAATTTCTTACACAACTCCTTGTAGATCACCTTCACCACCCAGTCATGTCTTGCCTTGAACTATTTAATTTCTTTTTTACTCCCTAATAGTTTTTCACACCATATTTAACTGGGAGTGTTTCACTTAAGTCTGAAAGATAGCAAGTCTCCTCTGGTCTCCAGGACTATTTTAAGTATTATAGTTAATTTATTCAGTGCTTTGTCCTGAAGGATCTCGAATCTTTCACTAATCTCGAATCTTTTTCTGATTTCGAATCCCCAAGTCTCTTTTCCAAGCCTCAGGGACCGTTTCAAGTGCATCCATAACAACTCGTATCACCATAACTTTCATGTTCCACAACTTTTACAGCTCTCTTGCAAGATCCAAGTATTTGTCTATCTTTTCGCTTTCTCTTATTTACAATAACTAGTCCGATGGAATGACAAAACCCATGTGCTAGAATTTAAAAAATAAATAAATTTAGGATTTGTTGATAATTTGTATATAAATATCCCTTGCTTTGACATTTTTTACCATGCGAATATCTTGTTGTGTTATTAAAATAGATTCACTTTCTTTCATCAAGTTTTCTTATTCTAAGACGTATCTATTATCTCGTTTGCTATTTTTCAAGTTTTTTTACTTGAGGTATCTATAAACTTGTTATTATTGCTTTTCTGTTCTTTCGAGTGTAAGCCCTTGTGCATAGTTATCAAATAACTTAATATTTCGTTCACCTGCTGATTTCCCCTGTTTTCTATTTTAAGAATGACCCCGAGTATCTTACTAGGAGGGCAGCCTAAGTGTTTATATATTTGATGAGATTTCTCTTAAAGGTATGGTGTGTTGGATTTTGTGGCATGTCAACCATTGTAGTTGATTAAATGCCAAATCTTGTTTATCCATATATATTGAATATATTTATGATTTGTAAACATATTTTGTTAATAACATTTTTAAACGAGCCTGAGCTCATTTTTTTGCACGCAGATAAATGGTTTCAATGTCAACGCAGACAAGACGGATATACATGTGCTTTAACCAAAGAGGCGACATCTCCACACAAAATGGTAGCTCTCTGAAATTAGTAGACAAGTTAACCTATCTTAGAAGCAGTGCCTCATTATCCGAGACAGACATCAACACGCGACGAGCAAAGGCATGGACAGCTATCGATTGGCTATCGGTCATATAAAAGTCAGACCTGACCGATAAAATAAAACGCAGTTTTTTCTAAGTAACGGTCGTATCGATGCTGCTATATGGATGCACTACGGGGATACTGAGTAAATGTAAGGAGAAAAAATATTGCCGGCAACTACACAAGAACGCTGCAAGCAATATTGAACAAGTCCTGGAGGCATCACCCCACAAAGCAGCAGCTATATGGCAACCTACCATCCATCACGAAAACTATACAAGTTAGACGAACTAGACATGCGGGACACTGCTGGAGAAGTAAGGACGAACTCATAAGCGATAGACTCCTGTGGGTCCCTTCATATGGACGAGCAAAGGCGGGACGACCAGCTAGAACCTATATATCACAGCTCTGTGCCGATACAGGATATAGCCTTGGAGACCTCCCGGGAGCAATAGACGATAGAGACGGGTGGTAAGAGAGTGTCAAGAAGACCCGTGCTGGCGGCGTGACATGATGATGATGATGATAAATATATATACTATTTATCCTTTCTTGGTACAAAGTTGAATCATTTCAAGTATTGATATGTAGCAGTTAATAATTTAGTTTAAAACCAGTCATTTGTTTGCACACATTTTAGTGGTTATGGTTATGAATATATCATTTTTAAGTGAATAGATTTTAGGTTGGTTGGTTGGTTGTTTGGGTTTTATGGCATATCAACCCTTGTAGGTTATTCAACGCTAAATTCTGTCTATGTATACATCCATATTAAACCAAAGATTTCAAAACGAATATTAAGGTAGGTAGAATTTCTTTTAGCAGGGTTTCATATGTTTGCACAAAATTAACCAGTTTTAAGTTATCATATTTTTTGGTACAACTCAGTCTTTCTCAAGAAGGACAGAATGTCATCTATTTTGACGTTCTCGAACAGATCGGTTAAGTTTACTTTAAAAAATCGCTTTCTGATAACCGCGAAAGTTCTGCATTCTATAAGAGTGTGTTTAACCGTGCAAGTTGTCTGGCAGGTTAAACACTGTGTTTGTGGTTCCTGTTTCAAAATGAAAGAGTGAGTAATCCTGGTATGATCAATTTCCAATCGGGATATAACAACTTGTTCTCTTCTTGATTTTCTCGATGCTGGTCTCCACTCTCCCAAGGTTGGCTGAATTTGGAAGAGTTTAATGTGGATGTTATTGCTCCATTCTTGTTGCCATTTTGTGTGAAGGAATTTATTAATTGTTGGTTTCAGGTCAGTATATGGGATCCTGGATTTATCGGGTGTCAGATCTAAGGCCGATTTGGCTGCCGAGTCTGCTCTTTCATAGATTTTAGGTAATTTCTTTTTTAAATGCGTTAGAATTAATTTGTTTGCACACAAGTATAGCTATTGTTTCTATACAGTTAAATGGTTTCATTAATAGCGATCTAACACTAATTTTTCAATTTATCAAGAATCATTTATTTGCACAAATTAAATTGATTTCAAGTATTTTTATTTAACCCTTATTATTCTGCTCAACTCGATACATTCATTTACACACAGTTAAATAGTTCCGAGTATTGTTATGTATCACTAACAATTCAATTAGACTGTCATATTTTTACACACAGTTAAATGGTCAAAAAGTTCTTTTACTAACAATTCAATTTAACGTAAGTCATTTGTTTACAAATAGTTTAAAAGTCTAAATATTTTATATGGCCCTTTCAGGTGCTACCATTCCGGGTCAGAGTGAACCTTGGACCAGTGGCAATGAAGAGCTACGGTATATTCTCCAAAGCTGGGCTGAAGCCTCATCATCAGATGGTTTAGTTTTATATCCAGAACACTCTTTGGGGGAATCTTACCCCTCTGCAAAGATACAGTCGGCTTCTTCAACTGCTGAGTGGGCTCTCCTACAACAGATTTTGCTTTCTCTAAGTTTTCTTGTTCTTCTGAGGTACTCCTTTTTTTACTCTTTTATCTGTTTATTTAATGCTGTCCTATTCTCAAATATTTGTTGATTTCTTTTTATCCAAGAGTTCTGATGCTTTTTGGATTTGGATTTTGTATTCTTTTTGTTGTTTCTCTTTCCCCTTTTCATCATTAGCATGGAGCATTTAAAAATCCCATTTCTATATCCTCCTTTTAAATTATTAGAGTTTAGGTTTGGTTTCTTTGTTTAATGGCATATCAACATTCGTGGGTTATTTAATGCCAAAGCCATTCTCCTAGAAGAACAGTAGTGGTGCTATTTAACCCATATCATGGAGGATAAAGAGGTTCATACCTTTCCCAAGAGTATTTGCCCGAAAGTGAACGTTATCGCGTGACTGGAGTTCGAACTCGCTTGCTACGATTTCGCAGATCATCGCTTTGACCATTACACCACCAGTTTAGATGAGCGTTTGTACTTCTATTTCCTTTTGAGCTGCTATCTTAATATCATCTATGTACATGAGGGGGTTTATCTTTTCCTGCGGTTTTGTGAATCTGTAACCTCCTTTGCACTTTCTTAGTATATAATTAAGTGGATGTATAGTTATGATAAATAGTAGTAGCGAGAGTCTCTTTGGAAGATGCCTCCTTGGATTTTAGTTTTGCTAGGATTTGTCCATCAGCTGGTAATTCGACAACCTTCTAGTTTCCGTGATGAAGCTTACGATGTGTTCTAATAACTTGAATATTTTCAGTCATCCTTTTACCAATGTTTGCTCTTTATTGAAGCCCATCCTTGCCAGAGAAACATTTTTCGGCTTATATATTTAATCAAACTCAGGAATTGCTAGTCTATGTATTATAGGTTATCAATTCCTTTAGTTTTCTTGCAACATCCTTTCTGGTGTTTAGGAAACAAGTTTCAAGTGAATAATGATCTCTTCTCTCATTTATGCAGTGAAGATTATTCACATTAGTGGTAAACAGGTTATCCGTCGGTACTTATTT
Source organism: Sepioteuthis lessoniana (assembly GCA_963585895.1). Classification (NCBI taxonomy): domain Eukaryota; kingdom Metazoa; phylum Mollusca; class Cephalopoda; order Myopsida; family Loliginidae; genus Sepioteuthis; species Sepioteuthis lessoniana. Next base: position 40,285,281 of record OY757912.1, on the reverse strand, counting down.
GGGGTAGTTCATTTTCAGAGGTATTCCTGGATCAGGGTAGTTTTACTCATCATCATGCATTCAGATATTTTGCATCTCAATGGCATTTCCTTTGTTGCTGAAGAAATATGTCGTGGAGAGACGTGCATTTTTAAAACCGCAATCCATGTATCCCAACGTAGGCTGGTCTTTTCCTGTTTAGTACTTTCTTCAGTGATGTTATTGGTTGGTTTGATTGTGTTTCATAAAACATCGACCCTTGCAGGTTATTGAATGCCGAATCCTGTTTACACACACACGCACACACACACACACACACAGATATATATATATATATATATATATATATATATATATATATATGTTGTGATCTGGTTAGTGAACACAAGTAGTAGTAATAATAAGACAAACCACAGTATGTGAGGAAAATAGTTATATTTACTGGAAAGAGTATTTACTAGAGAGAGAGAGAGACTGTTAGTAATAATAACATAGGATTAGTGATAGAGTAATGATATACTTCAACAATAGGAACAGCTCTTCTGGTCTGACTCGTAGGCATATTCCCAGACTGATCTCCGCAACTGCCATATATGACAGATGGAACCGCTAATTATGCTGAAAAGGTAGGTGATACCCAGCAATATATATACAAAATATTTGATTTACAGATGAATAGTTTTTTGGAAACAATTTTTAAACGAGCCAGAGATCATTCGTTTTCAAACAGTTAAATAGTTTCAAGTATTCCTATCTAACACTAATTGTTTTATTTGCACACATTCAAATGGTTCCATGTATTGTGATGTAATACTAATAATTCAATTTGACATGAGTTATTTGTTTGCACACTGCTAACTGGTTTCAAATAAAGAAAATATCTAAACATTTCGATTTGAAGCATCGGGGTAGACCTAGGAGTTATTGCAATAAGATAGTACTCCACATTCCCCATTCAGATTGTTCAGTGTCTTGTCCAGGACACTCGTAGATGCAGTCAGTGTATTCTAGAACCCCAGCATACTATGCTGTACGGATTTCTAAGTGAATCTCGGTGCATTTCATCCTCAAGGCTTTTAAAAAAATTTGGGGGTTCATTTTTCATGCTATTTATTCGGTAAATTCTTCTACGGTGGGTCAGCCCCCAAGGACAGCATTAAGTCAATTATCATAAGTCTGGCGCAGCTTGTTTTGCGTGTCTAAATACATTCATTGAATACGACGTACGAAAATTAGTACTACGGGCGATAAAGTTTATTTGAAGAATAGAAAGTGATTACTTAGGTTTAAAATCTTATCATTATTGCGAAAGCTAAAAATTCAAGCATATATCCAAATAGATATTACTAATGTACGCGAAAATTGACGAAGGAAAAATAGTCGAAATAGAAAATAGAATATCAAGAGAATATTTGAGCATTATCAGGCAGCGTCGCATCAACCGAAAAGGACATCGACACCAGGTTAACGAAAGCATGGACAGCTATCAATAGGCTATAGATTATATGGAAATCAGACCTAACCGATAAAATGAAACGCAGTTTCTTCCAGGCAGCGGTCACATCGATACTGCTATAGCAGTATCGATGTGACTGCTGCCTGGAAGAATGCACTACATGGACTATAACAAAACGGAAGAATGCACTACATGGACTATAACAAAACGGCTGGAGAAGAAGCTAGACGGCAATTGCACAAGAATGCTGCGAGCAATCTTGAACAAGTCCTGGCGGCAACACCCCACAAGACACCAACTGTACGGCCACCTGCCTCCTATCACAAAAACTATTCAAGTTGGACGAACCAGGCACTTAGGACACTGCTGGAGAAGAAGGGACAAACTCATAAGTGATGTACTCTTATGGACCCCCACACATGGCCGTTCAAAAGCAGGACGAGCAGCACGAACATACATTCAGCAACTATGTGAGGATACAGGATGTTGTCCAGAAGGCCTGCCTGAGGCGATGAACGATAGGGAAAAGAGGTGTGAGAGGGTCAGGGATACTATTTACCAACCCCTCCGCTCGGGCAGGATATGACACAAGGTCAATTTTTAAGCGGAGTTTAACAGGTTTCAATTCAGAGTTTTCCTTCTCCTAGACTAGTTGCCTAACCAAGGCTGAAGAACCTAGTCTGTCCTACTATTTACCCATAGCTGGAGGGAGAATAATTGAATTCATACCTTTCCCAAGGGTATTAGTGCTATGTGAAACGCAATCAGTATCGTCCTGGATTTGAACTCGTTTCGCCGTGTTCATTTCCTACGGCGATAACGACTACACTACGGACATAATCCATCCTACCAGCGCGACATGATGATGATGATGATCATTATTGGAATAATGAGTAGAGTGTTCACCAATGGTTGGGGAGACCTGGGTTCAATCTCAGGTCGAGTCATACCAAAGATTCAAAAAATTGTACTAAATGCCGCCTTGCTTAGCACGCAGCACTATTAGATGAGGATCAAAGGTAGAGTGGAGCAATCCTGGGAATGGAGTAGCGCCATCCCCTACATCTCGGTGTAGTAGCTATTGAAAAGGGAGCCTTCGAGTTACCTTCGACTAAGGTCACCAACTTTACTTTTATCATTATATTACTCTTCGAGAGTTTTCACGTTGCTATTGGTCTTAGTTGAAGTCCAAGTGACAACAAAACCACTCAGCTCTCTGAGACTATTCTCAGTATTGTAGTTTATCACACAAGAAGGGCCTCAATCCTTCCTTGGGTCTCCAGTTCCTCCAATCTCTTTTCGTTAGTACTTACCTTTCGCAAGTTCATTAATGCAAAGTGAAACGCAAGCAGTCTTGAGGTTATGTAATGTTCTCCAACAACCAGCATCCTGCCTGCAAATGTGTTGAAGCTTTAGATGAATAGATGAGGTTAGAGGTCATATCAGTTGGATTTTGGATAGTTGGTTTTCAAGAATACAATAAATTAGATCTGAGTTATTTTAACATCTTAAAAGTCTCTTTTTTGGTATTTTAGTATTTTCCACACACGATTCGAGGAATTCATCCTTTCCTATGAAAGGCGGTTTCGAAATTCATTGAAATGATCAGCCATAATTATCATTGATTCACAAACGTAGGAACTAAACTATAAACCCATAATTATCCATTTTGTTCTCGGCTGCCCGACGATAACAGTTATGCCAATGCCCCTTCTAATTTAACGGTTTGTCTCTTATCACAACAGGGCTGATTGATTCGTCATTTTCATTTTTTACAAAATCAACATGGGACTTGGGGCGAAACTTGGGGTTCGATGTGATAAGAACTGAATCCAAAAATTACTTATGTAGCTTTACCAATTTTTTAGACCGACAGACATAAACATTTTCTTATTTCTCTTATAGATCCAGATAAAACTGATTTTTTGTGTTAGTTGCAATCATAGGAAATATATTCAAACCAGAAATTTATGTATGAAGCTCCACAAGCGAAATGCGCCATTTTTTTTTTTCGCTATTCAAAAAACGATGTCTGTAAATATTTAAAAAGATTACAAGAAAGGAGCTATCACTGAATAAGTATTTCACACCATTTTCTGGGTCCTAATTAATTAACAAAAAAATAAAAGTGTATAACACCATAATTCTGCTGGACACAAATTATAGGACAAAATAATTTAAATTTGCATTGTTCATTGAACATCATATTAAAACCTTGTGCAATACATAACATATCACGCAATGATAAGACAACATTGTTCATTATATGTTCCCTTTGAATTAAATGCAGGTCTCATTTGATGGGACAATAATTTTGTAATAATGTGCTTGTGTCTTGCCTCTTATCCGCTTTCTGAAGTTCAAATTGTTGATTTTACTGCTCTTATGAATGTGCAGTTAAAATGGGAAAATCCAGTGTTGTTCCATTCATTAAAGATTCCAGAATTCCATTTTTGGAAAAACCTTCTTCAATCGCAGGTTCATAAACTCCATATTGAGAGAAAGTAATCAAATTTTATCAGTGTGTATCTTCAAATGTTTTGGATGTAATTTTTAAAATCTTTTCTTTGATGGTTCACTATGTAACATATTCAAAATACGAATATTTGAAATATACGGTTATATAAAACGTTCATATGCATAGGAATCCCGAAACACTGACGACTTTCTTTAGTTCAGGTACGTAACTTTTATTACCTTCTTGACTTTTAGGTTTTCGACACGAGGAGAGAGAGACACGATTTTTACTATGCTGACTGTTCCATCTGACCCAATAACGCGTCGCGCATCTCGTAGACCCCTCTGGACTGGCATCGCCCAGGTCCCAAAAAATTAACTCGCTCCGTCTAGGTTAAAATCTCAACTCACTGCTTTTTTCAAAAATCCCCCCAAATCCTCAGCCCATCGCTTCCGGGCATGACGTCATACACATCCCCAGTCACATTTACTATCCGGGGTTTTTATTATGACATCTGTGATTGTCACATCCTCCCCGAACGAGCATGAACACCTGCACTCAATGTGTTCCCCCACCCGTGCAACTAAGCCAAATAGTTCTAAGCCTAACTAAACTGAAAGATAAGATATAACCAACGAAAAATGATGATATAAAAAAAATCCTTCCGCAATTATATAACAACTATTTTTTGAAATAAAAAAGGAAAATATTGGTAGAAAATTGACTCATCCTTTCTGGCATTTTTCTGATGTAATCTGAATTAAACGTTTAAAATTATTATTGTAAATTTACATAAGTATGAAGAGATGGACAATTTTTAAAAACGCTTCCTTCTCTGCCAATTCAACTTAACTTCAACAATGAGAAAATAATATCATCTACAAACAAAGCAAAAACATTTTGCCATAAATTCTTTTATGTAACATTTTGTGTTTCGGTCAACTGTTGCGTTATCATTTGGATCAAACTGAAGATATAGAGTTGTAGGTAATAAAATCATAACCCTTTAATTTCAGACCAATGAGCTGCATTCGCTTTAGCTATGAATTTCACAAGGCTGCGCAATTCATCAGTTTTGCTGGAGAGGTATGTTTGCTTCATAAGCACATTAACCTGATGGTTAAAGTTAGCAATTTTTTTTTTAATTCAGAGGCCCAATTTTCCATGCATAAAAACTAGGCTTCCCTTTCCTTCGAGAAATTCCTAATGTATAATCTATAATTAGTCGCTTGTCACCGCTTAAACCATCCATTCCCCCTGCAATAAGATATAAATTATTCATAGGGCCACTGATAATGGCGAATTCTACTTTGGGTCAACCCTAATAACTGCTTCTACAATGTTTACGAAGAGGACCAGTAAAAGTAATAGAAATTCTTGTTCTTTCATCAATGGGCTTAAATACAGCTCTAAATGGAAATTTATTTTCATGAAGGGAACAGCAAATTTATTGCGACTTCCTCTTAATATACCTTTCTCCAGAACTGTTATAAGGTCTGCCTTACATTCAGTTTTTGACCTAGTATTGTTCATAAGAATTGCATTAATAGTATTTACTCGGTTGAATTCATCTAAAATCGCTGCAACATCCTTTGCTAGAAGAACATTAATGAAAGAATAATTCTGTGGATGACATATCCACTTTCCGTGTCCAGCTCTCTGTGAAAATTTAAGTGCTCAGATTTATTGAGAACGAAATTTGGCATTTGATTAAATTACATTTGATTAAATGACAATTACACATTTTACACATTTTGTAACAATACACCACCAGTCGACCCCGCCACTATCTCAACCATCAAAACTACTCATGGCCATTAGATCGTCTGGTGGATTCTCTCATCTCCGACCAGATGAACTAACGCGAGCATGTACTCGATGGAAATGCCGATTCATCATCCAACGTTGGCCACCCGGGCATATGAGTCCACAGGTTCTAGCAGCCACCTTTCTCGACCGTCAGCTTCCCTTGACTTCCGTCGACTGGTCTGTTCTGTCCAGTTCTCTGTTCTGCATCCTTCTCTTGACTGACTGTCTCCTTCTGTTTCTCTCGGACCTTCTTTCCCTCATCCTCTTTCGGTGAGGTGGGAGATCTCGCGCGCAAGCCCTTTGTGTGGGTTTCGCGCCAAAACAGACAAATGGATCATCTTAATGGCACTAGCACCCACAGAAACGAATGCCACCCATCGTGTCACAATTTTATTTTCGGCATTTAACCATTAGTTTACCATAAGGGGACGGAATTTTTTTGATGACGTCAAATCTTTCATTGTTCAGTGAAAACTCATTCTCAAAATTCAATTTTGGACCAAAACTTACTTTTTAAACTTATCTCCTTCAAAAACGGTAACGACTTTAAAAAATACTTGGTGTCATTATTTTTCATGACAATTCTTAATTATCATATTTAGCACAATACTACGGTTCCAAATCTACCTACCCTATTACCACAAACATTCTCAACACCTGACTATGTAGGTTGAGGATAAAAAGTCTGTCGTATGAAATGCAGTACAAGAACGTGAGAAGTCCCAGAAACGTAGAACAGATAAGAAAAGAGACAGTTGGGACCAGTACAGTAAATACTCCCCGATCATTGTGGAGGAAACTAATAGTTATTGATAAACAATTCTTGAAAAGGGGCACTTGGCGTAATGGTAATCATGATAAGAAATAGAAATGGCGCCCTGTTTTCAAATTCTGGATGAAGGTGTTCACGGTTCATTTCAATCTAATACCTTTGAAGAAAGCATGAAATCATCTGTACTATACCACGCAGCTAAAGGTAAATATTAGAAAAAAAATATTAGTTCTAAAACCTTGGCTAAGCAAGCAGTCTAGGAGAAGGAAAACTGATATAAATTAGCTTTAATTTACTCCAAAATTGACCTTGTATGATATTTTGCTTGAGGTTGGGTAAATAAAAACAACGCTTATGAAGTGAACTAGTTTATTGTGGTTTGAACTAGCAGTAGACAATTATCAGGTTCAGCCTGAGCCGGTAATTATATTTTGCTTCTATTTCTGATAGGTTTTGGCGGAAACTCTTATCTATAGCGCCCAGATATGGATAAAAAATGAAACAAAAAAAAGCCCAAACAATAAGTCTGGCAATAATGTTAATGAAAAGATACACCCAATTCACTAGATTTTCAGAACTGGAGTCTTCGCATTTGATCTTATTTCGTATCATACTTAGAACATCTGTTTTTGTAGAAGAGGGGTTATCCCACCTTTGTAAGGGATACTGTCTGTGTATTTTAAGCCTCACTGACATTCATTGTTCATTTCTGTCTTGGTGAGTATAGCTTCAGTTTTGATACTTTTGAAGCGGATTATATTTTGATAATATTCTCTTAAATGGAAGAGTTAGATGAACTTCTCAAAGACTCAAAACTTTAGTTATAATGATCCATGGTATTTTAGACTCAGATTCTACTCTCCATAAGTGGTTTTAGAAACAATATTCTGATAATCAAAAATAATATCTCATGTCTGTCTGCGACTGATTATGGCTTTTATCTGTTTGCCAAGACAAATATACCAAAGTAACTTTTACAAAACAAAGATAACAGATTAACATAACATGTTAGATTTCGGGAAGATTACATAAACAAAAAGTTAGGGGATCTTAACCAAACAATGATTATGTATATAGCTAAGGAGACACTGAGATAAACGGATAGATAGATCTGCTAGCATATTTTAGATAGATCTTCAAGAATATTTTTGATAGATATATCTACAAGGATATATATATATATATATATACATATATATATATATATAGTCATTAAAGACATAATTTTAGCTGTATCACAACACTTCAGTGTGGCTAGACTCGCAAGATGCTTCAAGCCGGGATAGAAACCCAGCTGAATATTCGTTAGTTAGATGCTATATCCCATAGGTATCGTCATTCTTAGCTTAAGAAAAAAAATAAAAAATAAAACTAAAATAAAATAAAACAACAAAAAAACGTATATATTCATTTACATATACGCTATCGGCTACTGAATCGCTCAATTCATGAGAAAAGCTTTATATTACGCGTATGTGGCAGCCGGCAATTTCCCACTCGAGTGCTCAACCCACGATGAGGGAGTATATATATATATATATATATATATATATATATATATATATATATATATATATATATCTTCAATGGTATTATAGATAGATAGATAGATAGATAGATAAATAGATAGATGTCCAAGTATATTTAAATAGATAGATATTCACTTATATTTTAGATACATCTTCAAGGGTATTATATATATATATATATATAGAGAGAGAGAGAGGGAGAGATACATACTTACATACATACATAAATCTTCAATCATATTCTAGATAGATAGATAGATAGATAGATAGAATTGGGTGTTTTTGCAGTTTTGCAGAAACCCAGCTGAATATTCGTTAGTTAGATGCTATATCCCATAGGTATCGTCATTCTTAGCTTAAGAAAAAAAATAAAAAATAAAACTAAAATAAAATAAAACAACAAAAAAACGTATATATTCATTTACATATACGCTATCGGCTACTGAATCGCTCAATTCATGAGAAAAGCTTTATATTACGCGTATGTGGCAGCCGGCAATTTCCCACTCGAGTGCTCAACCCACGATGAGGGAGTATATATATATATATATATATATATATATATATATATATATATATATATATATATATATATATATCTTCAATGGTATTATAGATAGATAGATAGATAGATAGATAAATAGATAGATGTCCAAGTATATTTAAATAGATAGATATTCACTTATATTTTAGATACATCTTCAAGGGTATTATATATATATATATATAGAGAGAGAGAGAGAGGGAGAGATACATACTTACATACATACATAAATCTTCAATCATATTCTAGATAGATAGATAGATAGATAGATAGAATTGGGTGTTTTTGCAGTTAGATTCACTTATTTGGTTTAAAATGGTTCAGAAAAATGTTAAATTATATATGAAGTCATTTAAAAATTTCTCGCGAGTTTAATTAAAATTTACAGCATCTATTGGAACTGAATAAGAATCGGACCATTGACATCGTGGACAAATCTTTATAACGTGAGAATTGACAAAGGAAATGACAAGTCAGGTCTTGAGAGAGAGAGAGACAGACAGACAGACAGAGACAGAGACAGAGAGAGACAGAGAGAGAGAAGGAGAGAAGAAGCAATATTCTTGTATATTTCTTTTATCAGGAAAATAGCACAAAATATACAAACAATGATATGATTGATTGTATTATCTGCCTTTTTTATATTAGATCTCAACAATATTATCCATGAAGCCATATATTTTACTGCATGGTCAAATATAATCTAAAGTTTTGTTATGTTTTTTGTTTTTTTCGCAAATGGAAAGAAAGCTTTCTTCTGGTTGAGACGTTACAACAATTTAGTACGATGATTTGATATAAATTTTTATTTATTATTTTGCAACATGAGCGGGAAGTTATTTATCAACACATTATTCATCGAAAAGTATTTCTTATTTTTTTATGATTATTTCGATTTGAGATTCACCATCCTCTTCAATGGTATTCTGTTGTTTGTTTGTGTCTTCTTTCTTTCTTTCTTTCTTTCTTTCTTTCTTTCTTTTTCAAACCAAATATTCCGTTCATTATTTTTTAAATTCATTTTTTATTTTATTTATGCTACTGGTTCTCTTTCTTTCTTCTGCGTATAGTTATGTCTTTCCCACGGCATCACAGGTTTTCTTTCATTCTTTCATTTGGTTTCTATTGTTTGATTTCTTTCTTTCTGTCTTTCTTTCTTTCTTATATATCTCAAATCTTCTTTATTTCTATCTCCCTCCCTATTTTTTGTTTGTTTGTTTGTTTCTTTCTTTCTTTCTTTCTTTCTTTCATGTGTATCTCTATTCTTCTTTCTTTCTATCTCCCTCCCTATTTTTTGTTTGTTTGCTTGCTTCTTTCTTTCTTTCTTTCATTCTTTTACCTACAGATATTTGTGTCTTCCTAACTCTCAAACTCAATGGCTTTCTTTCTTTCTTTCTTTCTTTCTTTCTTTCTTTCTTTCTTTCTTTCTTCAGTCTATTCTTCTTTCTTTCCATCTCACTCCCTATCATTTGCTTGTTTCTTTCTTTCATTCATAGACTTAAAAAAAAAAAAGCTTGATTAAAAAAAATATCTGCCTTTTTCCTCTTTATATTTTTTTACGATTTTTGTATTTTACATTTTCAAATACTTTACAAAATTTATTTTTTTCCCTCTTGTTTTTCTTTACTGCTCCAGTTTGTTTTTTTAACATCTTTCTATCCCATCATTTTTTTTTTTTGGAGAAAGGGCGCGAGAAAATATAAAGAAGGTTAACATTTAATGATATTCCTCTTCGTCCATTCTTGCACCCTTTCTCTCGTCCACCACTTCATTTTATTCCCCATTTCCGCTTTTCGCAATGCTGATCGCAATGGCACGCTATATTTCTTTCGATCTTTTATTTATTTATTTGTTTGTTTATTTATCTATTTTTTTAACGATGCCAACGCCACCTATTGTCTGCCTGCGGACACAACTTAGAAGCGTTCATTAATTAGAATTAAAATCGCAGCAACAGGAAAAATTGTCCCCTGTGGTTGGCACAACTTTTTTTTTGCTCAGTTAGAATTAAAAAAAAAAAAAGGAAACAAAAAACAATGGAAAAAAAAACTACCAAAAATACAACAAAATACAAACCTGCAAAAAAATACCTCCCAAAAGAAAACAAACAAACAATATATGTACATAAAGTATCAAATAGCAAAATTCCAACTTTTGCAAAAATAATTAAGCAATCATTTATGATAAAAAAATATTTCCGTAGCAGAGAGTTTTCTTTTGTTTTGGCAGCATTTCTGTATTCTTTTTATTCACGATTCTTCTCTCAAGTTTTCTCATCATTATTTTTACTAATGGGGTAATTTATTAATGATTGCAGTATATAAAAAAAACGCCAGTTCTATTAGGTATTTGGCTGTCTCAAACTGATTAAAAAAGGACTAATTATCACACTCACATACATATACACAAAGACAGACAGCTACACACACACACACACACACACACACACACACACACACACACACACACACACACACACACACATATATATATATATTTACCTGCTTTGGATAATGGAATTTATATTAAGTGGTTTCAGTTTTGTTATTTTTGGCTCAGTTTGTTTTGGTTCAACAGCATATAAACTCCTCATGGGTGATTTACAAGCAGTAGCGTGTTAGTACAATTGCACTAGACCAAGAAACCCCTGGTTAAAAAGAAAAGCTAGATGGGAAACTGTTATGATGATATACCCCATGACGTCATTGCATGGACTCTCTACGACACTGTAAATAGTGACTGGCTCAATAAACGAGGCGATTCGAGGCAGTTATCGGTAAGCGTTAATGTCTGTATTTCTATAAATAATAACTGGTGTAAACCTTACATCTGCTTGTGTTATAAATTTCTGGCCCTTCAAGACCACAACAAAAGCACACAAGGATACTGCATGCCGTCTGCAATAAATCCTTAATACAACACTCCCCAAAACAACAGCTGTGCGGCTGCTTGACTCCGATCTCAGAAACAAAGAAAACAAGCTGGACACTGCCCGTAAAAGCAAGGTCGAGCTCATAAGCGAAGTTCTCCTGTGGGTTGCCACACATTGACACATCAGTGTTAGCCGAATAGCAAGGACCTTTATTACTCACTAGTTTATTACTAAGTCCACCCTTAACGAAATCCGGGATATAACACTAAACAATCTGATGGTGAGGCTTCATTAATGCTGGAGCTCTGGGGAATGCGGAATAGACATTTATTGCCATCGCTCCTTGGTCTATTCTGACCCGGAGTGGTAGCACCTGACTGGGTCCAATCTATGGGTCAAATAGAACTGAACTGTATGCTTATGCTAAACTGAATTGTTTGATATAGAACTGTTTTGACATGTAAACTGCGTACTTATGCTAAACTAGATCGTTTGAAATAGAACTATTTTAACATTTAAACTACGTACTTATACTAAACTGAATTGTTTGAAATATAATTGTTTTTCAATTTAAATGTGTGTAAATAAATGACTGACGTTTAATTGAATTGTAAGAGATACATAGCAATACTTGGAACCATGGAACTTTGACTAAACTGAATAGCTTGAAATAGAAATATTTTTGACAGTTAAACCATGTACTTATACTAAACTGAATTGTTTGAAATAGAACTGTTTGTATGTATAAAAATGGATTGGGTTTAAATAACCTACAAAGGTTTATATACCATAAAACCAAACCAAAGCAAACTAAAACCGAATTCAGAGTTTTCATCCCCCTATACTGGTTGCCTAGCCAAGGGTAAAGCGCCTAGTCGACTCAACTGTATACTCATAGATAGGGGAAGGAAAGATGGATTCATGCCTTTCCCAAGTATATTTGCACGAAGTGAAGCGAAAACAGCCACATCAAGGATTTGAACTCGGATCATCTATTCCATTTTCTTTCCACGATTACTGTTCGGTTAATTAAGTGGGGAGATAAGGGAGTTTATACCTTTCCCAAAGGTTGTCAATCAAAAAGTAATTGTAATAGCGCGTGTGAAGTTCGAACTAAGTTATTATGATAATACACCCAGCACATTAACCGCTCCATCACGGAGATTCCTTCAAATCTATTTTCAAGTATTCTTATCTAATATGATTAATTTTCTTTCTTCTTTTTGAGATTTTAGATTGTAATCATAACTATTTTTCGGTGTTTCACTGGATATCTTGATTGTTCTTTTTTCTTATTTAACTTTATTCCTATTTTGCACAGTTATATAATAACAAGTATTCCTATAAAATACAAATAATTGGTACAAAGTTGTATGATACCAAGTATTCCTATCTTATACGAATATTTGAGAACTGTTTTATGATATCAAGTATTCCTATCAAATACAAATAATAGGCACTGATTTGTATGGTTTAGAATTTTCCTATCTAACACAAATAATTCATACACGTTGATTTGGTTTGTTTTGGTTTGGTTTTATGGCATACCAACCATTGAAGGTTATTTAATGCCAAATCCATTTTCATACATATAAACAGTCCTATTTCAAGCAAATCAGTTTCGCATAAGCACTGTTTTTTGTTTACTCACAGTTAAATGTCAAAACAGTTCTATTTCAAACAATTCAATTTAGCATAAGTACGCAGTTTAAACACTCAGTTAAATGTAAAAACAGTTAATTTCAAACAATTCAATTTAGCATTATTAGTTTAGTTTTATTAAACCCAGCGATAGAACCCTCTCAGGTGCTACCACTCCGGGACAGAGTAGACCTGAGAGTGATGGCAATGAAGATGTACTCCGTATTCCCCAAAATCTCCTGCATTACTGAAGTCTCACCATCAGATTATTTAGTGTCAGGACACTCATTAGAGGTGTTTATCCCTCTGCAGATATGCAGTCAGTGTATTTTGCAGCGTTAGCTGACTGGGCCAAATTTATGCCTAATTGTATGGTTTAAAATAACAATTTCTGTGTAACATTAATCATTTGATGGCTCATAGTTATCTGGTTTCAAGGCTTTGGAATTTCTTTTTTCTTTTATATCATATCAATTTTTGTCGGTAATTTAATCCTAAAACCATCTCTTTAGAAGAACGGTAATTATACTATTTAATCCATTGCTGCGAGGATTTGGAGGATCATACATTTCCCAAATAGTATTAGTCCGAAAGTGAAGGTAATTGTGGGAGTTGAGTTCGAACTCGTTTACTCAGTTGTCAGAGTCCAGCACGTTAGCCACTAAAGCACAGGACTTCCCATTATATGATGTCAAGTATTTCAATCTAATTTGAATTTGGGGCCAAAGTGGTCATGGGAGTAACAGCAATAAGGTAGCGCTCTAAATTCTCCAGAATTGACCACCAGATATAGTTTAATGCCATACCGAGGACTGTCGTTTTTTTAGTTGTACATAACAGAACTCAAGTAATAGTGTGATCGTCTTCTGATAATTCTTCTCTTTCCAGCTGATGCGCATATCTTTTTCTTCCAAGCTGATCTCTGTGTCAGTCTCGGTGTAATATAATGGCCGAGGGATTTCGTTTTATGCCTTTGGGTTTAGTTAGGCTGAGAACCTTTCGGCTCAGTGCATGGATTAGCTTGGTGCAAACATGAGCGCAGGTGTCCACGCGCGCCCACGGAGCCGACGTGTCACTCAGAGATGTCACAATTGAAACCCGAGATGGGAAACGAGGCTAGGGAGTGTGAATGACGTCATGCACCGGAAGCACGCACAGAGGATTTTGGGGATTTTGAAAAAAGTAGTTGAGTTGAGAACTAAACACCGAACGAGAAGGGTTCACTTTCGGGGCTCGCTGAGGTAAGACGAATTTGCGCGCTACGGGCGCCGCACGAGATGGGGGGCAGATGAAAAAGCCAGAATAGAAAGAATGTGTATCTTTCTCCTTATATCGAAGAACCTTTAAACTCAAAGGTAATAAAAAGTTTCGTACCTGAACTAAGAAGTCGTAAGTGTTTTTCATGTTTCGGGATCCCTATGTTCTATGTATATATGTTATGAACATTCTATGTACGTTTCACATATCCGTATCTGGCTATGTTACATCGGTGTCAACTAACCATCCAATCAACTAACCAACCAACTAACCGGGCGTAATATTTATTGTCACTCGGTTCTCAGAAAATGGACATTTCGATTAACTTAGAACTCCTCTTCAGGTTTCTTCGATTGACATGAGTACTTGAATCTGTATCCGATGACATCACGATTATTTCCAGGTTATTATATTACGCACCTGCTATCGGTGACATCAAATTATCACATTACTTTAGGTTTTTCATTAACTCTCAGTTGGTTTAGAAACAAAACTATTTTTGATACACTATCATAGTTTGGAAGTAGCATGATTGTCTGAATTAACGCAATTAAACTTGTAAGCCTAAAAAGATGTCAACCATTGTCATGAATGCTAGGGAATACAGAATAATTCTTAAACATCAAGAGAGAAGTGAAAGATGTGTATAAATTCGAATATAAAATCAGGAAATATGACAAAGAAATAAAATGTTAATCAAAAAACAAATTAAGAGAATGTGATGTTTACAAAAAAATGTAAGCGTAATTAGGAAATGAACGAAAGAATAATGAATGTTTCTTTAAAAGATTGAGCAACAGAAAACAAAGAAAGACTGGAGAAAAGGAAGGGACATGAAAAAGGAAATAATGAAAAGAAAGGCAAGCTGAATTAGGCGAATATTATATGAAATCCTTAAAATAGAATTTGCAAAAAAAAACATTTTTTTAGAATACCATTAGTAATAAATAAATAATAGAATAAAGATATGGTGAATATAGAAAAAGCAAGCTGAAATCTGCCAGTTCATGCGTCTGGAACAACAACGCATGCGCTTGAAGTGTCAGAAAATAATGAAGCCCTTATGAAGCTGAATTGTTTTTCCGTTTGCAGTCGAGAAACACGGATTTTCAAATTCGCTTCAGAAGACGTTCGAGAATAAATTTACCAAAAAAATAAATAGATAAATAATCTGAAATGCCTCCTTGCACCAGTGACGCGATGAACAGCCTGATGTCTTTTAAAACGAGCATAAAAAGTGTTTAAAAAGGGGGAAAATCAACTAACACTCAAAAATGCACCATAGCTTTATTTAATTGTTCATTTTAGTGTTGGTGACAGGTGCAAGGAAGAAAAATTTAGTGTATTTTGTTAAAATTAATGAGAATTTTAATTGGTTGATGGATAGATTTTAACGGCGTGTCAACATATCTAGGGTAATTTCATGTCTAGAGGTTAGGGAATCACGTTCTTATTTACATCTTTATGCAGTTCTTTCAAAGCGTCATTTTTGCACACGGTCCAATTGAATACGAATGGGTTTTAAACAAATCTATTTGATCCATAGATAGGAGTCTCAGAGCTTCAACCACTCCGAATCAGAGTAAACCTTAAAGTCATAACAATGAAGGTGGATTTTGCATTCTTTTTCTATCACAGCTCACCATAAAATGCAGTTGGAGCGGTGTCCTCGTAGTGTAATGGTTAACGCGATAGACTGCGAAATCGTAGTGAGTGAGTTCGTACTCCAGTCGCGCTATTACGTTCACTTTCGGGCAAATACCTTTGAGAAATGTATGAACCCCCTTATAATCCCAGCTTTGAGGTTAAATCGTACCACTACTGTTCTTCTCGGAGAATAGCTTTGGCATTAAATAACCTACAAAGGTTGATATACCATTAAACAAAGAAACCGATCAAATGCAGTTAAGTGTCATTGCCAGAATACTTTCTTTTGTGGGGTACTCTACTGCAGGGAATGTAGTCAGTATATTCTAAGTGTCCACCGACAATACGTAGTATTGTTTGGGGTATACATTTAAACTTATTTTTCTTGCATTAATCTTTTTTCCTTTTAATTTAGGAGCAGGATTCTTTCTTTTCATTTTTGCTTTCTTTCTTTCTTTCTTTCTTTCTCACTATTTCAATAAACTTATAATTTTTTTTCGTTTGCTTTTCAAGGATTTCACGGAAATTATATTTTTTTCTTTTTACGTCTTCTTTTTCAAACTCCTGATTTCTTTCAATCCTGCGTGACTTTTATTCATTATTTCTCCACTCTCAATTCATAGTCTTTTTTTTTTACCGATTTTCTTTTTTTTTTCTTCTTCTCCTTTCTAAAATTCTTAACGTCGAACTGAAATGAATGGGAACTAATTAGCTATTTCAGTTAAAGAACAACGAATTAATAATTAAAAAAGCTCTAAGGAATTTGATTTAAAAATCCAATTTTTAAAATGATTTCTTTGGAGTTTCCAGGCTACACAGCGTAAAAACTTTAAAAAAATAAAGACTAAGAAGGACACAAACCAAATAATCTGTAACAGTGACACCTGCGTGTCTTTAACATATTCTAATTGCTACTTTTATTCCTACCTACTATCTTATTTTTATCGTGGTTTTTAGGTGAGCTTCGCAGTTCAGTGCCCTTTTAGCGGGGCTTAAAATACACTGAGTGTATCCCCTGCAGAACAGTATGACCCCACACAAAAGTAGACCTATTTTGGGTATGATTCTAAACTGCATCCGATAGAGACACTCCAGTTCTAGTGGTCTTTCCATTGTGGAGGAATTAATTGGGTATAATGAAAATTGTTTGAAGCATTCTTATATATACTTATACGGAACGCCAAAGCGCATAGAGTCATATAGAGATTCGGTCGAATCTACTTGCGGATATATATATATATATATATATATATATATATATATATATATATATATATATATATATATGCTACACCTAAATGCATGCACAATCATACATATACGTTGAAACTTACACGCATATGAGACCGACTTCACCTCAGCAGAGGGGTAAGACCCCTCCCCCAACGAGTGTCCTGGATATGACACTAAACAATCTGATGGTCAGGTTCCAGTAATGCTTGAGCTTTGGAGAATTCGGTGTACCCCTTTATTGCCATTACTCCCAGGTCCACTCTGGCCCGACGTGGTAGCACTTGATAGGGCCCACTATATGGGTTAAATAGAACTAACGGCATACTTACGCTAAACTGAATTCTTTGACTAAACTGAATAGCTAGAAATAGAAATGTTTTTGACAATTAAACCGTACTTAAATTTAAACTGGTTGCTTATGCTAAACTGAATTGTTTGAAATTAAACTGTTTTTGTCATTGAAAGTGTACTTATACTAAACTGAATTGTTATATATAACTGCTTGAATAAACTGAACAATTTGAAATAGAAACATTTTTGACAATTAAACTGTGTAATCATTCTAAACTGAAGTGTTTTAAATAGAACTGACTTTTTACATGAAAATGGATTTGGCGTTAAATAACCAACAAAGGTTGATATGCCATAAAAACCCAGCAGAACAACCAACCAACCAACCAACCAACATGCATACGTATTAGTGCAACTAATTAAATGTACCTTATACTGTGACTTATAATTTCACCCTTTTGCAATAATCAGAAAATGCATAATTCTTCTTGTTTAACGGCATATCAAATCTTTGTGGGCGACTTAATACCGACCTTGATATCATTTGGAAATATTTCAAAATAATCATGACCATTTATATTTTCAATGTTCTATTGCAATCATCTTTTCATCCCATTTAATTTTTTCCTAAGATAATCATTTGCTTTCTAATCGTTATATTGTCTCAAGTATTCCTATCTATTACAAATAGATACCCAAAAGATACATACGAGCGTGAGAAAAAAAAATTAATGCCTTTTTATTGAGTACAGCAATAGTTACCGAAATGAATAGGTATCATATATCAAAATGAATCACCTCCTCAGTGGATCACTTCTTTATTTCTGAACATAGGTACCATTTTTTTCAATGGCAATGTTCCACCTTCGAATGACAGCATGTATCTCTGCTTCGTAAAATTCTGTCGATTGTTCTTTCTGGCTTATTTCTTACCAAGAGGAGAAACAATAAATTCTGAGGCATACATTGAGTAATCGACCCATTTCAAAATAAAATTCTAGTGGAATTCCAAAGATATCTTTATCTAATTTTCGGAGAAAATAGAACTTGAACAGTGTTTCAATTTGATATGTGATATTATGGAATTATATACGTTTGCACTGAATATTTTAGGCTGTTCCTTTGGGACAACATAAATTTAAAATAAAATTCATGCAAAATTCCTAAGGATATTTTCGTTTGGGTAGGTTGGTTGTTTTATTTTACGGCGTATCAACCCTTTTAAGGTCATTTATCGCCGAATTAAATTTCAAACAATTCAGATTAGTATAAGTAAAGCTTTTTTTGTCTATACATAGTCAAATGTCAAAACAGTTCAGTTAAATGTCAAAAGAGTTCTATTTCAAGCAATTCATTTTAGCATAAGTACGCAGTTTCAATGTCAAACACAATTCTAATTCAAACAATTCAGTTGTGCATTAGTACAAAGTATAGTTCTAATTGACCCATAGATTGGACCCTATCAAGTACTACCACCTGGGCCAAAATGGACCTGGGACAGATGGCAATTAAGGAGCACTCCGCATTCCCCAAAGTTCTTGCTTTACAGGAACCTCACCATCACATTGGTATCATATCCAGGACACTCGTTAGGGTGGGTGTCTTACCTCTCTGCAGAGAAGCAGATTGTGTATTCCACAGTCACAATCGACTGAGCAATTGTTTGGTTTGGGTTGGTTTTATGGCATATCAAAAATTGTTGGATATTTAATGCTAAATCTGGTTTATACATATATATTAGTTAGTTATGGTTTGTAAACATAAGTCAACAAAGTAAAATAGCTCCAAGTATTGCTATGTGTCTCACACAATTCAGTTATGCATCAGCCATTGGTTTACACCCAATTAAATGATCAAACAGTTCTATTTCAAACAATTCGATTTAGTTATGAGCATTCAACAATGATCCGGGAGACCAGGGTTCAATCCTTGGTCGAGTCATATCAAAGAAACAAAAAATGGTGCTTGATGCCACCTTACTTTACACTCAGCATTATAAGATGCGGATCAAAGGTGAAGTGGAACAATCCAAGGAATGGAATAGCGCCCTCTCTTACACCTCTGTGTTTTCGCTATTGAAAAGGGAGCCTTTGAGTCACCCTCAATTACAGTCGCCAACTTTACATTACTTATAGGTCAACAATTAAAATGGTTCCTGGAATTGCTTCATATCTTTAAAAAATCAATCAAACATCAGTCATTTGTTTATACACGGTTAAATGATCAGACAGTTTTATTATAAGAAAAATTCGATTTACCATTTGTCATTTGTTTGCACTTTGTGTGAATGTGAAACAGTTCTATTTGATCCATAGGTAGAAGTCTATTAGATTTTACCACTCCGGGGAAGAGTGGACCAAGGAAAGATGGAAATGAAGGGGAATTCTGCATTTCCCAAGAACCCTCACTATCAAATTATTTAGGGTCCTATACATGATACTCGTTGGCGGGGGTGTTGGCTGAAATACTTTTGTGAAATTTTCTGACCAATTAGAGTTTGTGCAAACCTTCATAATGATGTATCATTTAACAAAGAAAAAATTATTACCATAGAAGAATCACGTAGTGCAAGTCACTTTCCAACACAAATTAGGGTGGTCAATGATTACTTTTCTTACGAGCAATATTTTTCTCGAGAATGGCATTTGAAAAACTAAAAAAAGAAAACGGGCAATTCGAGAAATATGTACAACAATAAATTGCACATTGATATCTTCGAATAATATTCAGTATTAATCATGATATACAGCAAAGTTTGGAATTCCATGATTTTCTAATTTTTTTTGAAGATCTTAAAATTCATTACACACACACACACACACACACACACACACACATATATATATATATATATATATATATATATATATATATATATATATATATATAAAGTATGGTAGGGAAATTGACATTGAAAATAAGAAAAATATTTTATAACAAAAATTAAGATAAATATTTCCCTACCACACTTTCACACTTTTGTACGGCTTTTAATTTTTTCACACACACACACACACACACACACACACACACACACACGTATATATATATATATATATATATATATATATGTATATTACGATTGCATTTCACGGTATGAATATTTCTTTATATATCAATAAATTCCCTACCAGTTCGTTTAGTTTTGTCTCTCCCCCCCATATATATATATATATATATATATATATATATATATATATATATATATATGCGTACTAAGTACGACGTTCATTGGCGCCTGAAATCGTTCTGTTCGATTCTTGTGAATTGTTTCCTGTGCTTGACCCGAGAAAAAGTAATTGAAATAAAATATACAGTGTCATATCAATTTCAAAACATGTTGATACTCGTGAACTTCGTTTTAATTCATCCTTATGAATTTCTTTTGTAACCTTTTCATTTTGCACATACAAAATAGAAAGGCAGATCTTTTTTAACAAGTGATGCGTGTAATTAAATAAAAATAACATCGACAAACTAATCTGTGTCAGTCCGCGTATTTTAAGATATAATCTTAAATCTTGTATCTTTACTTTTCTAAGAACATAGGAGTGCGCTTAGCTTGACCCTAGTGACATCTACCAATTTGTTCAAAATGATAGGCACCTGAGTTCAATGCATACGTTTTTCTTTGATCAGTAACCATATCTTTAGCGGAAATTGACGAGAAACATATCAAACTAATTTTTTTTCAGGACTGAAAATGAAGCAAACATCACTTTATAAAAAAAAAATATTTCGAATGAGTTTATTTTCTCATTGATGTGGACCCAGTTTGGGACCACGGAAAGATAACTCGGAACACGGTATAAGTTTTAGGATATATTGAAGTAACAGGATACAAAGAAAACTGGTGGCGTAAGCTGGGCTTACTTGTCAGTCGAATATCCAGTCTCTACGACCGGCTGACCATTCATCCCATTTATTTCTAGTTGTACAAATGGAAGGCATAAAGCCTTGATGTTTTGTTGGGGAGGAAGGGAGCGGTTATGCATTAACTCTACGTTCTAAGGGGACCTAGCTAGCCACATTCGCCGTCCCATTCAACAGTACAATATAAAATCATTCACCCATTACCATGCGCGCTGCTACCACCAAAATACCACATTTGCTCTATGAGAAAAGGCCTACTTAAAAACCCCGAATGAAATGTGTAATTTTATTTACAATTGATAATTTATTTACAATGGATCTTATATGATGGGGATGAGAGAAAACCCCCGAAATATACAAAAAACGAATACGAAAACAAAGGAAAAAATTCCCCGTTTAGTTGAAATCAACAAAAATAGAGGCCGACTGTTTTCCGGTGTCCGAAAACACCGAAAACACGCCGGGGTCCTAGTCTAGTGGGGCAAAAAATACAGAGTTTTGCGCAGTATGGGCAGATGAAAGCAGCTAATATGATTTTTATACACGTGAACTTCCAAGATCTTCAACAAAAGCGAGCTGGGGTGCGGGTTGAGGTACAAAAATAATGGGGATGGGGAAGATCTTGAAAACTAACAACTAGATGACGGGGACGATCACTCACAACATACGGCTAACAAGGTTTCTAGGTTTCAAGGGGGAAAATCAATACCTACTTACCCGGGATGGGGTCCCAAAGGACCCGTACCGTAGACTCCATGGGCCGGCAGAGGAGGGAAGGATGACTCCAACATTGTCCCCTTTCTTACGACCAGGCACGCTGCAGTCACCCACGTTTTGTTAATGCATAAAATACAAAACCAGATTACGATGAGAAAAGTTTGCATCGTCATACAATCCCTTCTTTCACGTCGTCCAAATCACCATTCCATCTACAGCTAGAATCGCGAGAAACACCACACACTTCTCACCCTGAAACGGAGGAAGAACGTTGTCTACGAGGTAACCAACGTCGATCAGCACGAGCTGCTTGGGTTCGATGCGATCCGTCCACTCCCCGACGTAGTCCCAGAATAGGCGAACTCGTTCGCAGTTGTTGAAGGCGTGCTCAGCCGTTTATTCTAAACCACTGCCACAGCGAGCGCAATCGGGTATGTCTGAGCAGGAGCTCCAAAGCGACCCTGCCGGACCGAATACTCAATCGCGAACGCCCTCGAACGCTTTCCATTCACTTGCACCGCTGCCTGAGGGTTGTTGTACATCATGGAGAATCCATCTGCGGAACTCAGGTTGGAATCCGGCAGTCTCCAAAACAGTCGCCAAAAACAGATGGTCAACTCTATCAAAGACCTTGGACTGATCTAAACTGATCAGCGCAGCTTCTGCGTCGTCTTCTATCCCCTCTAGGACCTCGCGAATCAAGTGCAGATTGTCTTGGATCGATATTCCCTTCACAGCAGCATAAGCCTGCTCGGGGCCGCTCAGATCGCTAATGACAAGCTGTAAACGATTCGCTAAGACCCGGGCCAAAATCTTTAACTCTGTGTTATGGGCCTGTAATTATCTAAACCCTCCTAAACATACTTGCCACCTTTCTTCAGCAATTTAATCACGCCCTTTGTAACGCTACCAGGGATGGCTCCCTGGGCGAACCAATGGTTGAACACATCCGTCAGAATAGGCACAAACATGCGCGGCATCCTCAAGTACACTTCGTAGGGAAAACCATGTAGTCCTATCGGCTTGTTGAGGCCGACCTGCTTCAACCCACCATGGACTTCGCATTCAGTAATCACACCCTCACAACGAGCCGCTTCAGCTGCCCTAAGGTGAGGGAAGTCGGCAAGAGAGCTGCGAAGCTGCGGGAGATCAGGACAGCGGGCAAAGCGATCATGAAAGTCCGCAGGAAAGGCATCTGGCATCTCACGATTCGATCGCAGCACACACCCATCCGGGGACTTGACGGAATCGATATAGTGATCGGGAAACCTTCACACTTCTTCCTCACGCGCAGTCACGTTCGATTTCACAGCTTCGTTGAGAATTCTTTTTAACCTACATCTAACTACGAATCCCTTGTAGCGCTCACTAGCCTTACGCTCAAGGTCCCTCTTAGCTAGCTCTACGGTTAGGGAATCCTCCCCAGCTACCGTCCGGAAAAGTCTATCATCTATAGATTTTGCCTCCACCTATTCCCGATAACCGCCCCCACTAACGCCTGCTTAATTTGGGAATCTAGCCGGTCCCGGAAGTCCCGTATCTCCAGTAAAGAGGTATTGACCTTCCAGTAGCTGGCCAGACTAGGCATATTAGCTAACCGCAGACTGACCCTAACAAGTTTATGGTCAGTTCCCGCTATCAAGTGGAACGTGGGACAACTAACAAAATTAATGTCAGCTCTTCTAGCACTCCAAGTAGGAACCTACTTTGGCAGAGGGCGAGCTATCTAGCCACGTCCACATCTCCCGCCCTGGGTGATCCAGACGAAACCTGTCGACCAAGTCATGACGAGTCATAAGGCCGACAAGGCTGCTTTCACACCTTCCCAACCTTCTAGCTCCCCGCCCGACCTTATTTATCTTGGGATCAAGGATTGCATTCCAATCACCCATTAAGACTAGCCGCTTCGAATCGTCCAGGAACGGCGCCAACCGACGAAAAAAGGAAACCCTCTGCACAGTGATATTGGATGCATAAACCATAACCAGCTGGAACTTGAAACTTTTAACGGCATCATCGGCCAGAAGCAACCGGCCCCCGTCACCTGAAAAAAAACAATGTTAACATCAGCATCAAGGTTGCGTCCAACGGGCAAGGAGCCCCCAGCGCTACTGCGGCTGCCGTATGTTGAGAAAACGTTAAAATCGCTCTACAGCACACGACAGTCCGCCGCGCAAATAAAGTGAGTCTCTTGCACCGCAGCGACATCTATACAAAGGTTCTTGAGTTCAGCAAGCAAGCGCTCACACTTGCTTGAATCCCTCAGTCCCCTCACATTCAAAGTGGCAAGATTTAAATCCATCAGACCCACTCACTTCACTCACTGTCGACTACGGGCCGGAAATCCTCAAGGGTGAGGATGCCGACGGCTTAACGCAGGGAGCTAGTACCGAGTTAAGTAGTAACTTGGCTGTCCCTGGAAATTCCACCGACATCTAAGAGGTACCGCAACTGCAGGGAACTATAGAAACAGGGATGAACACAAATCGGGACCCTGCCCGTGCATTTACTTGATAAGACATTGAGGGAGAGGTTCTCCATTTCCGCCAGCCTTATGTCCGTCCGACTGGCTTCCTCAATATATTGCCAAAGCTCTTTAGTTCGGTTACCAGGCGAATGGATAAAGGTGGTCACCATGGGTGCACCCCTAAATAGATATGGGTTCGTGACATCTTAATGGTTATCGATTGTTTTTAATGATCTGAGTGGTTTTAATGTTTTTTTTAAGGATATGATCAATACTTGGTGATTCTAAAATGTCTTGACAGAAATAATAACTATTTAGGGCGCGTCTGACTTCGTTAGAAGCCGACCTTGCTCTACGTTTGGTTGCTGTAGGTGATCGTGCTGGCGGTGTGGAGTCTCTGGCCACTGAATGGGGCCGTAAAAGTAACTTGGGGGTTGAGGTTGGTGAGAGAGAAGATAATGTTGGGGAAAGTGGGAATTCAGTGAGATGATCTGGGGTATTTTTTGATTGTTGTTGGGGGGATAATTTGGGCGGGTCGCTTGAGTGGAGCTGGTGATTTCATTTTTTTTCCCTTAGGTTGTTGTGGGGAGGGTGTTTGAATTTGGGATTGTGAATTTTAGCGTGGTTTTTTTTTAATGTTTTTTTTATCCCCCTCTTCCACTTGTGAGTCCCCGCTCTCCCTTCTTCGTTTTAGGTTTACCGATATGTCCATTTTTTCTACGTTGTTTTTTTTTTCTTTTTTCCTATTGTTGTTAATGATGATAATGATGATTTTGTAAAACGATATTATCAGCAGTAGCAGTTGTGGTTTTAATTGGTGTTTATATTGCTTTCATTGTTGTAGTAGCAGTTGTAGTTTCCGTTGTTGTCGCATGTTTTTCTATTGGTGATTTTGTTGCTTTCATTGTTTTTGATGATGATAATGATGATGATTTTGCAGTAGCGGCCGTTGTAGTTTTAGTTGTTGTCGGTAGGTTTTCAGTTAGTGCTCTTTTGGAAAGAGACATTTTCTAATTTCCTGTTACCTGGGTCCGCCTCTCCTCCTCATTGTCGGGGTGGTCCCCAGCTTCGGCCATTTTATTAAGGGTCAGACCTTGTTCGTTAACACACGGCATCTGATTTCAGCGTCTTCTGCTGAGACCAGACCCTGCGCGAAAATAAGACATTTGAAGTCGTCTGCGGTTAAATCTGCAAACTTGAAATCGTTGCAGTGTTTATTTACAGTCGCTGCAAACGTCAAATAATCTTGTTGGTCATCCTTAGATATATTAAGGCATTTCCATCTCTTATGAAAAAGTGATGTTTGGCCCAAACAGTTTTGATAATAATTTAACAGTTTTTGAAAACTCTAATTCCATTTATTTTTTGGTTGTGAGGATAAAATCAACGAACCTACTGTGTTCAGTTGTACCCAATTTCCTGAGTAATAAACGCACCTTTTTTTTTTTCGTTTGACCATTCTTTGCAATCCACGTTAAATACGTCTTCATATCGTCTGTAGAATGCATCAAAGGTTTTATCATTTTCTGGTACTTACTCAAAAGTTTCTATGGTACTGTACATAGCAATATCATTCTAAGGAGCTTTAGTGCAATTTAACGATTTTAATTGTAACTTTTCCATTTGGTTATGTCATTCCTCACTTTTAATTAATGCTTGTAGGAGTCTTTCACCATTTCTTTGTTGTTCTTGTAATTCTTTTGGTTGCTGTACCTGCTGTTCTTCCATTCTCTGTTGCCTTTCATCACTCTTCTGTTGTTGGTCCATCTGAACTTTTAACATTTGTACAATTATTTTCTGGAAGTCCTCCATTATTGGATTACAGAAATTTCTGTAATATCCCAACCAAAATTGACCACGATTTTTTATGTGGAAGAAGAAAGAGCAGTCCCCCCCAAAAAAAAACAACAGTTATTAGATTTTTCTTTTCAACACGTAATCAAAAGGGGAGGAACAACATTAAAAAAAATATCTAGTTAAGATTTTTCCCTTTTTTCCTTTAAAATACCGTCGTTCCGCAATATTCATGCAACCATTTAGTAATTTTTCCATACTTGTTTTTACCAAAAAAAAAAAAAAAATTCCTGGTGAGGTGTCGAAATTTGTTTGACGTTATTTCGACTAGAGCAGGTTTTTGTTTCTTTAATTGGAGTACTAGCGCGTCGGGTTTAGCAGAAATAAATTCAAGTGTATATTAATAATTCGTTATATTATTTATTTAGATAACTATAGCTATGGAACAAAACATCATCATTGCATTTCGGGGAGAATGAACGCGCTATTTTCCATGGATTAAATATATATAAATCTAATATATATTTATTTATTATTATTATATAATAGCTCTATCCTAGATATTGAGCACTCTCCATATTGCAATTGGTTCGACACATACCCACAAAATGAATTAGTGACAACCAACACTCTTATAATACACCCCACCAGACATATATATATATATATTGTCATCCACAGACAGACTGTTTCGTTCTATCAGAACTGTTCAGTGTGACTAGACCCGCAGGACGCTCGAAGCCGGGATCGAAACCCGTCCAACTTTACGATAGACTAAGGTTTCAGACCACACGGCTACAAGCGAACTACTTTGGATAAGGGAATTTTAAGGTATTTTATTTTTAGCAACAGCAGCAGCAGCAGCCTTTGTTTACATTTTTTAATACCCTATCAGCTACCAGAGTGCTCAATTCTTACGAAGAGCTCTGCATTACGCTAGGGGCGGCCGACAATTCCTTCGCCAGAGTGCTCAACCCCCATGGGGGAGCGTATAAATATATATATATATATATATATATATGTATGTATGTGCGTGTGTGTGTGTGTGTATGTATGTATGTATGTTTCTGTGTGTGTTTCTGTGTATATATATATATATATATAATTAATTAATATTGCGGTTAAAATTTAATATATCTATGAATTCACTGCCTGTTCGTTTAATTTTGTCGCTCATTCTCTCCCTATATATATATCTTGAGCAGTACGTTCATAAATGCCTGGAAACAAAGGAATTTTCCGAAGAACCGATGAAATTAAAATATAAAGAATGTCCTATTTATTTCTAACATATTTTAAAAGAAACAACAGAAATATTTTTTTAGCAAATATCAGTGATTACAATGTTTGTTCCCCTCTCTCTCTCTCTAATAAATATATTCAGAAAATCAAAATTTGGTGTTATGATTCAAGTAAATTGAAATTTTATTCCATTTAAGATATTTACTGATAGGCAAATATTTCAGATCTCTTTAACCCAAACACGTGTTTCACTCAACCGAAAAAAAAAAGGCGGATTTTCTTCACCCAATATAAACTCAACTGGTCCTCTAGTGTGCCTTGGGTTAGACATGGTTGAATAATGGCTGGTCAAGGCTACCTGACATAGATGCCGGAGAGGACTAAAATTTGACCCACGCAGCCGAGATCGATTTACTCCTAGATTGACTTACTACTCTAGACTCAAGGGGCCCTCCACCAGGATCTAACTCTTCTTGGAGAGGCTAGGTTTATTGCCTGGTATCTGGGGAATACCAAGGCATTGTTGGGAATCCCGGGCTACAATCCAGCACTTGGACCCACCTTAAAAAGGCCTTGTGCCGTCCTCGTCCGTTTGGTGGAGCACGTGACAAATAACCTGGACTGGACATTTCATCCATGGTTGAATATCACAACGTCTTATTCACTCGACGACGTTTCAATTTCAAAATCAGAAAAATGATCAACGATTTTCAAGCTGATAACTTTTTGAGTGACTCAACACTGTTCCATCACCCGGGACTTTAGTAGATGTATCGGTTTTGGATAGCGGTCATTTTTTCGTTCTCATTTAACACACTCTGAAATTGCTCACCTACAACGGATATGTGCTGAGTTCGATAACGTTACAGAAGAAATCTATCTCCTTGGGCCACTTTGCTGATGCATTCGTCGATCCCCGTGACTCGAAATTGTGTTTTGTCGAGATTATCGACTCCATTCTTCATCTGTTTAAAAGGATCAAAACAAAAGTGCAGTTTTCTGGAGCATGTGCAGTCGCAACAGATTCCTTGATGCGCGTTGCAAGGGACGAGCCGAAGGTTTACATCTTCAATGAAAGGGTCTGCGTGAAAACAATTGATTTGACTTCTTACGGAGTGAATCTATCCAGCCGAAGAAGTTCTCGACGAATTCGTCTTAATCTCAGTGGCCACACCATTGTATCTGATCATGAAAACAATTTCGTGTTGATTTTATGGGACAACGAAAATCATTCAGTTGTGCACACCGTCGATTGCCCATCGAATATCGCTGCCTGTGAGAAATATGTTTACCATATTTACCTACCCCTCCGCTCGGGCAGGATATGACACAAGGTCAATGTTTAAGCGGAGTTTAACAGGTTTGAATTCAGAGTTTTCCTTCTCCTAGACTAGTTGCCTCACCAAGGCTGAAAAACCAGTCTGTCTCACTATTTACCCATAGCTGGAGGGAGAATAATTGGATTCATACCTTTCCCAAGGGTATTAGTGCTATGTGAAATGCAATCAGCCTCGTCCAGGATTTTGAACTCGTGTCGCCGTGTCCATTTCCTACGACGATAACCATACACCACGGGCACCTCTAAAAATATGTTTACATCATTCAGGATTGCCACGAAAACAGTGTTCTAGAAGTTTGTCTGGATAATCACAGTGGAGTTGGCATCCTGGAAAAAGATGAAGGTAGAATTTTTTCCCCAAATTCTGTATCTGTGAACATTTGAAAAAATATGAGCTCACTAAGAGTTTAACACTTGATTATAAGGTAAACTAAAAAAAATACACTATAAAACTTTTAAAAAATTCCCTTTGTTGTATAACCACATACATATACATAATACATGCGGAAACATAATCAAACATAATGACGAACTTCATTGAACGAACGAACACTCTTCTTTATAAAAATATATCTCTCACACTTTATTCTCGAAAGGGTTGATATTGATTGTGTGTGAGAGGTGTGTTCGAGACGAGGGCAGACTTATTTTGACCCAAAGTTCTTCTGATCATAGCAGCACTTCTTCCTCATCTTGGCTGTGGTTGCTCAACCATGGGTCACTGAGGGCCGAAAGCCCTCTCTCTGTCGCTGGCTCTCAATTCGGCATTTTGTCCCCAACTGACTCCAACTCCAACTAGAACTGACCCAAGCCGTCTGTGGCACCTGGTTATATAATTGTCTCACGATCACCTGCTTCGGCTGTTCCTCCGCTTATTTACGCAGGTGCATCTCTTGATTGACGGCTCAGTCGAGGGTCAATATATAACACCTTTTTTGCCGTTATCACAGCATAGACTATATAAGTACATTGTAAATATGTAAATATAATTATAATGAAGTGTGTGAATAGATTTTAACCCTTTGAGATCTAACGTATCTTTTTAGCATTTTTTCAACTCGATTAGATTGTTGTCATTTTTTGGTTACAACGTTTTTACATTGTACGGACAAAACTGTTTAAAATACTATTAACTATGTGTACATGTATTTATTATAAATTTGGTGCATAAATATATTTTAATTACCATTCACTTTGTAAATATACTAATTATCACTAGCTTTGTGATTATATGTCAGTTATCAAGAAATATTGTAAATATATTTCTAAAAACACTTGGGCTATGGGATTATATTTCAATGAGGACGGAGTATATAAATATGTCTAAATTCCCATGGTAATTGATGTGTAAATATATTTCAGTTACCAAAGAGTGAGCATTTATACTTTAATTACTAAATGCAGTGTAAAAATATTTAAACGACAATAGGCAGTATAAATAAATTAAAATTAACAAGTGCTGTGTCAAAATATCTTAATTTCGATCGGCAGTTTAAAGAGATTTCAATCAATAAGGGATGTGTATATACATTTTAATTACTGAGAGTTGTACTGATATAGTTTAATTACCATGATCTCTGTATTTTAATTAACAAAACTTCACTAAATACATTGTAATTACCAAGGGTTGTATGAATATATTTTAATTACCATGGGCGATGTAAATATTAAGTGAATTACCACGGTCTGTGTAAATATATTTGGATTACGATTATGATTATATTTTAATTACGATAGGCAGAGTAAATATATTTTACTTACCCAATGCTGTTTGAATATGTTTTAATTACGATGAGCTGTGTAAATGCGTCTAACTTACCATGGGCAGTATAAGTATATTCTAATTACCAAGTGCTGTGTAAATATATCATAGTTACTATGGGTAGTGTAAACATATTTTTATTACCAAGTGCTGTATAAATATTTTTAATTACCATGGACTTTGTAAAAATACTATTATAACCATAGTCTGTGTTAATATTTCCATATACTGAAAATATATTTTCATTAAATGGGTTGGGCAAATATATTATAATTACTAAGAGGTATGGGAATATATTTTAATTATCAAGGGCTGTGTGAATATGTTTTAATTAATAAGTGTTGTGTAAATATATAGGGCTACCAAATGTTGTGTGAGATTTATTTCAATCACCAAAGTGTATGCAGATATATTCTAATAACCAAATGATGTGTATATTAATTAACTCACAAAAAGGCAGTGTAAATATATTTGAATTACCAAATTCTGTGTCAGTATGTCTTAATTATGATCAGCAGAGTTTATACCATACATCTTAGTTGATGCATCGGGATGGGTCGTCAGTGATGTTTCCTTTGGGTTCATGGGGGGTTTCGGGCCTTGCAACATCAGACCCAGTTGGCATTGATCTTACTCCAACTCCCATCCCGGCAGCTAAACTACGCATCCACACAAGGAGAGAAAAAAAAAAAAGACCACAGAAAAGGCTCTATATATAATTTTGCATCAGCCAATCAGAGCTAAGCTCTACTGATGACTTCTAAATCTTTCCTTTAAAAATCGGGAGGCCACTTTACTCTGCTCCTTTGCCACAATGACGTCGTTATTCGGCTATTTGTTCTCTCTGGTATCTATTTCTTCCTTTCCCCCCATTTTTTATATATTTTATTTTTTATACTTACAGAAGTAAATATATTTAATTGATAAGGGCTGTGTATATACATTATACCGGGCATTGGCATAATGATGAGAGCGTTCGCCAATGGCCCAGAAGAGCTGGATTCAATCTTTGGTCGAGTCATACCAAAAACTCAAAAAATGGTACTTGATGCTATCTTACTTAACACTCAGCATTATAAGGTACGGATCAAGGGTAAAGTGGATCAATCCAGGGAAAGGAGTAGCGAGCTACCCTACACATTGGTGTAGTAGATATCGAAAAGGGAGACTTCGGGTCACCCTCGACTACGGTCGCCAACTTAACTTTTACTATATACATTATCATTACCAAATCTGTATAGATACATTCTAATTACCATAGACTGTGTAAATATATTTTAATTACTAAAACTTCTGAAATGTATTCGAATTGCTAAGGGCTGAGTAAAAAAAAAAAACATCTCAATAACTTAAAGTAATGTACATAAGATTTTATTAACAAAAGCTGTATAAATATATTTTCTTTTCATATGGCTTTGCATACATATTTGAATTAAGTGAGACGGAATAAATACATTTTAGTTTGCAAGTGCTGTGTAATGATATATTTATTACAATCTGTGGTGTGAATTTATTCTAATCATCAAGGGCTGTATAGATTTATTAGAATTACCAAGATCTTTGTAAATATATTTTAATTACCGAGGGCTGTATAAATAAATTACGTAATCATTGGCTGTGTGAATACATTTGAATTAATAAGGCCAGTGTAATTATATTTTCATTAGCAAAAATTGGGTAAATAAAAAAATAATTACCGAAGGTCAAAATGTTTTCTCATTAACATGGGTTGACTTAATGTATTTCAATGACAATCGACAAGTAAATATTTCTTGAATATGAATTAGAAATATAGTTTATATGAAAAGGTCTGTTTAAATATATATTTAATTTAGCAGGAGCAGTGAAAATATATCTAAATAGCTAAGGCCAGTGTAAGCATATTTTAAGTTCGATTGGCAGTATAAATGAATTGTAATCACCAAAACTCTGTCAATATATCTTTATAACGAAAGTCTGTAAATATGTTTAAATCACAAAGACTGTTTAAATACATTTTATAAACATAGGCAGGAAAATATTTTTCAATTACCAAGGGCAGTGTAAAGATATTTTAAATACAATTACCATGGCCTGCGAAACAATAGTCTAATTACCCAAAGTTTCCAGTATACATTTTAATATTGATGGGCAGTGTACATATATTCTAATTATCATCATCGTCATCATCATGTCGCGCCGCCAGCGCGGATATCCTTGACCCTCTCTCGCCATTTCTCCCTATCATTCATCGCCTCCGGCAGGTCTTCAGGGTTACATCCTGTGTCCTCACATAGTTGCTGTATGTATGTTCGTGCTGGTCGCCCCACTCTTGCACATCCATATGTGGGGGTCCACAGGAGTACATCGCTTATGAGCTCGTCCTTGCTTCTCCAGCAGTGTCCCGCGTGTCTGGTTCATCGAACTTGTATAGTTTTCGTGATGGGGGGCAAGTGTCCGTATAGTTGGAGTCTCGTGGGGTGCTGTCGCCAGGACTTGTTTAATACTGCTCTCAACATTCTTGTGTAATTTCCGTCCAGCCTCCTCTCCAGCCGCTTCGTAAGCGTCCATGTGGTGCATCCATATAGCAGTATCGACACAACCGCTGCCTGGAAGAAACTGCGTTTCATTTTATCAGTTAGGTCCGACTTCCATATGATCGAGAGCCTATCGATAGCTGTCCATGCCTTCGTCAGTCGAGTGTCGATGTCTTTTTCAGTTGATGAGACGCTACTTCCTAGGTAGGTGAATTTGTCGACTAGTTTCAGAGAGGCTCCGTCTAGTGTTGCAATGTTGCCCGTTTGGTTGTAACACATATATTCAGTTTTGTTTGCATTGACATGGAGGCCAATGGACTAAAAATATACATTTTAGTTAAGACATTCTGTGTAAACATGTGTAAATTGCAACATATGTAGCCATATATGCTTATTACCAATGACTGTGAAACTATATTCAAATTACCAAAGGGTCACTGTATACATTTGGATTACAATAGGCAGTGGAAATATATCTTAATTACTAAGGACAGTATAAATGAATTTTAATTAACATATTCTGTGTAAATATGCGTAAGTATGTGTTGCAATATATTATAATCATCATGGGCTGTGAAACAATATTCTAATTATCAAAAGCAAGTATACATTTTAATTCTGATGCGTAGGAGTCCTGTCGGCTGGGGCTGTATAATACTACGGTTGAATCTCTGCAGAGGTGTAAAACCCCCCACCGTTAAACGAGTGCTGTGTATATATATTTTTATTACTAAGGACTGTGTAAATAAATTTTGATTGATATAAGTAAAGTTGGCGACCGTAGTCGTGGGTGACCCAAAGGCTCCCTTTTCAATAGCTACTACACCAAGATGTAAGGGAAGGCGCTACTCTATGCCCTGGATTGCTCCACTATACATTTGATGCTTACCTTATAATGCTGAGTGTTAAGCAAGGTAGCACCAAGTACCATTTTTTGAGTCTTTGGTATGACTCGACCTGGGATTGAACCCAGGTCTCCCAAGCCATTGGTGAACACTAATATGCTATTTTAGTAACATTTTTGGTCTTACAACCTAATGACCTGGGGATGTAAAACAATACTATCATAGCAAAAGCTTCCTGTGAACATTTTAATTACGATGGACACTGTGCATATATTCTAACACTGTGTAAATACAATTTATTTATATATTCAGGGGAAATTACAAACATATGTGACAATATCTTTTAATTAAGAAGTGCCGTAAAACACTATTCTAATTACCAAAGGCTTTGTGTAAACATTTATTTACATGGGCAATGTTCATATATGTAAATTACTGAAAGTTAGCGACCGTAGTCGAGGGCGACCAGAAAGCTCTCTTTTCAATTGCTACTACACCGAGGTGTAGGGGAGGGCGCTACTCATTTCCCAGGATTGCACCACTTTACCCTTGAAACGTATCTTACATTGCAGAGTGTTAAGCAAGGAGGTATCAAGTACCAATTTTAAAGTCTTTGGTATGACGCGATCTGGGATTGAACCTCGGTCTCCGGACCACTGGCGAACACATCACCAACTAGACCAATGAGCCATCAAATTACTGTAGACTGTGTAAATATACGATAGTCAATTCATTATGTGTAAATTAGCTAAATGTGTAGCAATATAGTGTAATTACATTTGGTTGTGAAACAATATACCAATTACCAAAGGCCTCCCGTAGACAATTTGATTAATATGAGAGGAGTACAAATATCTTAATTCCTAAAGACTTTCTATGTAAATTTTAGTTAAGATATTCAGTGTAAATTAGCAATATGTGGGGCAATATATTTTAATTACTAGCGACTTCTTGTGTCTTTTTTTAAAAGATGGGCAGTAAACATATATTACAATTACTCATCATAATATAAAAGAATTTTTGTTAACATATTCTGTACATATGTGTAAATTAGCAACATATGTGTCAATATAACCTAACTACTATGGGCATTATTCTAATTACCAAAGGCTTCTTGTATACATTTTAATTAACATGGGCTGTGTACATGTCTTTTAATTACTAAAGACTGTGTAAATAAATTTTAATTAACAGATTCTCTGTAAATAAGTGTAAATTAAGCAACATGTGCGGCAATATATTCAAATCACCATGTGCTGTAAACCAATATTCTAATTATTGAGGGCTTATTGCATACATGTCAATTAAGAGGAGCAGTGCAAATATATTATAATTACTTTGTAAAGTGTCCAGCTAATTACATCTGTGTAAATATGTGCAAATTATCTACATGTTTAGTAATATATTCCACTTACCATGGGTAGTGAAACTCTATTAACCAAAGACTTCCTTTAGACATTTTAATTACATTAGGCCGTGTACATATATTTTAATTACAAAGGACCGTGAAGATAAAATTCATGTCACATATTCTGTGTAAATATGAGTAAATTAGCAACAGCTGAGGCAATATATTTAAACAACTATGTTCGCTTATACAATATCATAAATACCAGAGGCCTCCAGTGTATATTTTAATTACGATGTGCAGAATAGATATATTTTAATTACTAAAGACTCTCTAAAAGAGTTTTTTCTTTAACCTTTCTATGTCAATTATCAACATATGTTGTAATTATCAACATATGTTAATATATATATATATATATATATATATATATATATATATTATATATATATATATATATATTATATACACTACTCATCGTAATAAAGTATATATCCAGAAAGACGTATATGAACACGATTAATCGTCTAAAAGGTATGTAGAAAGACATCGGTAATTAGAAAATTGTTTCCCAGCCAAAGTTAATTAGAATATATTGCCCCATATATGTTGCTATTTTACATATATTTTCTCAGAATTGGTTAAGTAACTTTTATTTACACAGTCATTAGAAATAAGTACATATGTACATTATTCCTCGTAATAAAATGTATTAAGAAAGACATCAGTAATTAGAAATTGATTTTACAGCCTAAGGTAATTAAAATACATTGCCACACATGTTGCTGATTTACACATATTTACACAGAATATGTTAGAGAACTTATATCTAAACAGTCCATGAAATTTATATATATGTAATCTTCTCCGAGGAATTAAATGTATCTAAAAGATATCACAAATGAGAACATTCTTTCACAGTCCCAAATAATTAGAATATACTGTCAACAGATGTTGCTAATTTACACATATTTACTCAAAATAGGTTAGTTATCTTTTCTTTTTTTTTTTTTTTGCAAAGACCATTGAAATAAAAATATATGTAAACTACATATCATATAAAATATATATCCAGAAAGTTATCGGTAGTGGGAAAATTATTTCACAGCCCCACGTAATTATTGACCAATCATGTTGCTAATTTACATATATTTACTCAGAATAGGTTAAGTAACTTTTATTTACACTGTCATTGGAAATAAGTAAATATGTACATTATTCCTCGTAATGAAATGTATTAAGAAAGACATCAGTAATTAGAAATTGATTTCACTGCCTAAGGTAATTAAAATACATTGTCACACATGTAGTTGATTTACACATATTTACACAGAATATGTTAGAGAACTTATATTTTGCATGTATTTTGAAAAAATATTCTAATAACCAAAAGCTTCCCGTATACATTTTTATTGCCTTTTTTTTAATATGGATTATGGAAATAAAATTAGTAAACATATTCTGTTTAAATGTCACGTTCCTGGTATGATATTCTAAATTAGCATCATGGGTGTGCAATATATTATGATTACATTGGGCTATAAAATAAATTTCTAAATACTGATATATTTCTGGATACATTTTATTACGCTGAGTAGTGTACTTATATTTTTATTTCAAAGGAAGCTGCAAATAAAAGGTAACTAATATATTCTGTGTTAATGTATGTGAATTTGCAAAATGTATAGGGCAATATATTTTAATTACCTTAGACTGTGAAACAATTTTTTAAAATTACTGATGTTTTTCAGGATACATTTTTTAATGATGACGAGTGTAAGGAATGTACAAATAAAAGTAAATTAACATATTTTGCGAAAAATATGTAAATTAGCAACATGTTTGGGAGAATGTATTCTAACTATTTTTGGCAGTGAAAGAATTTTCTAATTACTGATGTTTTTCGGATGTAATTTATTTCAATGAATATTTTACATATATTTTAATTTCAAAAGGCTCTGCAAATAAAAGTTATTTCATATATTCCGAGTATACATATATAGAAAATAGCAACATGTTAGCGGTAATATATCCTAATTACCTCGGGCTATAAAACAATTTTTTAATTAACGATGTCTTTCTGGATACATTGTATTACGAGGAGTAGTGTGCATATATTTCTATTTCAAAGGAAAGTGCAAATTATAGCTAAAAATTTCTGTGAAAATAAATTAGCAACATTTGTGGGGCAATATATACAAATTGCTTTGGTTTGTGATAAAAATTTTCTAAATAACGATATCTTTCTTGATATATTTTATCTTGATGAATAGTGTACATGTATTTTTATTTCAAAAGACTGTGCAAATAATAGTTAATTAACATATTCTTTTAAAATATTTTTCATCATACAACGCGTGAAAGCTCGTACGATACCCAGTCCCCATCAGCCGCCAACCAGGGGAGATAACACAGTTTCAGTAGCTCAAGGCGGTTAATGAACATATTCCTTTTAAATATATTTAATTTATCAACATGTGTGAGCAACATATTCTAAATAGATGGGATATGAAACAATTACCGATGTCTTTCATAATATATATTTTATTATCATGTGTTGTGTACATATATATTAATTTCAAATGTGCGTCCGTATATTCTGAGTAAATATATGTAAATTAGCAACATGATTGGTCAATATTTATGTGGGGCTGTGAAATAATTTTCCCACTACCGATGACTTTCTGGATATATATTTTATAAGGATATGTAGTATGCATATATTTTTATTTCAATGGTCTTTGCAAAAAAAAAAAAAAAAAAAAGAAAAAAAAAAGAAAAAAGATAACTAACCTATTTTGAGTAAATATGTGTAAATTAGCAATATCTGTTGACAGTATATTCTAATTATCTGGGACTGTGAAAGAATGTTCTCATTTGTGATATCTTTTAGATACATTTAATTCCTCGGAGAAGATTACATATATATAAATTTCATTGGACTGTTTAGATATAAGTTCTCTAACATATTCTGTGTAAATATGTGTAAATCAGCAACATGTGTGGCAATGTATTTTAATTACCTTAGGCTGTAAAATCAATTTCTAATTACTGATGTCTTTCTTAATACATTTTATTACGAGGAATAATGTACATATGTACTTATTTCTAATGACTGTGTAAATAAAAGTTACTTAACCAATTCTGAGAAAATATATGTAAAATAGCAACATATATGGGGCAATATATTCTAATTAACTTTGGCTGGGAAACAATTTTCATATTACCGATGTCTTTCTACATACCTTTTAGACGATGAATAGAGTTCATATACGTCTTTCTGGATATATACTTTATTACGATGTGTTGTGTATATATATATTTTAATTTCAAAGCCTGTGCAATTAAAAGTTCCTCATTTTATTCTGAGTAAATGTAGGGAAATTAACATCATGTGTGGGTAATATATTCTAATTACAATTGGGCTGTGAAATAAATTTCTCATTACCAATGTCTTTCTGAAAACATTATATTACGATGTGTAGTATACGTTTATTTCATAGTACTGTGTGAATAATAGTTAATTAATAAATTCTATTTATATATATGTAATTTAGCAACATATGTAGGAAATATGTACAAATTACATCGGTCTCTGAATCATTTTTTTTTATTACCGATGTCTTTCAGGATGAAAATTTTATTACGATGTTTAGTGTACATATATTTTAATTTCATATGTGCATCCGTACGTGAGTTTATTAACAAATTCTGAGTAAAGGTATGTTAATTAGCAAGATGGTAGGGCAAAAATTACCTTTGGGCCGTGTCAGAATTTTCTCATTATTGATTAGTTTCAGGATATATATTTTCTTACGGTGTGTAGTGTACATATATTTCTATTTCAAAGAGCAGAGCAAAAAAGTTAACTAACATATTCTGAGTAAATAGGTGTAAATAAGCAACGCATGTGGCAATTGTGACGGCAAAATTATTAAAATCCCAAGACGGGAATCTATTTTTCGCACGTGTGAAGACGGGGCGGTCTGGTACTTGATCCCTCGTAGAATAAGTCCTTGTTCAGAGTCCTTTCTTGGGCATATAGGAACTGGCATATTATGCGAAGGTTAATTTGGGGCTAGACTGACCGCTGCTGGCAAAGGGGTTTCCAAACTTCACGTTAACACACACATTTACCAGGCTACTAGCTCTTCCTACCCCTAGACTTATGGAAGGTATGGACCGCTAGGTTTAGATATAACAATATTAATTATTGTAGTCGACAACTCTGGTTTCCCGTATAATATTTTTAAAGGAAAGAATAGGAGAATTTAGGCGAGAATAACATGAGGCGAAAGAAGCTGAAAAAGAAACATGAAATAAGCAACTTGACAGCAAACGACACAAGGAACAAACTTCAACCCGTGGGGGACATGAAAATATAACAATTTTTTTAATATACCGCGGGCACACATAATCAAAGTGTCGGCTATATTATCAGCAGATACTACATAACTATAAATGTCTTTCTTCCTTTTCTTCTTTTCTTTCGTCTTTTTTTAAATTGAGAGGGAGAGAGAGTACATAAGTGGGTGTAGGGAGAAACAGTCTTAATGTTTACTTATCTTTTCGACGGGTTCCTTCGGAGAGTATTTACTCTTTTACGGGCTGACGGAATTTTATATATTCATAATGCTCTAGCTTGAAGTCATAGGTCCTTCTTGTCCATTTTTCTCTCCGCTTTCTTCACCCGGAGTCTTGGCATCAGATCCCGCGTCCTCTCACGGCGACCTCATCTTCAAAACTAATTTTCTTTACCCCTATTTCTGCTGACGGAAGAAGGTGCCACTTCCGCCTTAGGGTTCTGGC
Source organism: Sepioteuthis lessoniana (assembly GCA_963585895.1). Classification (NCBI taxonomy): domain Eukaryota; kingdom Metazoa; phylum Mollusca; class Cephalopoda; order Myopsida; family Loliginidae; genus Sepioteuthis; species Sepioteuthis lessoniana. The sequence continues at coordinate 40,245,081 of OY757912.1, read as the reverse complement.
CAATCACCCAGCCTCTTTTCTTCCTTTCCCTGGTCACAGAGTGCAAACATCTGTTGGCTTTCATTCTGGAGGTGATCCGTTTGGACTGCTATCTCTTTTCTCCCGAGTGAGGTTACGGGGTACAGGTAGCTTGACCCATATTTTTTTCTTCCTTCAACGGCCGGCCGAATTTGATCTACATTATTTATTTATCTTTTAACGGTCAATCTTTGGCAGCCTGCTAATTCAAACACGGAGGGTAGTAGAAATTCCTTATTTCTCTTTTCTCTGTAGTAGACCACGTAACTCAATGTATTTTAATTAGCTTACTCTGTGAAATAAATTTCTAATTACCGATATCTTTCTGAATACATTTTCTTCCAAGGAGTAATGTGCATATATTTTTTATTTCCACTGACTGTGTAAATAAAAAATACTAAACTTATTCAGTGCAAAAACAGTTAACTAATATATTCTGAGTAACTATATGTAAATTAGCAACATGTTTGAGCAATGTAATTTAATTAGTTGGGGCTTTGAAATAATTTTCTCCTTACCAATATCTTTCTGGATATATAATTTATTACGATGTGTAGTGTATACATATTTTGATTTCAAAAGCTGTGCAAACAAAAGTTAATTATGATATTCTGTTTAAATGTATGCAAATTAGCAACGTGTGTGGGTAATAAAATCTAATTACATTGGGCTATGAAACAAATTTCACATTACCTATCTCTTTCTGGATACAAAATAATTTCAAAAGAATGTTCAAATAAATCTTTACATATTCTGTGTAAATATATGTAAATTAGCAAATACGTAGGGCAATATAATTTAATTACCTTAGGCTGTGAATCAATTTTATAATTGCCGTTGTCTTTCTTGATACATTGTATTACGTGTAGTATTATACATATATTTTTATTTCAAAGGCAAGTGCTTATAGAAAGTAAGACATTCTGTGTAATATATATATATAAATAATCAACTTTGAGACAATATATACAAATTGCTTTGGTTTGTGAAAAATATCCCAAATACCGATGTCTTTTTGGATGCATTTTAGTACAATGATTAGTGTTCATATATCTTTATTTCATAATAATGTGCAAATAATACTTAATTCATACATTCAGTTTAAATATATTTATTTTAGCAACATATGTGGGCAATATATTCTAATTACATGGGGCTGTGAAATAATTTCTTTATTACCGATGTCTTTCAGAATATATATTTTATTATGATGTGTTGTGTACGTATATTTTAATTTCAAATATGCGTTCGTATATGAGTTAATTAACATATTCTGAGCAAATATATGTTAATTAGTAATATGGTTGGGCAATAATTACTTGGAGCTGCGAAAGAATTTTCTCATTACTTGTGACTTTCAGGATATACATTTTCTAACGATGTACATATATTTCAATTTCAATGAGCCGAGCAAAAAAAAGTTAACTAACATATTGTGAATAAATACGTGTAAATTAGTAACACACGTAGCAATGTAATATAATGGCCGAGGGATTTCGGTTTATGCCTTGGGGTTTAATTAGGCTGAGAACTTTTCGGGTCATTGCATGGGTTACTTAGGTGCAATATTAACACAGGTGTTCGCACACACGCGGGCGGAGCGGACGTGTCACTCAGAGATGTCACAATAGCCCGAGATGGGAAACAGTGTTACAGAGTGCGAATGACGTCACGCACCGAAAGCGCGCGGAGGATTTTGGGAATTTGAAGAAAGTGAGTTGAGATGAGACCTGCCTCGGGGGAAGACGGTTGGCTTTCGCTTGCTCGCGGAGACCTTTGTGGCGGGTGCCATACGTGTTGAGGGGGCAGCTGAAAAAGCCAGTATAGAAAGATTGTGCCTATCTCTCCTTATGGCGACGAACCTTTAAACTCAAAGGTAATAAAAAGTTTCGTACCTGAACTGAGAAGTCGTTACGTGTTTTTCGAGTTTCGAGATTCCTATGTTCTATCTTTATGGACATTCGATGTACGTTTCACACATAGCCATATCATGGCTATGGTACAGCAATGTGTTTTAGTTAGCTTAGTCTGTGAAATAAATTTCAAATTACCGATATCTTTCTGTATACATTTTATTGCGAGGAGTAATGTACATATATATTTATTTCCAATAACTGTGTAAATAAAAGATATTTAACCTATTCTGCGTAAATATATGCAAAATAGCAACATGTGTGGGGTAATATATTCTAATTAAAGTTGCCTTGGAAACAATTTTCTAATCACCAATGTATTTATACCTATCTTTTATATGATGAATAGTGTTAATGTATTTTTATTTCAAATGATAAAAGGTAATTAACATATTCTGGGTAAATATACGTAAATTAGTAAATTGCCTGAGCAATATATTCTAAGTACTTGGGCCTGTTAAATATTTTTCATATTACTGATATCTTTCTGGAAATATATGCTCCTGCTAAACTAAATATATATTTAAACAGACCTTTGTATATAAAATATATTTCTAATTCATATTCAAGAAATATTTACTCATCGATGTGTAGTGTGCATACATTTTAATTTCAATGGGCTGTGCAAAAAAGGTTACTTATATATTTTGTGTAAATATATGTAAAATAGCAACATGTTTGAGCAATGTAATCTAAAAAGTTTGGACTTTGAAAGAATTTTCTCTTTATCAATTTCTTTCTGGATATATGTATATATACGGTGTGTAGTGTATATATATTTTCTTTTCAAAGGCTGTTCTAATAAAAAAATTATCATTATATTCGGTGTAAATATATGTTTGTGACATTATGTATGGGTAATATATTCTAATTACATCGGGCTGTGAAATAAATTTCTGATTACCGATGTCTTTCTGGATACATTATATTACAATATAATGTATGCAGAATGTGTAAGTATATATGAATTATCACTATTTGTGGGGCAATATATATTAATGAACTTGGACTGTGAAACAACTTTAAAATTACTGATGTATTTCTGGATATATTTTATAATGATGATTAATATACATAATTTTATTTGAAAGAAATGCGCAAATAAATGTTAATTAACATGTTCTCTGTGAAATATGAAAATTAGCAACATGTGTTCCAATTACTTTTAGCTGTGAAGAATTTTTCTCGTTACCGATGTCTTTCTGGACACATTTTATTACGATGTGTACTGTACATATTTTTTTTATTTCAAGTGTCTGTGCACATCAGAGTTAAATAAAAAATTCTGAGTATATATATATATATATATATATATATATATTGTCATCTACAGACAGACTGTTTCGTTGAGGCTACACACGTAGGATCGAAACCAGCCCATCTTGACGCTAGACTTAGTATCAGACCGCTCGGCGAACAAGTGTACCACGTCAGCTAGGGAATTATAAGGTATTAAGTTGCAGCGTTCCTTTGTTTACATTTTATACCTTACCGGATACCAGAGTGCTCAATTCGTTCAAAGAGCTTTTGCATTATGCGAGCGGCAGCCGTAAATTCCTTCGCCAGAGTGCTCCACCCCTATGGAGGAGCGTATATATATATAGTTAAATTAGCAACAGGATAAAGTAATATTTATTTGGGGCTGTGATGTAATTTTCTTGTTATTGATATCTTTCTGGATATATATTTCATTACGATGTGTAGTGGACATATAATTTAATTTCAAAGGTAATTAACGTATGCTGAGGAAATATATGTAAGTTAGCAACAAGTGTCGGTAATACATTTTAATTACTTGGGGCTGTGAAAGACATTCTTTCTGACCGATGACTTTCTGTATATATATTTTATTACGATATCTAGTGTATATATTTCAATTTTAATGGGATGCGCATAAAAACTTATATAGCATAATCTGAGTAAATATATGTAAATTAGCAACATGTGTGGTGAATACATTCTAATTACTTGGGACTCTGACAAAATTTTCACATCTCCAGTCTCTTTCTGGATACGTTTTTTTTTCAAAGGCTGTGCAAATAAAGGTAAAGAATATATAATCTGTGTAATTGTATATAAATTAGCAACATGTGTGGGCAATATATTCTAATTACAATGGGCTGTGAAATAAATTTATGTATGTCTTCTATAAACATTCTATTACGATGTGTAGTATATACGTATATTCATTTTAAAGGACTCTGCAAATAAAAGGTAACTAATATATGCTGTATAAATTTATATGTGAATTAGAAATATGTGTAGGGCAATATATTTTAATTACCTTGTGCTCTGAAACAATTTTTTTATAACTGATTTTATATTGATTACAACTGTACATATTTTTTAATTGAAAACAATGTGCAAATAAAAGTTAATTAACATAATATGTGTAAAATATGTAAATTAGCAACATGTGTGGAGGAGTATATTTTAATTACTTTTGACCGGGAAAAAATTTTAAATTACAGATGTCTTTCTGGATACATTTTATTACGATATGAAATGTATATATATTTCTTTTAAAGGAATGTGAAAATAAAGGTTGATTAACATAATCTGTGTAAAATATGTAATTTAGCAACATGTGTGGGGGAATATATTCTAATTACTTTTGGCTGGGAAAAATGTTACGAAGTTCATACGATAAGTTTCCAGACTTTTTCGTATGGGCACTTTTATTGATAGTACACTCATAAAACTCAAGTTCCCTTCGAAATAATCTCCTCCGGCTGCAATGCACTTATTGTACCGTTCCCACAACTTCTGGAAGTCCCCATGGAAGTCCTCTTGTGTGAGCATGTCAATGACCTTTTTCACAGACTCTTTCATCTGCTCTATTGTCATATAACGACAGACTCGGAGCTTAGGGAATAAGCAAACGTTACAGGGAGCAAGGTCTGGATTATAGGGACGGTGAGAAACTGCCTTGATTCCCATCTTGGTCAAATAGTCTGTGACAAGGATGGAGTTGTGGACTGGTGTATTGTCCTGAAGGAAATACCACTGACCCGATTTGGTGAGTGCTGGCCTCTTCCGACGGAATCTCTTCCTGAACTCCCTTAAAACCTCAACATAGTAACCCTAACCCTAACCCTTTGGCCAATCAACTCTGGTGTATTGATTCTTTACTCCTCCCACACCTCTCATCATCCCTCACAGACTCTCTGCCATCCTTGAATCTCTTATGCCACTCAGAAACTTGTGATCAATTCATGCAAGATACTCCAAAAATCATTCTGAAGAATTCCATACGTTTCTATGGACTTTTTTCCAAGTTTAAAACATAATTTTATTGCATATCGTTCTTCTAAAGTGTCCTCATGTCCAGATTGCATTTTTGAAATTCACCGGCTGTGACAATCAGACTTTAGTAGGATGTATTTCAATTGCTGCTGTAGCTGTTCATTTGAACCTGTAATCATAAAAAATGGGAGTCATCTCAAAAGATGTTTAGCAATAACATACTGAATTTTTAAGAGTTTACCACGATTTTAAATGGCCACACGAAAAAAGTCTTGAAACTTATCGTATGCACCTCGTACATTACGGATGTCTTTCTGGATACATTTTATTACGATGTGTAAGGTGTGTATATATTTATTAAAGGAATATGAAAATAATAGTTAACATATTAGTGATAATATGATTATTTCGATACTTAGAAAATTTTTCAAATCTTGGGCTGTGAAACAATTTTCTAATTATTGATGTTTTTCTGGATACATTTTATTGCGAGGAGTAATGTACATATATATTTATTTTAAAGGAAAGTGCAAATAAAATGTAACACTTTCTGTGAAAATATATATAAATTAGTAACATTTTGGGGGAATATATTCAAATTGCTTTGGTTTGTGACAAAAGTTCTCTAAATTCCGATATCTTTCTGGATATATTTTACTACGATGATTAGTTTACATGCATTTTTATTTCAATTGTACGTGTGTATAAGAGATGATTGAGAGATTATTAGTAAATATATATTATTGAGCAACATGATAGGGCAATAATTACCTGGAGCTGTGAAAGATTTTTTTTTCATTTGCAATGATTTTCTGGATACGTATTTAATTTTGATGTGTAGTGTATATATATTTCAGCTTCAATGGGCAGTGCAAAAAAAATTTAGATAACATATTTTGAGTAAATACTTGTAAATTAGTAACACACGTGGCAATATATTTTAATTTTCTTAGGCTGTGAAATGAATTTCTAAATACCAATGCCTTTTCGAATACATTTTATTACGAAGAGTAATGTACATATGTATGTATTTCCAATGAAAAAAAGATACTTAACTTATTTTGAGTAAATATATGTAAACTAGCAACATGTGTGGGGCAATATATTCTGATTAACTTTGGCTTGTAAACAATTTTCAAATTACCGATGTCTTTCTATATAGTTTTGAAACGATTAATAGTGTTCATATATCTTTATTTCTAAAAGCTGAGCAAATAAAAGTTGATTAACTCTTTCGGAGTAAATAGATGAGTATTAACAACATTTTTGGGCAATATGTGCTTATAACTTGGGGCAGTGAGATAATTTTCACATTACCGATGTCGTTCTGGATATATATTTTATTACAATGTGTAAAAAAAAAGTAAAATTGGCGAGCATAGTCGAGGACGACCAGAAGACTACTTCCTTTTCAATAGCTACTACACCGAGATGTTGGGGAGGGCACTACTCCTTTCTTTGAATTGCTCCACTTTACCCTTGATACGTACCTTATATTGCTGAGTATTAAGCAAGGAGGCATCAAATACCATTTTTGAATCTTCGATATGACACGACCTGGGATTGAACCCAGGTCTCCCGGACCATTGGTGAACACTCTACCAACTAGGTCAATGGGCTGGTGTGCAAAAAAAGTTAACTGACGTATTCTGAGGAAATCTAGGTAAATTAGCAACATATCTAAGCAATATATTCTGATTATTTGGGGCTTTGAAAAAATTTTCTCCTATTCAATGTCTTTCTGGTTGTATACTTTATTCTGATGTGTACTGTATATATGTATTTTGATTTCAAAGGCTGTGAAAATAAATGTGTAATGTAGGTAATTTAGCATTACATATAATGACTGGTGTACATATTTTTTATTTCAAAGGTATGTTCAAATAAAAGTCTTTTTAACGTATTCTTTTGTAAAATATGTAAATTAGTAACACGGGTAGAAGAATATATTCCAATAACTTTTTGTTGTGAAAGATTTTTCTCATTACCGATGTCTTTCTGGATATATTCCTATTTATAACGATGCGTACTGTACATATATTTTAATTCAATGAGCTGTTCAAAAAGAAGATAACTAACATATTCAGAATAAATATATGTAAATTAGCAACATGTTTGAGCAATATACATTAATTTCATGGGTCTATGAAAGAATTTCCTCATTACTAATGTCTTTCAGGATCTATTCTTATTTCGATATATAGTGTATATATATTTTGATTTCAAATCTATGTGAATATAAAATTTTATAAATATATACTGAGTATATATATGAAGATTAGCAACAGAATAGGGCAGTAATTATTTTGGGCTGTGAAGTAATTTTCTCATTACCGATATCTTTCTAGATATATATTTTAATACGATGAATATTGGACATATACTTTAATTTCAAAGAGTTGTGCAAATGAAAGGTAATTAACATATTGTGTGTAAATACATGTAAATTGGCAACAGGATAAGGCAAGTATTACTAGGGGCCGTGAAATAATTTTCTCATTACCGATGACTGTCTCGATATACATTTCATTCCACTGCGTAGTGTATGTATTTCAATATAATGGGCGGCACCAAAAATTTAAAAAAAAATGTATATATATTTTGTATAAATATATGTAAATTAGCAACATGTGTGGACAATGTATTCTTTTACTTGGGTCTGAGAAAGAATTTTCTCATTATCGATGTCTTTCTGTATATATATTTCATTACGATGAATAGAGTACATATATGTCAATTTCAATGGGCTGTGCAAAAAGTTAACTCACCTATTCAGAAGATATATATATGTAAATTAGCAACATGTTTGGGCAATATAATCATTTGGAGGTTGTGAATGAATTTTCTATGTATTCGTCGATATATAGTATGAAGTACATTTATTTTTATTTGAAAGGCTGTGCATATAAAAGCTAATTAATGCAATCTGTTTAAATGTAGGTATATTAGAAACATAAGAGGTAATATATTCTTAGCACATTGATCTGTGAAACAATTTTCTTATTACCGATGTCTATCTGTATTCAATTTATAACGATTAGTAGAAAACATCTATTTCTATTTCAAAGTATCAAGAAAATAAAAGGTAACTAATATATTCTGAGTAAATATATATGTAAATTAGAAATATGTGTAAGGCTGTATACTTTAATTACCTTGGGCTGTGAAACAATTCTTTTATTACTGACGCCTTTCTTGATATATTTTATAATGATGACTAATGTATGAATTTTTTTATTTAAAAAAAAATTGCAAATAAATGTTAATTAACATATTCTGTGTAAAATTTGTAAATTAGCAACATCTGTGGGGTAATATATTCCGATTACCTTCAGCTGTAAAAGAATTGTCTAATTACCGATGTCTTTTGGATGCATTTTATTCTGATGAGGAATGTACATATATTGTAATTTCATAGGTAATTTAAAAAAAAAAATGTCCATTGACGTATTCTGTGTAAATATAAGTAAATTAGCAAATTATGTGAGGCAATGTATTTTAATTACCTAAAGCTGTGAAACAATTTTCTAATTACTTATGACTTTATGAATATATTTTATTGCAAGAGGTAATGAACATATACTTTTATTTCCACTGACCGTGTAAATAAAATTTACTTAACCTATTATTTGTTAATATATGTAAAAAAGCAACGTGTATTGGGCAATATATTCTAATTATCTTCGGCTGAGAAACAGTTTTCCAATTACCGATGTCTTAATAAATACCTTTTATACAATGAATAATGTTCATATATTTCTATTTCAGAGGGCTATGTAAATAAATTCTAATTAACATATTCTGGTTAAATATATGTAAATTCGCAACAAGTGTGGGCAATATATTTTGATTACGTGAGGCAGTAAAATAATTTTCTCATTATCGATGTCTTTCTTGATATACACTTTATTACCATAGAAATGGTACATATATTCTAAATTTAATGGGCTGTGTAAAAAAAGTTATTTCTGAGTAAATATATGTAAAGTAGCAACATGTTAGAGCAATGTGTTCTAATTAGTTGGGGCTTTGAAAGAATTTTTCCCTACCAATGTCTTTGTAGATATATATTTTAATTCGATGCATTGTTCACATATATTTTAAAAGCTGTGCAAATAAAAGTTTATTATTATATTCTGTTTAAATATATGTAATTTAGCATCATGTGTAGGGCAACCTATTCAAATGTGAAGTTATTTTCTCATTAACTATGTCTTTATGGATATATTTTACTACGATGAGTAGTGTACATATATTTTTATTTCAAAGACCCAGCAAATAAAAGGTAAATAATGTAATCTGTGTATATATATGAAAATTATCAACATATGTGGGGTGATATATTTTAATTACCTGGTGCTCTGAAACATTTTTTTTATAAACTGATGTCTTTCTGGATACATTTTAAAATGATGACTAGTCTACATATTTTTTTTTCAAAGGAACGTGGAGCCTTCAATAAGTTTCCAGACTTTTTTTGTTTACACGCATTTAAAATTGTCATAGACTCTGGAAAATTCAGTATGTTATTGCTATACATCTTATGAGATGACTGACCAATTTTTATGATTTCAGGCTCAAATGAACAGCTACAGCAGCAATGGGAATACACCCTACTAAAGCCTGATTGTCACAGCTGGTGAATTTCAAAAATTCAATCTGGACGTCAGGAAGAACGATATGCAATAAAATTGTGTTTCAAACTTGGAAAAAAGGCCATAGAAACGTATGAAATGCTTCAGACTGCTTTTCGACCATCTTGCATGAATGGAGCATCAGTTTTTGAGTGGCATAAGAGATCCAAGGAAGGCAGGGAGTCTGTGAGAGGTTTGGGAGGAGTAAGGAAGTCAATACACCAGAGTTGATTGGTCAAAGAGTTAGGTATAGGGTTAGGGTTACTATGTTGAGGTTTTAAGGGAGTTCAGATAGAGATTCCGTCGGAAGTGGCCAGCACTCATCAAATCGGGTCAGTGGCATTTCCGCCAGCATAATACACCAGTCCACTACTCCATCCTTATCACAGACTATTTGACCAAGATGGACATCAACACAGTTCCTCACCCTCTCTATAGCCTAGACCTTGCTCCCTGTGACTTTTGGTTATTCCATAAGCTCAGAGGTTGTCGTTATGAGACAATTGATGAGATGAAAGAGGCTGTGACGAAGGTCATTGACACACTCATACAAGAGGACTTCCATGGGGCCTTCCAGAAGTTATTGGAACGGTACAACAAGTGCATTGCAGCCGGAGGAGATTACTTCGAAGGGGTGTAGTTTTTCATGTGTGTACTACTAATAAAAGTGTCCATACGAAAAAGTCTGGAAACATATTTAATGATACTCGAATATGCAAACAAAAGTTAATTAAAATATTCCGTGAAAAATATGTAAATTAGCAACATGTGTTGAGTATATATTTCAATTACTTTTAGATGTTAAATAATTTTCTCATTACGGGTGTCTTTCTGGATACATTACATTACGATACGTAGTGTACATATGATTTCATTTCTAAGGAATGTGCAAATAAAAGTTCATCATCATCATCATGTCGTGCTAGTAGCACGGATATCCCTGACCCTCTCTCGCTACTTTTTCCTATCGTTAATCGCCTCAGGCAGGTCTTCAGGACAACATCCTGTATCCTCACATAGTTGCTGAATGTATGTTCGTGCCGGTCGTCCTGCTTTTGCACGGCCATATGCGGGGGTCCATAAGAGTACATCACTTATGAGTTCGTCCCTGCTTCCCCAACAGTGTCCTGCATGTCTGGTTCGTCTAACTTGAATAGTTTTCGTGATAGGAGACAGGTGGCCGTACAGTTGGTGTCTTGTGGGGTGTTGCCGCCAGGACTTGTTCAAGATTGCTCGCAAAATTCTTGTGTAATTGCCGTCTAGCTTCTTCTCCAGCCGTTTTGTTAGAGTCCATGTAGTGCATCCATATAGCAGTATCGATGTGACCGCTGTCTGGAAGAAACTGCGTTTCATTCCATCGGTTAGGTCCGACCTCCATATAATCGACAGCCTATTGATAGCTGTCCATGCTTTTGTTAACCTCGTGTCGATGTCCTTTTCGGTTGATGCGACGCTGCTTCTTAGGTAAGTGAATTTGTCTACTAGTTTAAGAGGGGTTCCGTCTAGAGTGGAGATGTCCCCCGTTTGATTATAGCTCATATATTTAAATCAATATATTCCGTGTAAAATATGTAAATTAGCAACATTCGTCGGGTAATATATTCTAATTATTTTAGTCTGTGAATCAATTTTCGAAATACCAATGTCTTTCTGTATACATTTTATTCCGTGAAGAAATGTACATATATTTTTTTATTTCCAATGACTGTGTAAATAAAAGTTAATTAACATATTCTGCGTAAATAAATATAAAATAGCAACATGTGTGGGGCAATATATTCTAAATACCATCGGCTGGAAAACAATTCTCTAATTTCTGATATCTTTCTACATACATGTTATATGATGAATAGTGTTAATATAATCTTATTTCGAACGGCTGGGCAAATAAAAGTTAACTAACATATTCTGAGTAATTATATGAAAATTGGCCGCACTGTGGGCAATGTATTCGAATTATTTGGGGCTGTGAAAGAGTATTCCCATTACAAATTACTTTCAGGCTATATACGCTATTACGATATGTTGTGTACGTATATTTTGATTTCCAAGGGCTGTGCAAAAAAAAAAAAAAAATTATTTAATATAGTCCATATAAATATATCTAAACTAGCAACATGTTAGGGGAATATATTCTAATTACATTGGGCAGTGAAACAGTTTTCTTACTAACGATGTCTTTCTGGATACAATTTATCACGGTTATACAATTATGCTTATATTTTAAATTCAAATTCGTAGCAAATAAGAATTAATATATTCTATTTAAGAATATGTAAATCAGCAATATGTATGGAGCAATATTTTTTAATTACCTATGGCTGTGAGACTATTTTCTAATTACCGATGTCTTTCTGGATACATTCTATTTCGAGGAGTACTGTATATATATTTCAATTTCAAGGGAGTGTGCTAATAAATTTGACTAACATGTGTAAATTTGGAATATCGGTGGCCATATATATTGGTCTGTGAAACAATGTTCTAATTAAAGCTGTCTTTACGGATACATTTTATTAGCATGTGTAGAATATGTACATCTTAATTTCAAAGGACAGTGGAAATTAAAGTTAATTAGCATATTATGTGTAAATATATGCAAATTAGCAACATATGTTGGGTAATATATTCTAATTGCTGCTGTAGCTCTTCATTTGAACTTGAAATCATAAAAATTGGTCAGTCATCTCATAAGATGTATAGCAGTTACATATTGAATTTTCAAGAGTCTACAACAATCTTAAATGCCTGTACAAAAAAAAGTCAGGAATTATTGAAGGCACCACGTACGTATATTTTAATTCAAGACTGTACAAACAAAAGTAATTAATATATTCTGAGTAAATATATGAAAATTAACATGTGTGGGTAATATATTCTAATTACTTTAGACTGTGAAAGAATTTTCTCATTATCGATGTTATTCTATATATATTTTAATAGGATATAGTGTACATATATCATAATTTCAAAGGGCTGTGCAAAAAAAGTTAAGGTATATTTTATATGTAAATTTATGTAAATTAACATCATGTGTGGGCAATATATTCTAAATACATCGGAATGAGAAACAATATTCTAATAGCCGATGTCTCTCAGGATATATTTTATTATGATGACTAGTGTACAGATATTTTTATTTCAAAGGACTGTTCAAATAAAAGTTAATTAACATATTTGCTGTAAATATGTGAAAATTAGCAAAATGTGTTGGGCAATATAATTTAATTACCTTAGGTTGTGAAATACATTTCTAATTATCGATGTATTCCTGGATACATTTTATAACAAAAGATAGTGTACATATATTTTAATTTCAAAGAACTGTGCAAATAAAAGTTAATTATTATATTCTCTGTTAATATATGCAAATTAGCAACACGTGTGGGGCAATACATTTTAGTTTCTTTCGGCTGTGACACTATTTTCTAATTACCGATGTCTATCTAGATACATCTTTTTACGATCATTAATGTACATATATTTTAATTTCGAGACAATGTGAGAATAAAAGATAACCACCATATTCTGTGTCAGTATACATAGTTTAGTAACATGTTTGGGGAAATATATTCGAATTACCTGAGGCTGTGAAACTATGTTCTAATTAGCGTTGTTTTTTGTTTTTGGTCGACCGTAGTCGAGGGTGACCCAAAAGCTCCGTTTTCGATAGCTGCTACACCGAGGTGTAGGGGAGTGCGCTACTCCTTTCCCTGTGATTGCTCCACTTTACCCTTGATCCTTACTTTATGATGCTGAGTGTTGAGCAGGGCAGGATCAAATACCATTTTTTAAGTCTTTGGTATGACTCGATCTGGGATTGAACACAAGTCTCCTGGGCCATTGACGAACACTCTAACAACCGGCTCATAGGCCTAGTGGGTTGAGTGTTCGCCAATGGTCCGGGAGACCTGGGTTCAATCCCAGGTCGCGGCCTACCAAAGACTTAAAAAAAGGTACTTGATACCTTCTTACTTAATACTCAGCAATATAAGGTACTATCAAGGGTAAAGTGGAGCAATCCAGGGAAAGGAGTAGCGCCCTCCCCTACAGATCTGTGTTGCAGCTATTGAAAAGGGAATGTTTTGGTCACCATCGACAACGGTTGCCAACATTCTGTTTTTGGACATATTTTATTACCATGTGTACTGTCCATATATTTTAAATTTAAAGGACTGTGCAAATTAAAGTTAACATATTCTGTTCAAATATATTTAAATTAGCAACATGTGTGAGGGGGAATATATTCTAATTTCTTTAGGCAGTAAAACATTCTTAATTACTCATATTTCTGTGGATACATTTTTTACGATGAGCAGTGTACATATACATTTATTCCTAATGACTTGTCAAAATAAATGTTACTTAACATACTCTGTGTAAATATTTGTAAATCATCAATATGTGTGGGGCAATATATTGGCATAACCTTGGGCTGTTATACAATTTTCTCTTTACCGATGTCTTTCTGGGTACATTTTTTACGAGGAGACCTGTACATGTATTTCTATTTCCACTGACTCTGTAAATAAAAGTCACTTAACATATTCCGTGTATCAAAATAAGCAACATGTATGAGCTAATATATTCTATGTACCTTTGGCTATTAAGCAATTCTTTATTTACAAATGGCTTTCTGGATACCTTTTATTACGATAAGTAATGTAAATACACTTTAATTTCAAAGGTCTGTGCTCATAAATATTAATTATTATATTCTGTGTAAATATATCTAAATTAGCAACGTGTGTGGCAATATATACTTATTGCTTTAGTCTGTGTGATAAGTTTCTAATTACATATGTCTTTATGGATATGTTTTATTATGGGGAGCTTTGTGCGTATATTCTAACTTCAAAGGACTCTGCAAATGAAAGGTGACTTTCATATTCTGTGTAGATATATGTAAATTAGCAACCTGTGTGACAATATATACCAATTGCTTTGGTGTGTGAAACAATTTTAATTAATTACGGATGTCTTTCTGGATATATATTTTTTATTTCGATATGTAGTGCCTATATATTTTAAATTAATGGACGTTCAAAGAAAAGTTAATTATAATATTCTGTCTGGATAAATGTTATTTAGGAAAATGTTTAACGCGATTTATTTTAATTAACTTGCGCTGTGAAACCATGTTGTTATTATAGATGTCTTTCTGGAAAATATCTTATTACGCAGTGTATTGTACATATATTTTAATTTCAAAAGACTGTGCAAATAAATGTTACTTAATATATTTGTGTAAATATATGTAAATTAGCAACATGTGTTGGCCATTATTTTCAAATTACCTTGGACTGTGTCATAATTTTTTTTATTACAGATGTTTTTTTCTGGATACATTTTATTACCATGCGTAGTATGATCATATTTTGAATTAGTGGACGGTGCATATAAAGGTTGATTAATATATATATATATATATATATATATATATATATATATATATATATGTATATATATATAAATATATAAAGTACCAACATATATGGGGCAATATTTTCTAATTACGTTGGACTGTGAAACAATTTCCTAATTACCAATGACTTTTCAGATACATTTTAATAAGTTAAATAGTGTACATATATTTTAAAATTATGGACTGTGCAAACAAATGTTAATTGATATATTCTGCATAAATATATCTAGATTTGCAAACTCTTTGGGTTAACATATCTTAATAACCATGGGCTACGAAGCATTTTGGGGGCAATATATTCTCTTTGCTCTGCCTTGTGAAACACTGTTTAATTACCAATGTCTTTTTGGATACTTTTTATTTCGAGTCGTATAAATATATATTAATATCGAAGGACCGTGTAAAAATAAGTTAATTTATAAATATATTTAAATTAGAAACTTGGGCTGCAATATATTCTAATTGTTTTGGCTGTGAAAGTATTTTTCAATTACCGTTGTCTTTCTGGATACATTTTAATACGATGCGTAGTGTGTATATATTTTAATTTCAAAGAACTGTGCAAATAGATTTAATTAGCATATTCTGTTTAAGTATATATAAATTAGCACACCTGTGGCAATATATTCTAATTACCATGAGCTGTGAAACAATTTCTTTTATTACCGATGTCTTTCGGAATACATTTTATTACGTTTAGTAGTGATCATGTATTTTTATTCCAAAAGAGTATGCAAATAAAAGTTAATAAACATATTCTGTGTAAATATATGTAAAATAGCAACATGTGTCGGACAATATATTCTAATTACCCTGGTCTATGAAATAAATATTTAATAACCGATGTCTCTCCTGATACATTTTATTACGATAATTTTCATATATTTTAATTTTCAAGTTCTATGCAAATAATAGTTAATTAGCAAATTCTGTGTGACTATATGTAAATTAGCAACATGTGTGGAGCAATCTATTCAGATTGCCTCGGGCTACGAAACAATTTTTTATTTACTGATGTCTTTCTGGACATATTTTATTTCGATGAATTATTTTCAAATGAGTTCTAACTGGTTTAAAAATAAATTGAAATAAAATAACATATTTCTGTAAATATGTGTTAATTAGCAAGACAGGCGAAAATATATACAAATTATCATGTGCTGTGAACCAATATTGATTCATGAATGCTTCCTTTATATATTTTAAGTACGATTGACTTTGTACGTATATATTAATTACTATAGGATGTATAAATATATTTTCGTGAATTCATTCAGTATAAGTATGTCAACTAACTGCATATTTGGCGATATATATTCTTATCATCATGGAATGTGAACCAATATTCTCATTATAAATTCTTCCTGTAAATATTCTAATTCCGATGGCCAATGTTCATATATTTCAATTAAAAGGGACTGTGTAAAAAATTCTAATCACTATAGCCAATGAACATATATTCTAATTACAAAGAACTGCGTAAATAAATTCTACGATTTCCTGTGTATATTTTATATATATCTTAAAATGAATCATGTGCGGTAATATATTCTTATTAACATGGACTGGGGAAAAGTTTAATTAGAAAAGTCTTCGTGATTACATTTTCATTTTGATGGTCAGTGTACATATACGTTAATTCCTAAAGACTGTATAAATAAATGTCAAATGATATGAAAATTAGCAACATTTGCATATATTTAGCAACATATATTTTACTTAATATGTGTTACAAGAGAATGTTCAATTTAACAAAGCCTTACTTTAAACATCTTTCTACAAATAAATCTAAAATCATATATTCTGTTGAAATATATTTAAATTTGTAAAATTTGTGTTGGTATATACAAATTACCAAAGGCTTTGAAACAGCATTCTGATTACATCATTTAACTCCGATGGACAGTTACACATATCTAGAGGTCCCCGCTCTTTTTTAGGGTGTTTGTGACCTTTCCTCTCCAGTTCTTGGGTTGCATTCGGTAGGCCGTCTTACCTCTGGGCGGTTCTGCCGGGTGTGCCTCGGCACTGGAGATTTCCTCCGGCCTCAGGGGGCCATCCTCCCAGGCTTATACCCCCTTCGGGGGGGTTGGGTTTATTGCCTGGCGCCTGAGGCGCCCCAAAAAGGGGAATGCCGACGGGGCCGAAGGTATTTTTGGCCTTGCCGGACGCGTGTGGGTTTCGGCCCTGCGACCGGGCCCACCTTAAAAACGGCCTTGTGCCATATTCGTGCGTTGGTGGGACGCAACGATAAATACAGAGGTCCCCGCGGACTTTTTTTTCCTCTCCAGTTGTTGGGTTGCATTCGGTAGGCCGTTTTATCTCTGGACGGTTCTGCCGGGTGTGCCTCGGCACTGGAGAGTTCCTCCAGCCTCAGGGGGCCATCCCCCCAGGCTTATACCCCCTTCGGGGGGTTGGGTTTATTGCCTGGCGCCTGAGGCGCCCCCGAAAGGGGAATGCCGACGGGGCCGAAGGTATTTTTGGCCTTGCCGGACGCGTGTGGGCTTCGGCCCTGCGACCGGGCCCACCTTAAAAACGGCCTTGTGCCATATTCGTGCGTTGGTGGGACGCAACGATAAATACAGAGGTCCCCGCGGACCCTTTTTCCTCTCCAGTTGTTGGGTTGCATTCGGTAGGCCGTTTTATCTCTGGACGGTTCTGCCGGGTGTGCCTCGGCACTGGAGAGTTCCTCCGGCCTCAGGGGGCCATCCCCCCAGGCTTATACCCCCTTCGTGGGGGTTGGGTTTATTGCCTGGCGCCCCAAAAAGGGGAATCCCGACGGGGCCGAAGGTATTTTTGGCCTTGCCGGACGCGTGCGGGCTTCGGCCCTGCGACCGGGCCCACCTTAAAAACGGCGTTGTGCCATATTTGTGCGTTGGTGGGACGCAACGATAAATACAGAGGTCCCCGCGGACCTTTTTTCCTCTCCAGTTGTTGGGTTGCATTCGGTAGGCCGTTTTATCTCTGGACGGTTCTGCCGGATGTGCCTCGGCACTAGAGAGTTCCTCCGGCCTCAGGGGGCCATCCCCCCAGGCTTATACCCCCTTCGTGGGGGTTGGGTTTATTGCCTGGCGCCCCCAAAAGGGGAATGCCGACGGGGCCGAAGGTATTTTTGGCCTTGCTGGACGCGTGTGGGCTTCGGCCCTGCGACCGGGCCCACCTTAAAAACGCCCTTGTGCCATATTCGTTCGTTGGTGGGACGCAACGATAAATACAGAGGTCCCCGCGGACGCTCTAGGGCGTTTGTGTGTGGCCTTTCCTCTCCAGTTCTTGGGTTGCATTCGGTAGGCCGTCTTACCTCTGGGCGGTTCTGCCGGGTGTGCCTCGGCATTGGAGATTTCCTCCGGCCTGAGGGGGCCATCCACCCAGGCTTACACCCACTTGGGGGGGGTTATTGCCTGGAACCTGAGGCGCCCCAAAAAGGGGAATGCCGACGAGACCGAAGGAATCTTTACCTTGTCGGACGCGCGTGGGCTTCGGCCCTGCGACCGGGCCCACCTTAAAAACGGCCCTGTGCCATATTCGTGCGTTGGTGGGACGCAACGATAAATACAGAGGTCCCCGCGGACGCTCTAGGGCGTTTGTGTGTGGCCTTTCCTCTCCAGTTCTTGGGTTGCATTCGGTAGGCCGTCTTACATCTGGGCGGTTCTGCCGGGTGTGCCTCGGCACTGGAGAGTTACTCCAGCCTCAGGGGGCCATCCCCCCAGGCTTATACCCCCTTCGGGGGGGGTATGCCGACGGGGCCAAAGGTATTTTTGGACTTGCCGGACGCGTGTGGGCTTCAGCGTTGCGTCCGGGCCCACCTTAAAAACGGCCTTGTGCCATATCGTGCGTTGGTGGGACGCAACGATAAATACAGAAGTCCCCGCGGACCCTTTTTCCTCTCCAGTTGTTGGGTTGCATTCGGTAGACCATTTTATCTCTGGACGGTTCTGCCGGGTGTGCCTCGGCACTAGAGAGTTCCTCCGGCCTCAGGGGGCCATCCCCCCAGGCTTATACCCCCTTCGGGGGGTTGGGTTTATTGCCTGGCGCCCCAAAAAGGGGAATGCCGACGGGGCCGAAGGTATTTTTGGCCTTGCCGGACGCGTGCGGGCTTCGGCCCTGCGACCGGGCCCACCTTAAAAACGGCCTTGTGCCATATTCGTGCGTTGGTGGGACGCAACGATAAATACAGAGGTCCCCGCGGACCTTTTTTCCTCTCCAGTTGTGGGGTTGCATTCGGTAGGCCGTTTTATCTCTGGACGGTTCTGCCGGATGTGCCTCGGCACTGGAGAGTTCCTCCGGCCTCAGGGGGGCCATCCCCCCAGGCTTATACCCCCTTCGTGGGGGTTGTGTTTATTGCCTGGCGCCTGAGGCGCCCCAAAAGGGGGAATGCCGATGGGGATAAGGTATTTTTGGCCTTGCTGGACGCGTGTGGGCTTCGGCCCTGCGATCGGGCCCACCTTAAAAACGCCCTTGTGCCATATTCGTTCGTTGGTGGGACGCAACGATAAATACAGAGGTCCCTGCGGAGTTATGGTTACCGTCCTAGGAAATGGACACGGCGACACGAGTTCAAATCCTGACCGAGACTAATTGCATTTTACATAGTACTAATACCCTTGGGAAAGGTATGAATCCAATTATTATCCTTCCAGCTATGGGTTAATAGTAGGGCAGACTAGGTTCTTCAGCTTTGGTGAGGCATCTAGTCTAGGAGAAGGAAAACTCTGAATTCAAGCCTGTTAAACTTCACTTAAAAATTGACCTTGTGTCACATCCTGCCCGAGCGGAGGGGTTGGTAAATATGGTTACACATGTCTTAATTCGTGAAGAGTGTATAAATAAATTCTAATTAACATATTTTGCTTAAATACGTAAAAATTAACAACATCTGTAAAATAGCATCATCTGAGGCGATATATTTTTATAAATATGAGGATTGAGACTATTCTTATCATCAAATTTTAAATACATTCTGATTAAGATATACTGTGCACGTATAATATATTTACGATGGACTATGTAAATAAATGGTAATTAACATTTTTTGTAAATACATGTAAATTAACAATATATATGGCCATGAAGCAACATATTGGCTTTTAAGCAATATTCTAATTTTAATTGTTTTCTTTATTCATTTGAATTACGATGTGCAGTGTCGGTATATTTTGATTACAAAGGTTTGTGTAAATTAATTTTAATTTACGTATACCATGTAAATATGTGTAAATTAGCAAAATGTTTAGCATTTTATTCCTGTCGATACTTTACTTTCAATGTGCAGTGTAGATATATTTTAATTACAAAGGGTTGCGAAGAAACTTTTATTAACACATTCCATGTAAATATGTGTCAATAAGCAACAAGTGTGGGACAATGCATTCTAATAACCATGAGCTGTGAAAACAAATTTCTTATTACTAAAGACTTCATATATACATTTTATTGCGTAGGGCAGTGTACATATATTTAAAATATCATGGTTTCAGTAAAAGAAATGATTAGTATATTCTGCTTACACTTAGCAACATGTGTGGCAATATATCTAATTACCATGGGCAGTAGCTAATTATTTTTACGATGGTAGTGTACATATATATCAATTACTATGGTGTTTGTAAATATATTTTAGTTAACATATTCTGGGTAAATTCGCAACATGCTTTTCCATATATCTGAATTCCCAGGGACTGTAAATCAATATATCAAATACCGAAGCCTTTTTCTATACATTTTAATTGTGATTGACTGTGCAATTATATTTTAATTTTCAAGTACCACATAAAGAAATTCTAATTAACATATTCTGTGTCAATATGAACAAGTTAGCAACATATGAGGCAATATATTCAATTACCATTGCCTTTGAAAGACACTTGTATTAACCAGAGGCTTTATGTACACATCTTAATTACGATGGGCACAGCTCATATATTTTAATTACTTAGTGCAGTAGAAATAAATTTCATTTCACATATTGTGTGAAATTCTGAGTAAATTAGCAACAGGTGTTTCAGTATATATCCCGCGATTTGAAACAATATTCTAATTACAAAAGACTTCTAGGATATATATCTAATTAATATCTGCTGTGTAATTACTAATGACAGTGAAAATAAATTTTAGTAACATCTTCTGTTTAAATACGTGTAAATTAGCGACATGTGTGGCAATGGGCACACGTTGGGCTGTCAAAGAATATTCCTCTTACTCAGGATCTTCTCATATACATTTTAATAAGAAAGGGCTCTGTAAATATATCTTGCTTATTAAGGACTCAGTAGATAAATTTTGATTAACATTATCTATGTGCATATGTGTAATTAATAACATATGTGGCAATGTATTTTAATACGTGCAGTAAAACAATATCAAATTACTGTTGGGTATCACCCACCCTTTTCCACACAATGAACTAGTCTATCTGCCATATATCGCAGTAGCTACTAATACCAGGGCAGACTAGAAGGTGAAGAGCAGCATCTTATAGGAATAGTATTAGAGCGTTGGAGACTGGAGATTGCACTAGATCACCTTACTTGCTACCGTAATAACGGAGGCCAATACTATCGTTGGACTATATCTTTATTCAGTATTCACTTATCCTATGTTCTACGAATAGTCTCTCTATTGTATATACTTTTTCCTGAGAATATAGCTCTATTTCCTCTCATATCGTGGTTTGTCCTTTATTTAATATTACAAGGGTTCACTAACCAGAACGCAACAATAAGAAAGGGCTCTGTAAATATATCTTACTTATTAAGGACTGAGTAGATAAATTTTAATTAACATTATCTCTGTGCATATGTGTAATTAGCAACGTGTAGCAATATATTTTAATTAACATGTGCTGTAAACGATATTCTAATTACCGACAGATACATTTAAATTACGATTTGCCGTATACATATGTTTTAATTACGAAGGACTGATTAAAGGCATTTTATTTAATATATTCTGTTCAAATGCGTAAATTAGCGACATTTGAGGGGCAATCCATTTTGATTACCATGGGCATTAAAACAACATTCTAAAAAGGTGTTCTCTATATTTTAATTACGATGGGTATTGTACATATATTTTAATTTCTATGGAGTGTGCAAAAAAATTCTGATGAACATATTGTGTAGATATGCGTAAATTAGCATCATCTGTCGCAATATATTCAAATTAGCAAAGACTTCTTGAACTTATTTTAGTTATAGTGCTCAATGTACCTATATTTGAATTACTAAGGACTGTAATTGAATTTCAATTATATTTTCATTAAATATGTATAAATTATCAACATATGAGACAATATATTCCGATTATCTTCGACTGTAAATCAATATTCTAATAAGCTAAGGCTTCGTATACACATTTCAAAAACGATCAGCAATGTACATATATCTTAATAACTGAGAACTGAGTAAATAAATATTAGTCAACATATTCTGTTTCATATGTGGCAACATATCCAAATTTTCAGGAATTCTGAAACATTATTATTACCAAAAGTTACCTGTATACATTTTAATTACGTTGGCCAATGTACAAATATATTTTGATTGCGAAGGACAGTGTGAATAGATTTCAATTTACATATTCTTTGTAAGTATGTGTAAATTCGCATCATCTGAGGGAATATATTGTAATTACAATGGAGTGTGAAACAATTTACAAATTACCAAATATTTGTGAACACATTATTATTCCTGTTATATTTTATTTACTTAGGATTGTGTAAATAAATTTTGGTTAAGTCAACATAATCTCTTTTAATATCTGTAAATTTACAACATCTGAGACAATATATTCTCATTACTATGGGGTGTGAATCAATATTCTAATTATCAAAGTCTTTCTAAATACGTCTTAAATTCAAAAGGCAGTTTACATATTTTTACTTAGGGCGGACTAAAATAAATTATAGTTAACATTTTGTGTAAATTAGCAACATACATGGAAATATATTCTTATGCTAATGGGCTGTGAAATATTCTAATATCTAAAGTCTTTATGTAACAATTTTAATCATAATGAGCAATGTATGTATTTTGATTACTAAAGATGGTGTGAATAGATTTTAATTAATATAATCTGTAAATATGTGGAAATTAGAAACGTTTTGTAGCAATATACTCTAATTACCTTGGGCTGTGAAACAATATCGTAATTACCAAAGGTTTAGTTCTTACTTTTTAATTATGAGTGGCAGTGTACGTATATTTTAATTACTAAAAAGTGTGTACATAAAGTCTACTTAACATCATCATCATCAGCATCATGTCGTGCCACCAGCATGGATATCCCTGACTCTCTCTCGCCACTTTTCCATATCGTTCATCACCTCTGGCAGGTCTTCTGGGCTACATCCCGTATCCTCACACAGCTGCTGTATGTATGTTCTAGCTGGTCGTCCTGCTTTAGCTAGGCCATATGTGGGGGTCCATATGAGTACATTACTTATGAGCTCGTCCTTGCTCCTCCAGCAGTGTCCTGCGTGCCTGGTTCGTCTAACTTGGACAGATTTCGTGATGGGAGACGGGTGGCCGTATAGTTGGTGCTTTGTGGGGTGTTGCCGCCGGACTTGTTTAATATTGCTCGCAACATTCTTGTGTAGTTGCCGTCTAGCTTCTTCTCCAGCCGTTTTCTTAGCGTCCAAGTAGTGCATCCATACAGCAGTATTACTTGATTGTTAACAAAGTATTATTATTAGTCCCTTGAAAAGATATCCAAATACTTCGACATTGTAGCATGAGTACTACAAGGAGACACGCTAGCCCCATACCTCTTTATCATCTGTCTAGATCAAATTGAATAGTCCTTGATAATTAACCCTGTGCACCTTAGCACGGTTATACCAGTTGTACTTGTAGATTTTCCCAAATCTTAAAGACGTGATAACGGTGGAAAAATCATGTTTAAATGACACAGCTCCTATTTAACTTTTGTTCTCAGGGTTCAAATCTTAAAGATATTTAAACTGTCCATCATAATTCATATATATTTAGTTTTATGTGTGAATTAGCAATATGTGTTGCAATATACTTTAATTATTATAGGCAGTTAAAAATATTGTAATGAGGAAAAGTTTCCTGTATACATTTTAATTAGAATGGGCAGTGTACCTATCTTTTAATTAGTAAGGACTATGTAAATAAATGTTTACAGATATTTTCTCTGTAAATTAGGAACATCTGTGGTAATATATTTAAGATACCATTGGCTCCGTCACAATATTTGAATTACCAAGGTTTATGTAAATATATCTTCTTCACGAAGTGTAGTATTAATGCATTCTAATATTTAAGGGTTGTGCAAATACATTCCAATCAACAAAATCTGTGTAAATATATTTAACTTGCGAAGGTGCTTGGAAATATATTCTAATTTCCATGCCCTGTGATATAATATTCAAATTATCAAGGGATGCGTAAATATATTTTTATTACGATGGGCAATGTAAATATATTTTTCTTACCAAGGACTGCATTATTTAAAGAAATCAAAAAAAAAAAAAATTCTCCGTGAATATATTTAAATTACCAAGGTCTTTGGGCTTATATTCTAATTTCCATAGACAGTGACACAATATTCCAATTGCCAAACGCTGTGTAAATATATTTTGATAAAGATGTTCAGTGTAAATATATTTTTCATACTAAGGACTGTGAAAAAAAAGAAAAAATTAACAAATTCTGTGTAAATATATTTAAATAAGTTCTTGTGTGAAAATATATTCCAATTACCATTGGCTGGGACACATTATTCTCATTATATAGACTTTTGGAAATTCATTTTAAATTCAATGGCCAGTATGAACATATTTTAATTGCTTAAGGTTGTGTAATTATATTTTAATTAATGTAACATACCCATACATGAATAAGTGATATGTACATAGAATGTTCATCACTCATATATAGATAAAATAGGAATCCTGAAACACAAAAACACTTACGACTTCTTAGTTCAGGTACAAAACTTTTTATTACCTTTGATATAAAAGGTTTCTCGACATAAGGAGAGAGATACACTATCTTTCTATGCTGATTTTTCCATCTGCCCCCCACGACGACGACGACGACCACCACCACCACCACGTGCAGCACCCTCCGCAAGGCCTCGGCGAACTCCGAAATTCAACCTTCTTCTTCGGAGGCAAAAACTCAACTCACTGACTTTCCTCACATCCCCAAAATCCTCCGCTCACGCTTCCGGTGCATGACGTCATTCACACCTCCTGGTCACATTTCCTATATGGGGTTTTATTTTGACATCTGTGAATGACGCATCCTCCCCGTACGCGAGTGAACACCTGCGCTCAGGTTTGCACCTAACTAACCAATGCACTAAGCGAAAGGTTCTCAGCCTAACTAAGCCGAAAGGCAAGATATATAAAATGAAATCCCTCGGCCATCATATTACATTAATATTATATTCGAAATATCAAGCACTGTGATATGATAATTTATGTACTATTTTTTGTGTTAATATATATATATTTCAATTTCGATTGGCAGTATAAATACATTTCTGTTACTAAGAAGTTTGCAAGTAAGATGGGCTGTGACGCAATATTCTAATTACGAAGGGCTTGTATATATGTTTTGACCTGTTGATCCGGCCAAAAATGCCATTCAAGGTAATGCACCGGAAGGAGGTGACACATTCTGGTGGCAGTTATGAGGGGAAATCGCGTGGGCGGAAATTTGCTGATGAAATGGGACGAGGTAAAAAAGATCCCATTATACTCTCATAGACTGACGCACCGGAAGAGAGTGACCTCTGAACTGGATGACAGTTATTTCCGCTCGATGACGATCACACAGGCCATTCCAAAGAAAGCGGAAGTGACACATCCCGGTCCCCAGATATCGGAAGTAGTCGTGGAGGCGTGTCAATATCAGCGCGTGGGAGTTTGAAGGTAATATAAGGCCGACGAGTTGAGTTCCGGTCAGTTTAGTTCAACGAGCCAGTGGAGACAGGCGAGTAGAGTTGAGGTGGTAGACGAGAGGTAGTAAGGAAAGCCAGTGCTCCGGTTGACCAACCATGGAGAACGAGAAAGACACAACGCTGACGGCCATAACTTCGGGGTCAAAATATTTCAGTAATGTTCGGTCTCCATCTCTCTCTCACACGCAAACTTGGAACAACCCTTTCGAAACTTACAAATAAAGATGAGAGGTAAAATATTTTATAAAGAAGTCTTCCTGCGTCTTCCTTGCGTGCGTCGTTTATTCTTGCGACTTTATCATTGTGCGTCTGTTTGATTATTTATTGTGTCGTTATGATGCTGCATGAACATGTGCATGTGTATATAAGTATATTATGTGAGTATATAACATATATACATTTTAATTTCATTGAGTGAGCAAACATATTTTAATTACTATGGACTGTGTGAATGAATTCTACCGAACAAATTATATGTAAATATATTTCACTAGATAATGTATGCGGAAATATATTCCTGTCACTATATACATTCATCATCATCATATCGTGCTGGTAGCACGGATATCCTTGACCCTCTCTCGCCACTCCTCCCTATCGTTCATCGCCCTAGGTAGATCTTCAGGAAACATCCCGTATCCTCACATAGCTGCTGAATGTACGTTCGTGCTGGTCGTCCTGCTTTTGCGCGGCCAAGTGTGGGGATCCATAAGAGTACATCTCTTATGAGTTCATCTCTGCTTCTCCAGCAGTGTCCTGCATGTCTGGTTCTTGATGGGCAGTGAAAGTTCTTTTTGATATTTAAGAACGGTTTAAATATATTTTATTTACCAAATTCTGTGTAAATATATCTGAATTAACTAGTTATTTGGAAAAGTACTCATTTAACCATTGGTTTTTGTATAATATTCGAATTACCAAGGGCTATGTAAATCCATTTTAATTGCGATGGTTAGTGTAAGCATATTTAATAACCAAGGGTTGTGCAAATATACTTTAATGACAAAATTCTCAGTAAATATATTTAAATTACCAACAGGACACTGTAAATACACATTCATCACCAAATTCTGAGCATATATTCTTAAATTACCAAGGTGTGTGGAAGTATGTTCTAATTACCTCGTGGAGTGACAAAATATTATAGAAACAAAGGGTTGTGTAGATACCTTTTAATTACGCTAGACATTGTAAACTTTTTAGTTAATTAGGGAATTGTAAATTTATTTTATTTTACAAAATTCTGGGTACATAGATTCAACTTGCAATGATATTTGGAAATATATTCAAATTACCATGAACTGAGACCCAGTATTTTAATTAATATCGAATGTATAAATATGTTTTAATTACGATAGGCAGCGTAAATAGCTCTTAATTACGAAGGAGTCTGTGAATATATTTTAATTAACAAATTATGAGTAATTATATGTTAATTACGAAGGTGTGTGGAAATTTATTCTAATTACCATTGGGTGTGACACCATATTCTAATTACCATAGGCTGTCTAAGTATATTTTAATCTCGATGGGTTGTGTAAATATATTTTGATTATTAAGGACTGTATAAATATGTCTTACTTTGCAAATTCTGTGTAAATATACTTAAATTATCAAGGTGTGAGGAAGTTTATTCTAATTACCATGTGACTGACCCGATATTCTAATTTCCAAGGGATGTGAAAATATATCTTTATTACGTTGGACTGTTTAAATAAATTTAAATTACCAAAGGCTGGTTTAATACATGTTGATAACCAAAACCAGTGTGCACATATTTTAATTACCAATAGCTGTGTATATATATTTTAAATTTTTAGGAGTTTGTAATATATATATATATACATATATATATATATATATATATCAGCAAAACCCATAAATAAAATTTATTTACGATGGAGACATATTCTATTTACGATTGGCAGTGCGAATATATTATAGTTACCGAAGGCTGTGAAAATATATTTTAATTGCCAAGCGCTGTGTAAAAGTATGTTAACTTTGAAAAGCAACGTGAATATATCTTAATTACGAAAGGCTTTGTCAATGTATTTTAATTAAGATGCGCCCTGTGGATATATTTTCTTTAATGTGAGCGCTGCAAATATATTTTGATTAATGAGTGGTTTGTATTAATATCTTTATTTGTTTGAGTTGAGTAAATATGCTTAAATTACTAAATGCCATGTGAATATATTTCAATTACAAAGTATTTTGTAAATATGTTTTAACAACCAAGAGCTAAGTTTACTTTTATTACCCTGGACAGTGTAGATAATCTTTCATCAACATTCGCTGTGTAAATTCATTTCAATTACCAAGGGCTGCGTAAATATATTTAGATCCAATGGGCAGTATAAAGATCTTTTTATTGTCAAATCTTGTGTAAATATATCATTATCACAATCAACCGTGTAAATACATTTTAATTATTTTGAGCTGTCTGAATATATTCTAATTATCAAAGTCTGTGCAAATATATTTTAATTATCTGGTGCAGTCTCAATATATTTCAAGTAGCAAGGTCTATGTAAACATATTTTAATTACTATGAACAGCGTAAATATATTCTGATTACCAAGGCCATGTGAAAATATAAATCATCACATCTCATGAGTATATATATTTTATTTATTTACGACAGTCAGTATGAATATACAGCAATTACAAAAAAGTATGTAATTATAATTTGTATTAGCATATTATTTTAATTACCATGTGTTCTATCAACCAATTTCAATTACCAAGGACTATATATATACATTTAATTACCCAGGGTGGTGTAATAATATTTTAATTACCATAGCCTGTGTGAACATACCTTAATTATCAAGCACATTTTATATATATTCGAATTGACATTGACTGTGTAAATATATTTTAATTAACAAGCGCACTGTAAATATATACTAAGTATCATGGACAGTGTAAGTATATCTAATTATCAAGGACAGTGTAAATATATTGTAATTACCAAGGACAGTGTAGATATATTTTAATTACTATGAGTAAGTAAGTAAAGTTGGCGACTTTATCTAGGGTGACCCGAAGGCTCCATTTTCGATAGCTACTACATCGAGGTGTAGGGAAGGTGCAACTCCTTTCCCTGGATTTGCTTCACTTTACTCTTGATCCTAACCTTATCGTGCCGAGTGTTTAGCAAGGCGGCATCAAATACAATTTTTTGAGTCTTTGGTATGTCTCGACCTGCGATTGAACAACGGGTTCCTTGACCATAGGCGAACATTCAATATACAATGGCCCAGTATATTCTAATTATAAAAGGGTGGTGAAAATATATTCTAATTACCATGGAAAGTGTGAATATATTTTGAATCTCAAGGGCTTTGGAAAAATATTTTAATTGTCATGGGCTGTATTAGTATATTCTAATTACTATGGGTGATGTAAGTACTTTTTTTTATTTACTATGGGCATTATAAATATATTTTAAATTCCATTGTCTGTGAGAGAATATTTTAATTTCCAAGGACAGTATAAATATATTCTAATGAACAAACCACCTAAACATATTTTCTTCCCACGGGCTGTGTTAATATATTCTCATTACTATGTCAATGTTTTCTAATTACCATGAGCTGAGTAAAAATATTTTACTTTCTATGGACCGGGTAAATATTTTTCCTTTACGATGAGCAGTGTAAATAAATTATAGATATCAATGTCTTAGTAAATACTTTTACTCCCCTGGGCTGAATAAATATATTCTAATTACCATATACAATGTGAAGATATTATTACCGAGGGTGATGTGAAAACGTTTTAATCCGGTCAGGCACTGAAAATATAGTCTAATTTGTAAGGACAATTTAAATATATTCTAATTATCTTGACCAGTGTGAGTATATTAAAATGTGTAAATATAACTGAATAACTATGGGCTGTGTAAATATATTTTAATAACGAAGGATGTTGTAAATAATTTTGTCATTAACAGGGGTATTGTGACTATATTTAAATTGTCATTGAAATGTAAATATATTTTAATATTTTAATGTAAGAATATTTTGATGACCTAGGGTTGTGTAAATATATTCTAATTGCCATGGCTATGTGAATATGTTTTAATTGCCGAGCTTTGTGTTAATATATCCTAAATACCATGAGCTGTGTAAATATAAGCAAATGAAAAGTGTGTGGTGAATATATCTTAATTACCATGGGCAGTAAGAATATAATTTGATAAACAAGGGCTGCGTAAATATCTTAATTAGTGGGATATGAAAATATATTTAATTATCAAGGTTTTTTTGTAAATATATTGTAATTACCATGGGTGGTTTAAATATATTTTTAGGGAACATGTATTGAGTAAATATATTTCAATACAAGGTAATGTAAAAATATTTTCTAATTACTATGGACTATGCAAACATATTATCATTGGCAAGTGCTGATTGAATATATTTTCATTACCATCAGCTGTGCAAATATATCATGGACTGATTAAATATACTCTAACGCTTCGAGCCATTTCTCGAAAGGCTACATCTATCCGAGGCCATTTGTGCATGATATTTACGCCTAAAAAACATCTTTACGGTTTGCAGAAATCTAACAGTGACACTTTTATACCGCTGCACGCGCTGAGAGAATCCTTTATCTTGCACTCTGTAAATATATGCTCATTATCATGGACTAATTAAATATAATTTAATCCTTCGAGATCTGAACTCTAAAAGTCAAGTATACTTTGTGCAATCTGCGCGTGATCTTTCAGTAGATAATCATTCTTTGGAGGTGCCCGTGGTGTAATGGTTATCGTCGTAGGAAATGGACACGGTGACACGAGTTCAATTACTGGACCAGGCTAATTGGATTTCACATAGCACAAATACACTTGGGAAATGTATGAATCCAATTATTCTCCCTCCAGCTATGGGTAAATAGTAGGACAGACTTGTTCTTCAGCCTTGGTGAGGCAACTCGACTAGGAGAAGGAAAACTCTGAATTATGACCTGTTAAAGTCCGCTTAAAAATTGACCTTGTCTCATATCCTGCCCGAGTGGAGGAGTTGTGTGCGTATCTGAAAGTACCATAGGTACTTCGTGTTCAAAACATTGATTATCATGGAATATGGAAACCTTTAAGTTGTAGTCTGTGTGAGCATATTTAGATTACCATTGACAGTAAAATATATTTGAATTATAATGGATTGTTTAAATATATTTAAGAGTTTAACCCTGACCTCAAAAGCTAAATATGCCCTGTGATATTTGAACATGATTATTGCACCATAATACCATTTCTGTTGTTTGAAGGAATCTAAAAAAATGATCTGATACAACGGTGCGTGGGCTCAAATTGTTTATTATCGGGCACTATGTGATTATTTAAATTAAACTGAACGGTGTAAATATTGTTGAAAGTTAAATATATCTGAATTATGATGGGCTTTGAAATTTTAAGGCATCAAACCCAAAGCAGAAAAAGTTCCACATATTTTGTTCTCACACAGATGTATAATCTTTACGGTTAGGGGAAATCAAAAAGTATTGGTGTATTGATACATAGGCACATAGACCTAATTATTAATGACTACGTAATTGTTAAAATTATCATTGATTGAGTAATTGTATTTGAATTATTATGGACTGTTTGATTGTTGTTTTTTTTTTTAATATTTTCAATTCTAAATACTAAAGATGACAAACATCTTGTGAAATCTGACTATGTCTCCGTATCGAAAATGATACTTTACGGTCAAGGAGACTGCAAATGTACGTGAGAGATTTCGTGAAAATACTGAAAGTTTTAATTATCATTCAATATTTAACTTAAAATTATCATGGATTGCGTAAATATATTTGAATTAATATGAATAATTTAATTATATTTTAAAACTTTGAATACTAAGTTCTAAAGGTGACCGATATCTTATGCCATCTGAGCATGTCCTTGCATTGTTATAGATTCTTTACGGTTTGAGAGAATCTAAATGTATTGGTGTGGTATCAGTGCATCGGCAGAAATTGATAATTATCATTGAACATGTAATGCATGAAATCATCAGGGACAGTGTAAATATATTTGAATTATTATGAGCTGGTTAAATATGTTTAAGACTATAAACCGTGAGTGTAAAAGCTAAATATACGCTATGTCATTTGAACATGATATTGACTTTATGGTTTCGGGGAATCATAAAGTACATCTAGTATTGTTATGGACTCACCATAATGGACTCTTCTCACCTTTATTAGTACTGAGAGATTTTGCTGCCAGCCGAACAATACCGAAGTCATCAGAAACAGTACGATACTTATTACCTTTTCTATGTAACTCAATTTTTCTTGTGCAATATAATCTGTTTACCTAATATCCGTGACTGCGTTTTCATTAGTGACCCTTTCCGGGCCACAACATACTGGCGACGAGGAACTCGAACGAAAAAAGGGATTCTCCAACAAGCAAAAGGTTTAATCGTACAGCATACTGGCGAAGATACATTCCAACGACAAAGAGATACCCAACTTCAAGTTGTTAAAAATTCACAACAATGTTCCAGTGTACAACGAACCGAACAAGATATTTTTAAACAACTACGAAGTATCAAATTGTACAAACCACAGACTGTGTCGGAAAACGGATATTAAAAAAAACAACAACAAAAAAATGGAAGTAGATTGTCACGTAATCAAAAAGTGATTTTCATATTTTTCTTTCTCCCCACCCCCACCACTTCAGAGAGAAAGATTTAATTCGGCGCTTACAGTTATGTGTTGTACAAAAACACACACTCACACAGTAATTATTCTTGATTTCTGGGGATATTTACTGAAGGAAAATATCTCCCCACTTCAAGAGAAAAAAAAAGAATTTTTTTGAAAAGAAAAAAAAAAATTATGTCTAAAAAATGGAAGACCTTAAAGAAATGTTTGCGCGAATGATAAGGTTCCAAATGGAGTCTCAACAAAAAAAAAAAAAAACAAGGAAATAATTTTTCTGTTGTTACAAGGAAATAAGGAAAAGGAACAAAAAAAACGAGGAAAAACAAAAACGGTTCTTCCTCGAATTACAAAAACAACAAGAAGCACATTTTAAAAGTCTAAGTAATAACCAGCCTACAGATAGTACTGCAGTTTTCACTCAAAATGCTGTGTGGAATGAGGTTGAAACATTTATCTACGCACCAGTTGAAGAAAAGATCTTTGAGGTATATAACAGAAGATGTGTAGATATCTATATTACCGACTGTGCCAATTGAACTGATGCTAAAAAAGTTCAGTTACTACTACGAAAGCTAGGAACTGTGGAAGGCAGTTCGTAGATTATATCTTACCAAAAACAACTTGAAAACTTGGCTTTTTAGAAACAGTTAAATTTCTGTCAGAATTATTCAGCTCCAAAACGTCTCTATTCCACAAAAGATGGAAATGTCTCAACTTAACAAAAAGGGACAGTGATGATTATTTAGGGTTTGCCTCGGTCGTCAATAAGAATTGTAACGATTTTAAACTAGGTGAATTGTCAGCGGATTACTTCAAATGTCTGATATTCGCACAAAGCCTAGTGTCGGCAAAGAACGCGGAAATCAGATGTAGAATTTTGTTGAAATTAAAGAACGAACTCGATCTCACACTTCAAAAACAGGCTGAAGACTGTCAGAGGATAGTGAGTATCAGAAAAGCCTAAAAAATATCGAGGAGTCTGGTGTTGCTTACGTAAGGAAAGTCAAACATAGATCTCAATGATACTCTCCACTAAAAGAGAGAAAAAAACACGATTACTCCAAAAAAAAAAAATGATTACCCAAAATTTCAATACAGGCAGACTAGTGACAACAACAACAAAAAAAGCAACACCCAGCGCTTGCTACCGCTGTGGAAAATTACATTGGGCCAAGGACTGTCCCTATCGTACAAAAAATGTCAAAACTGCGATAAATTCGGACATAGGGACTCCCAGTGTAGAAACAAAAAATTATTTAAAACAAAATCAGACATACAAAAGTGAGGACGAGTCAGACAAAGTCGTTCGTTAATACATAACAGTCAAAGTACTAACTAAGTTGGTAAGATTTCAGTTTGACTCTGGCTCTGATCTAGCAATAATAAACTTACAAACTTGGAGAAAATTAAATAAGCCTATAATAAAGATGACAAGCAATACGGCGCAAACGGTGACTGGAGACCAAAAAAGTTTGAAGGCGAAATAATCATCCCAGTATCACTAAATGGTATAACCAAAAAATTAGAAGTCTTCGTACTGAAGAATACAGAAAATTTGTTTGGGTCAGACTGGTTTCAGAAATTCAATCTCTGGGATACCTTTTGCCAAAAAGTAGAATGCATTACGGCCGAAGCTGAAAAAATTAAGATGGAATTAAAAGGTAGTTTCTCTGAAGTATTTTCAGCTGGTCTTAGCAAATGTACTAAAATTAAGGCCAAATTTGAACTGAAGGAAAATACACGCCCCATTTTTAGAAAGAAACGAAACGTGCTGTCCGATGCGACCGAAAAGATAAATCAAGAGCAAGACCAATTAGTAAATACGGGCATATTATTGAAAGTGGAATTCAGCGAATGGACTGCTCTTACGGTATATATAAGAAAGAAATCCGGGTATGCACAGATTTTTCTACAGGATTAAACGCTGCAATCAAGGATTACCACTATCCACTCCTGAAACAAAATAATCTGCGAAAGACCACATTAGTGCCCACACAAAAAAAAAGGTTCAAACCGGGAGAAAAAAAAATACTTTAAAAAATATCAAAATAACACGTCCTGTTGGGAACGTGTAATAATTAAAAAAAAGAATTGGTGATATGGTGTACATTGTAGAAGGACCCAAATACTCACATAAGAGACAACAGAACCAGTTACAGAAACGCTGTTTGAACGACTGCAACGACGTACCACAAACAGAAGAAGAGCCAATAGACACTATTTTCGACATGTTCGATTAAGATCCTCCCCAATCAATACCTGAAAAACGTCGGTCAGGGAGAAAAAAGAAATTCCCTATCCCGTTGATGATTGACCCCAACAGAAAAAAAAATACTAACAGCACTTTTACGAAGTAAAAGGTTTGGGGGGGGGCGTGTTGTGGGAGCCTAAACAATGTCACCATAGTGGATTCTTTATTAGTACTGAGAGATTTCGCTGTCAGCCGAACAATACCGGAGTTATCCGATACAGTTCGTGATTTATTACCTTTTCTATGTAACTCTTTCTTGTGCAATATAATCTGTTTACCTAATATTCGTGTCTGCATTTTCATTAGTGACCCTTTCTGGGGCCACAGCAAGTATAACGATGAATAGGCTCAAAGGATTAATTATCAAGGACTATGTAATTATTTAGATTATCATGGATGGTTTAATTATATTTGAATTATTATGGACTGCTTAATTAGATCTTGAGACTTAGAACCATAAGCTCTGAAGTCAACATATATCTTGTGCCATCTGAGCATGTTCTCACACAATTACAGTTTGAAGAAAAGTTTGACTGGTGTACTGCTATATGGATGCACTACTTGGACGCTAACTTAACGGCTGAAGAAGAAGCTAGACGGCAATTACACAAGAATGTTGCGAGAAGTATTAAACAAGTCCTGGCGGCAACTCTCCACAAGGCACCAACTATACGGCCACCTGCCTCCCATCACGAAAACTATACAAGTTAGACGAACCAGACACGCAGGACACTGCTGGAGAAGCAAGGACGAACTCATCAGGGATGTACTCCGATGGACCCCCCTATATGGCCAAGCAAAAGCAGGACAACCAGCACGAACATACGTACAGCAGCAATGTGAGGATACGGGATGTAGCCCTGAAGACCTGCCAGAAGCGATGAATGATAGGGAGAAGTGGCGAGAGAGGGTCAGGGATATCCGTGCTAGTGGCATGACATGATGATGATGATATATGCTCGGGCTCAAACTGTCCATTATTATTAAGTATGTAATGTTTTGAAATTACCATGGACCGTGAAAATATATTTAAATTATTATTGAAAAATAAATATATTTATATTATGATGTACAGTTTAAATATCTTTAAGATTTGAACCCTGAGAAAAAAAGTTAAATAGAGGTTGTGGGTAGAGTGTTCATCAATGGCCCAGGACACCAGGGTTCAATTCCAGATCAAGTCATACCAAACAATCAGAAAATGTTACTTGTTGCCTCTTTGCTTAACACTCAGCATTATAAGATACGTATCAAGGGTAAAGTGGAGCAATCCAGGGAAAGGAGTAGCACGCTCTCCCACACCTCGGTGTAGTAGCTAATGAAAAGGGAACCTTTGAGTTGTCCTCGACTACTGTCACCAACTTTACTTTTATGCAATCATTTAAATTATCATGAACTGTTTAAATATATTTATGTTACTATTGGCAATGAGATGTATGGATTATTATGGACTATATGATTATATATTAATACTTCGAACCCTAAGCTCTAAAGGCTACATATATCTTGGGCCCTCTGAACATCTTCTCGCACCGTTTTACTGTCTTTACGTTTTGGAGGAATCTGAAAGTACGACCGCTTCATCAGTGCCTTGGCTTAAAGTTTTACTTATCATAGACAATGTAATTTTAAAAACTATCATTAACTATGTAAATATATTTAAATCTTTATGTATTGTTTGAATATCTCATAAGACTTCGATATCTGGCCTCTAAAAGCTTCATATTTCTTCTAAAATTTAAGAATGTTCTTGCTACTTTTAGCTGTCTTTACAGGCTTCATGTATCAAAAATAACGACTCGTGTATCTTTTCATGGGCTCAAAGTGTTAATCACTATCGGCTATGTTACTTTTGAAATTTCGTGACTGTCACAAGATATTCAAACTATCATTGACAGTTAAACATTATACAATTATTATGGATTGTTAGAATATATTTCAAGACCTCGAGCCCTAAGCTGTAAAAGCTACCTATGTCTTTTGCCATCTGAGCATGTTCTCAATCACCATTACCGTCTTTACGGGTTTTAGGTATATATTTGGTGTGTCCTTGTATGGAGTCAAAGAGTTATCATGGATTATGTAATTATTTAAATTATAATGGACTGTGTGAACGTATTCAGATTATGATTTACAATTAAATGTGTTTGAATTATGAGGGCGAGATTAATAATATTCATTAGGTCGAACACTGAGCACAAAGCCTTCATATTCACTGTGCTATCTTAAAGTCATTTAGAACTGATATACCGTCTTTATGATTTGGTGGTAGCTTAAAGCACATCTCGTATTATGTTGCATAGGCTCAAAGTGTTAATTATCATGGATTATATACTTATTTATACTTTTATTGATTAGTAAATATATTTACGCTTTCTTTGGCATTTGGAAAAATCTCGCACCGGTATTTCGTCTCTGACATTGGTATGTCTCTAGGGTTTGGGGTAATCGAAAAGTAAAACTGGTGCAAAAGTGCATGGGCTTAAAATGCCTGTTGTGATTGCGCATGTAATTATTTAAATTATCATGGACGTTGTAAATATATTTACACAATCTTTGACTTTTAATAATATCTCGAAGCGTGATAACAGTTTGAGGCAATAAAAAAGAATACTGACGAGACAGTACATGGTCTCAAAATGTACACTTTGATAGTGTATGTAATTATTTAAAACATCATGAAATTTCCAAGTATATTTTCGTTATATTTGGCATTTGGCAGTATCTTGTACCGCTATAACGTCTTTTGCAAAGATTTCTTTTTACACTTTGGGGAAATCGAAAAGTAATAAGTATGTACGGCAAAAATTGTTAATTATCGTGCATTTTGTATTTCTCAAATTATCATGGATTGTAAATAGATTTTGACTATATTTGTTATTTGGTAATATCTCGCTTAGTTATACGTCTTTTGCACTGGTATATCTTTACGGTTTGGGGTAATCTAAAAGTAACACTGGGGCAACTGTGCATGGGCTCAAAATATATATTTTATGGTGTATGAAATTATTTAAATTATCATGAATTTGTTAGTATATTTACGTTATTTTGGCATATAGTAACATCTCGCACCGATATACCGTCCATTACACTTGTCAGACTTTAAGGTATGGGGAATCTAAACATAATAGTGGTGCCCGGGTTACAAAGATCTATTTTCATGGTGTATGAAATTATTTAAATTATGTAAGATTTGTAAATATATTTACGTTATCACTGGCATTTAGAATTATCTTCTACCGTTATACGGTTTTTTCACTAGCATGTTCTTATGGTTTGTGGGAATCTAAAAGTAATACTTTTGCAAAAGTGTATGTGAGACAAAGGTCTATTTTCATGGTGAAAGTGATTATTTAAAGGCAATGAGATGTATGAATTATTATGGACTATCTGATCATATATTAATACTTCGAACCCTAAGCTCTAAAGGCTGCATATATCTTGGGCCCTCTGAACATCTCGCACTGTTTTACTGTCTTTACGTTTTGGAGGTATCTGAAAGTACGACCGCTTCATCAGTGACTTGGCTTAAAGTTTTACTAATCACAGACAATGTAATTTTAAAAACTATCATAAACTGTGTAAATCTATTTAAAACTTTATGCATTGTTTGAATATCTCTTAAGACTTCGAGCTCTAGCCTCTAAAAGCTACACATGTCTTCTAAAATTTAAGAATGTTCTTGCTACTTTTAACCGTCCTTACAGGCTTCATGTATCTAAAATAACGACTCGTGTATCGTGTATTGTAAAAGCGACGAACTGCGGATTCGTAGACAGCGAGTCTGAACTCCAGTCGCGCTATTAAGTTCATTTTCGGATGAATACCCTTCGAAAGGATATGAACTCATTTATCCTTCCAGCAATGGGTTAAATAGTACAACAGCTGTTCTTCTAGAAGTGTGGCTTTAGTACAAAATAACCTACAAAAGGTGATATTCCATTAAACAAAAGGAACCTTTGAAACCTAAGCTTCCTACGCTACGTATATCCTTTGTTTTCTGTGCATTCTCTTTACAGAGGTATATGTTATTTACGGTTTAGTAGAATAAAAAAACGACTATTCGTATAACGCAGTTAATCATTTTAGACTATGTCACTGCTTGAATTATCATGGACTGTATGAATATATTTGAATCAGCAATGACTAATTTATATTATTTTTAGCCTTATGACATTTCTAAACACATCTATAATTATGATTTGCTATGTAAATTGGTAACATCTGTCACCTTTACAGCGCCTTTTGCACTAGTATGTCTTTATGGTTCGTGGACATCCATTATTAATACACGTAAAAGCGTGCATGGGCTCATAATATCTATTTCAATGGTGTATGTAATTATTTAGATGATCATGGACTCTGAAAATATATTTACGTTATATTTGGCATTTGGTAATACATTATCATCTTTGTCATTTGTTACTATCTCACACCGTAATGTCGTCTTTCGCATTGGCCTGACATTACGTTTTGGGGGACTCTACAAGTAATACTGGTGCAACTGTGCATAGGCTAAAAAGGTCAAATTTTCGTGTATGTAATTATTTAAGTTATCATGTACTTCGTACATATATAATTGTTATCTTTTGTATTTGGTAATTTCTCACTCCATTACACAATATTTCGCACTCGTATGTTTTTACAGTTTGAGTGAATCAAAAAGTAATACAGGAGCCACAGGGCATGTGCTCGAAAGGTATATTTTCATGCTGTTTGTAATTATTCAAATTATTATGACAGTTGTAAATATATTTACGTTATTTTTTGCATTTTATAATATCTCGCACCGTTAAACCTTCTTTTGAACTGGTGAGACTTTACTGGTTGGAGGAATCTAAATCCTATTTCGTTACAAATGAGTGTTTGTTAAAAAGGTCTAATTTGTTTGCGTTTGGAATTATGGAAATCATAATTGACTTTTGAAATATATTTACGGTTTCTTTGACATTTGCTAACATCTTGCACTGTTATATTGTTATTTGCGCTGGCATGTCTTGACGTTTTGGTGTAATCTAAAAGTAATATTGGTGCAAATGTGTGGTGTCTCAAAATGAATATTTTATGATGTATAAAATCATTTAACTTATCTTAGATTTGTAAATATATTTACGTTTTCTTTGGCATTTGTTAACACCTCGCACCATCATATCGGCTTTTCCACTTGTGCGACATAACGATTGGGGGGCATCAAAATGTAACCCCAGTGCAACTGTGAATATGCACAATGTGCTAATTATCATAAATTATGCATTTATTGAATTCTCATGGTTTTGTAAATATATTTACGCTGTCATTAGCATTTGGTTGTATTCTTATATAATTAGGGAATATTTTAAAAATCATTTTTCGTTAATTATATTTTATCATTCAGTTTAGTTGGACTTTGAATTATTTTGGTTAAGAGTTCAGGTGCATAGTAATTGGTACAGTTTACGCTCACGTGCAAAGGATATGACAATCATCATTGTCATAATAAACCTCCAGACAGGAAATGGGGCAGGAGTGTTGATGACGTCATGCCCTGAAGAGAGGGTCCCGAGAATTTGAGGATTTTGAAAAAAGAGTCAGTTGGGAGTTGACATTGGACCATGGAGGCAAAGACAATTTGAGTTTCAGCCATTGAAGAGAGTTGGATTTTGACCATTGAAGATGAAATTGTGTTTTTCGGATCTCTACCGATAGAGATCTTAAACATCACAAGATGTGTCGTGCGTTGGTGGGGTCAGATTGTATGGTCAGCATAGTAAGAATTGTGTCTCTCTCCTCATGTCGAAGAACGAAAGTCAGAAGTTTATAAAGCCGTTCGTACCTGAACAACAGAGTACACCTGAATGTATATTTGTTTTTGCCTGTATTTGCATTTGTATATATATATATATTTATATATTACAGTTGTGATAGACATCACCAAATTATATAACAGTATCAAGCACAGTTATTCTGGTGATTGGTTCATGCGTTATTTTTGGTGGGTTTCCAAGTAAGTTTTCGAAGTGCTGTTTCCACAGTTTTATTCTTTCTTGTTGGTTTGCTGCTTTAAGTTTTGCTTTGGCTGTGTTCTTTCTTCTGCTCACTTCGTTTATTGTTTGCCAGGCAATTCTAGATTGTCTATCTTCTACCGAGTCTCTGATCTTATCTATCTGATTTTGAATGTATTCTGTCTGTTCCTTTATATATATGCCTGCTAATTGATATTGTGCCGTTTTTAGTTTTAAGGCATTTGTGTTTGTTGGGTTTTTTCGATAGTTTTTGGAGGCTGTTTTCACTAGTGCACGTTTTTCTCTCACCGCTAAGGTTTCCCATGGGACTCTATATTTAGTTTTAATTTTTGTTGGAATGTATTTTGCTGCTGCCTCAAGGTGTGCATTGACGAAATTTTCGTATTCGTCGTTTGGTGTACTTTTTTCCGTCTTTTCTTGTAGTGTTTCGAATCTGTTTCTCAATTCTAATACGTATTTATCTCTGACATCTTTGTTGTTTAATAGGGCCCAGTCATAGTGTTTGGTGGTCACTGTTCGTTTGTCGTTTTTTCGTAGGCTTAACCGTATTTTCGCTGTGACTATTCGGTGATCGGTGGACACACCCTCAAAAGAGGAGTATGCCTCGCAATTCAATGCACTATTCTTCCATTTCTTGTTTATAAGGACGTAGTCTATCTGAGCTTTAGTATTGTTTGCGTACGTGTATGTCCATAGTTTGCCCTCTCTTTTTTGGTAGTTTGTATTGAGGCATGCTAATCTATTTTCTATCATGAAATCTGTTAGATGTTGCCCATTTCTATTTGACGTGTTGTGGAGGCTGTATTTGTTGTTTCCGTTTTTCCCGATTTGTGCATTCATGTCTCCGCCAATGACTAACATGTTGTGTTTCGGGATGCTACGCACTAATGAGGATAGCTCATCGTAGAAGGTGACTATTTCATTTTCTTCACTAACATTAGTGGGGCTGTAGCATGAGACGATTGTTGCTCTGGGGTTTCCGTTAAATGTAGCTACCATCATCCTAGGTTGTATTTTCTCTATGCTATTAAGCGGTTTTAGTGCTCTAGGTCCTATAAGCAATCCTACCCCTCCTACTGCGGCGTTGACAGAGTTTTTCCATGCGGATACAGTGGCGAGCGACCATCCATTGCCAGTTTCGTGATATTTGATATCTTCTGTGTGCGTGTATCTGTGTTCTTGTATGCATATTATTTCTATATTATGTTCTTCGGCCGATGCGATTAGCTCTGGGAGTTGTCCTATTCTATTTAAGGTTCTTACGTTAAATGTGGCTATTTGTAGTGTTTGCTTGCATTTTAGTAGTTTTGATTGTTTGAGCTCTGTAGCTGATTTTTCGAACACCGAGGCCAGGGCTCCAACCTCAGCAGGACGCGCCCCTTTTTTACCCGCGCGAAGAGCGATGCGGTTTGTGTAAGTGGTTTGAGTGTGGGTCATGGTTATCTTTCGATGGCTGTTTTATTCTCTTCTATAGAAGCCACTCTTATAGAGGAGCAGCAGTAGTTCCCCGATCGAACTGTCGATCCTGAGCGAAAAGTCGTCAAACTCACGTCCAGGACCCATTTGGGTATTGACTTTGGTCGTCCATTGGTTTATTCAAATACCTTAACGTACATCATGCTGCTTCCCATGTGTACATAATAAAATAAATAAAAATTAAAAAAAAAAAAATAAATAAAAAAAAAAAAAAATAAATAAAAAAAATAAAAATAAAAAAATAAATAAAAAGGGGGGGAATTTGTTTTAAGTTTTAACTTAGTTAAAGTCCAACATTAAGGTACTTTCTTATGACTTTCACTAATACTGACTTATACTTTTTTGCTGTATTGGGACTTTTCCAAGGGTTTTTCATTTTTTTTTTTTTTTTCCATCCTACAGTTGGGGACCTAGCAGGCTTCAGGAATTAGAGCTCTGTGGTAGCATTAGGCGTTCTAGGCTTTTTCTTCTAAACTACTGTTAGGGCTTTCTTTACGAATTTTTAAATTATTCGATAGAAGATATTTAAAAACATTCTGCCTTGTTCGCTGACATGTGGATAGGCTTAATATCAAATTGGCTTTACAGTAGAGTAAGCGTGCCTTTACATTTAAAACGCATAGTTTAAGCATTATTTTACAAACAAAATACAGCATAACATTTTGTAAAATTCAGCATTTTAAATTGGAATTAAAGACATACTGACCAATATTGACATATTTCTTCCACTTGGCTCCTGAGTTCAAATGCTTCTTCTTCGTTTGGACTTTTATTTACTACTGATATTTTAGGTAGCTTTGGGGGCGGTCTAGTGGGGTGAAGGGGACAATTCGTTTTTGTTGGGTTTTTTTTTTTTTTTCCTTTTTCACTTTCTGAGGGGGGGGGCTGTAGTAGCATTCTAGGCTTTTTCTTCTAAACTACTGTTAGGGCTTTCTTTACGAATTCTTAAATTATTCGATAGAAGATATTTAAAAACATTCTGCCTTGTTCGCTGACATGTGGATAGGGTTAATATCAAATTGGCTTTACAGTAGAGTAAGCGTGCCTTTACATTTAAAACGCATAGTTTAAGCATTATTTTACAAACAAAATACAGCATAACATTTTGTAAAATTTTTTTTTTTTTTTTTTTTTTTTTTTTAGACATTAAACTTTGACCGTTCACACAAGGAGAACTCGACTCGGTTCTCAGAAAAATTAAAAATAGGAAAGCTGCAGGACTGGACGAAATTCCCCCGGAAGTATGGAAGACCAGACAATTCGACGACATACTGCTCCGACACTGCAACGCAGTATACAATCAAAATCCGATAGATAGATGGACGAAGGGATGCATACTCCCCTTCCCTAAAAAGGGGGACCTCGGATTAGCCAAAAACTACCGAGGCATAACACTTACATCCATAGCTGCCAAAATCTACAATGCCCTACTACGAAACCGCATAGAACCCAAAATCGACAACATACTTCGAAAAAACCAAAATGGCTTCCGAAGAAATAGATCTACGACCTCACAAATACTAACCATCCGCAGAATCCTTGAAGGTGTACGGGCAAAGAACCTACAAGCGACATTAATATTTGTCGACTTTACCAAGGCTTTCGACTCCATTCACAGAGGAAAGATGGAACAAATCCTACTAGCGTACGGCATACCTAAAGAAACCGTAGCGGCAATAACGATTCTCTATAGAAACTCTAAAGTAAAAGTACGATCACCAGATGGAGACACAGAATACTTCGACATTGTAGCAGGAGTACTACAAGGGGACACGCTGGCTCCGTATCTCTTTATCATTTGTCTAGACTACGTACTTAGAACATCGATTGACAAAATCAAAGAGAATGGCTTCGAACTGACGAAGAAAAGAAGCAGAAGATACCCCGCAACAACAATTACCGACGCCGACTACGCCGATGACATAGCGATACTGGCAAATACACCTGACCAAGCGGAAACACTTCTGCATAGCCTGGAACGAGCAGCAGCAAGCATAGGCCTCCATGTTAATGCACACAAAACGGAATATATGTGCTATAAACAAACGGGGGACATCTCCACTCTAGAAGGAACCCCTCTTAAACTAGTAGACAAATTCACGTACCTAGGAAGCAGCGTCG
Source organism: Sepioteuthis lessoniana (assembly GCA_963585895.1). Taxonomy (NCBI): domain Eukaryota; kingdom Metazoa; phylum Mollusca; class Cephalopoda; order Myopsida; family Loliginidae; genus Sepioteuthis; species Sepioteuthis lessoniana. The sequence goes on along the minus strand of OY757912.1, from coordinate 40,200,370 downwards.
AATCAACCGAAAAGGACATCGAAACGAGGTTAACGAAAGCATGGACAGCTATCAATAGGCTATCGACTATATGGAAATCAGACCTAACCGATAAAATGAAATGCAGTTTCTTCCAGGCAGCGGTCACATCGATACTGCTATATGGATGCACTACATGGACGCTAACAAAACGGCTGGAGAAGAAACTAGATGGCAATTACACAAGAATGCTGCGTGCAATCCTGAACAAGTCCTGGCAGCAACACCCCACAAGACACCAACTGTACGGCCACCTGCCCCCTATCACGAAATCTATTCAAGTTAGGCGAACCAGACATGCAGGACATTGCTGGAGAAGCAGAGATGAACTCATAAGAGATGTACTCTTATGGATCCCCACACACGGCCGCGCAAAAGCAGGACGATCAGCACGAACGTACATTCAGCAGCTATGTGAGGATACAGGTTGTTGTCCTGAAGACCTGCCTAGGGCGATGAACGATAGGGAGGAGTGGCGAGAGAGGGTCAGGGATATCCGTGCTGCCAGCACGATATGATGATGATGATCAAGCACAGTTATAGCGTCCTTTGCCCTGGTATGTGTATACGGTTCATTAGTATGAAAAAGTTATGCTTGAGCAAATTTGAATGGGCTAAAAAGGTCTATTTTCATGTTGTATGTAATTATTTAAGTGATCATTTTCTTTGTAAATATATTTTTGTTCGAATTGGCATTTGGTAATATCTAATGTGACAATACCCCTTCGGCCCCCGTTACATCAACTTCTTCGAAACAATTCTGTCTTGGCCAGAGAATCATTTAGTGGTTACGATAGGGGTATCACACATTTCTCTATGGCCACAAGAAATACAATCAAGGGAGTGGGAGAAAAGAACAATGAACAAACGAACAATATGGGCTTGGGTTAACTCAAGTGCCAGAAGGTTAAGTTGTGACACTCTGCATTCGTTGTGCATCTTGTGCATCGCAGATGTGTAGTTTTTTTGCGAAATTTCCACAAGTCACGAGGAATGCAGACTCATCTTGACTGGTCTTCCCTCACTGCTCCTGGACCCTATCTCATGCCGACTGATCTCTGCTGTTGTCCGTTGTCGACTGCCCCTCTGCGTCACTCTTCACCAACTGCCTTCTCTCAGTTCCTCTTTCTAACTTCCTGACAGGCATCCCCTTGCCTACTTCCGGTCTCGTCGGCGATCTCGATTCTTAGCCCTTTGTTTGGTTTCGCGCCAAAACAGACAAAGGGATCGTCTGTTTAGCGGACCACCCACATAGTGTCACACTAACCGCAAAAAGAGAACTCTTTACGGTGTGGGGGATTTTAAAAGTAATACAGGTGCAACTGCGCATGGGCACAACATGTCTATTTTCCCCATGTATTTAATCATTTAAAATATCATGGAATTTGTAAATGTATTTACGTTATCTTTGGCTTTGGCAATTTCTTAGACCGTTACATTGTCTTTTGCACTGGCATGACTTTATGAATTAGGGAGATCTAAAAGTAATACTAGTGCTACTCTGCACGTTGTCAAAATGGATATATTTATGGTGCATGTAATTATTTAGATTATCATTGATTTGAAAATATATTTACGTTTTCTTTTGCATTTAGTAATATCTCACACCGTCGTATCGTCTTTTGACACCCAGTCGGCTAGTGCTGTAGCATTCACCCATTGATTCTCTGCAGAGGGGTAAGACCCCCACCAATGAGTGTCCTGGTTATGACACTAAACAATCTGATGTTGAGGTTCAAGCAATGATGGAACTTTGGGGAATGCAGAGTACCCCTTCATTGCCATCACACCCAGGTCCACTTTGACCCGGAGTGGTAGCACCTGATAAGGGTTCTATCTATGGATTAGATAGAACAAAACCATGGTTTCTTGACTTTAATGAGTTTTGCGTTTAAACTGCATATTTATGCTAAACTGAATTGTTTAAAATAGAACTGTTTTGGCATTAAAATTGCATACATCTGCTAAACGGAATTGTTTGAATTAATACAGTTTGACTAAGCTGAATAGCTTGAAATAAAAATGGTTTTGATAATTAAACGGTACTTACATTAAACTACATGCTTATGCTAAACCGAATTGTTTGAAATGGAACTGTTTTTGACATTGAACTCTACTTACACTAAGCTGAATTGTTATATATAGAACTGTTTTGACATTTAAGTGTGTGTAAACAAAATATGTGCTTATACTAGACTGAATTAGCTGAATTAGAACGGTTTGAAAAATTGAGCAGGTTGATTGGGTGTTTGATTGGTTGGATTTTATGGCATATCAACCTTTGTAGGAGATTTAACGCCAAATCCATTTTTATGTAAATAATCAGTTCAATTTAATACAATTCAGTTTAGCATGAGTACACATTTTAATTGTCAAACACCTTTATATTTCAAACTATTCAGTTTATTCGAGCAGTTATCTATAACAATTCAGTTCAGTGAAAGTACAGTTTCAATATTAAAACAGTTCAATTTTAAACAATTCATTTTAGCATAAGCACGCAGTTCTAATTGAACTAATTCAGTTTAGTATAAGTACAGATTTTGTTTACACACAGTTAAATGTCAAAACAGTTCTATGTTAAACAATTCAGTTTAGTGTAAATACAGTTTCAATATAAAAAACAGTTCTATTTCAAATAATTCAGTTTAGCATAAGCACACAGTATAAATGTAAGTACGGTTTAATTGTCGAAAACATTTCTATTTCAAGCTATTCGGTATAATCAAGCAATTCAGTTTAGCATAAATATAGCGTTAGTTCTATTTAATCCATAGATAGGACCCTATCAGGTGCTACCACGTCGGGTCAGATTGGATATGGGAGCAATGGCAATGAAAGGGTGCTCCATATTCCCCAAAGTCTGAGCATTACTGGGATCTCACCATCAGACTGTTTAGTGTCATATTCAGGACACTCATTGAGGGTGGTCTTACCCCTCTGCAAAGGTGCAGTCAATGTATTCTACAGCCCCAGCAGACTGGGCAATGCACAGAGTTCAATGTCAAACAGTTTTATTTCAGATCATTCAGTTTAGCATAATTACTCATTTTAGACGTCAAAACAGTTCTATTTCGAGTAATTCAGTTTAGCATTAGTATGCAGTTTAAATGTATTACGATAAGTTTCGAGACTTTTTTCGTACGGGCATTTAAAATTGTCGTAGACTCTTGAAAATTCAGTATCTTATTGCTATACATCTTATGAGATGACAGACCAATTTTTATGATTTAAGCTTCAAATGAACACTTACATTAGCAATTGGAATACACCCTACGAAGGCCTGATCGTCACAGCCGGTGAATTTCAAAAATGCAATCTGACACTTTAGAAGAACAATATGCAATAAGATTCTGTTTTAAGCTTGGAAAAAATGCCACAGAATCGTATGCAATGCTTCAGACTGCTTTTTGACCATCTTGCATGAATCGAACATCAGTTTTTGTGTGGCATAAGAGATTCAAGGAAGGCAGGGCGTCTGTTAGGGATGATGAGAGGTGTGGGAGGAGTATGGAAATCAATACATCAGAGTTGATTGGCCAAAGGGTTAGGGTTATCGTTACAGTTACTATGTTAAGGTTTTAAGGGAGTTCGGGAAGAGATTCCTTCGGAAGAGGCCGGCACTCTTCAAATCGGGTCAATGGCATTTCCACCAGGACAATGCACCAATCCACAACTCCGTCCTTGTCTCAGACTATTTAATCAAGATGGCCTTCAAGACAGTTACTCAGCCTCCCTATAGTACAGGCCTTGCTCTCTGTGACTTATTCCCTAAACTCAGAAGCTGTCGTTATGAGACAATTGAGGAGATAAAAGAGGCTGTGACGAAGGTCATTGATACGCTTATACAAGAGGACTTCCATGGAGACTTCCAGAAGTTGTTGGAACAGTACAACAAGTGCATTGCAGCCGGGGAAGATTACTTCGAAGGGGACTAGAGTTTCATGTGTGTACTATCAATAAAAGTGCCCATACGAAAAAAGTCTGGAAACTTATCGTATGTAACTCGTAGTTCTGTTTTAAACAATTCTGTTTCGCATAAATACGCAGTTTAAATGCAAAAGTCAGTATAGTGAAGGAAGCACGGTTTAGTTCTATTTAACCCATAGATAGGACCCTTATAAGGTGCTACCACTCCGAGTCAGAGTGGACCTGGGAGCGATGGCATTGATGGGGTACTCCGCATTCTCCAAAGCTCCAGTATCACTGGAACCTCACCATCAGATTTTTTACTGTCATATTTAGGACATTCGTTGGTGGTAGTGGAGTCTTACCCCTCTGCAGAGGTGCTGTCGGTGTAGCTTAAATAGGCAGTTTAAATGTATAAAACCAGTAAACTCCACCCACCGTTTAGTTCTATTTAACCCATAAATAGGACCATTATCAGGTGCTACCACTCCGGGTCAGAGTGGGCCAGGGGGCAATGGCAATGAAGGAGTACTCCGCATTCCCCAAAGCTCGCGCATTGCTGGAACCTCACCATCAGATTGTTTAGTGTCATATCTAGGACACTCGTTGGTAGATATCTTACCCCTCGGCAGAGAAGCAGTGGGTGTATTCTACAGCCCCAGCTGACTGGGTAAGAACAGTTTGAAATAGAAATGTTTTTGACTATTAAACTGTGTATTCATGCTAAACTGAATTGTTTAAAATAGAACTGATTATTTGCATAAAAATGGATTTGGCGTTAAATAACCAAAAAAGGCTGATATGCCATAAAACCCAACCAACCAACCAAAATATCATCTTTTGCACCGATACGATTTTACGGTTTTTGGGAATCTAAATGTAATACTGTTGCAAGTGTGTCTGGGCTTAAACTGTATACATTTATGGTGTATATAAACATTTAAATAATAATGGATATGTAAATATAATTACATTATCTCTGGTATTTCGTAATATCTCGCACCGTCATACCGTTTTTTCTACTGGTATGACTACGGTTTGTGAAAATCCAATATTAATATATGTGAAACTGGGTTCGAAATATCTATTTAAATGCTGTTGTAATTATCTAAATTATCATGGACTCTGAAAATATACTCACGTTATCTTCGTCATTTGCCAATATCTTGCACCGTTTTTGACACTGGTATATCTTTACGGTCCGGGGAATCTAGTATTAATTCTGGTGCATATACGAAAGGGGTAAAAGTATATTGTTTTATGGTGTATTAAATTATTTAAATTATCTTGGATTTGTAAATATATTTACGTTAACTTCGGCATTTGCCGATATCTTGCACCGTTTTTGACACTGGTATATCTTTACGGTTTTGGGAATCTAGTATTAATTCTGGTGCATATACGAAAGGGGTAAAAGTATACTGTTTTATGGTGTATTAAATTATTCAAATTATCATGGATTTGTAAATATATTTACGTTATCTTCGTCATTTGGTAACATCTCGTACCATTACACCGTGTTTTGTACGGGCATGTCTTTATGGTTTGGGGGAATTTAAAAGTTATCCAAGTTCAACTGTGCCTGGGCTACAAACGTCTATTTTCCTGATGTATGAAATTATTCAAATTATCTTAGACTTGGTAAATATATTTATGCTATTTTTGGCATTTGGTAATATCTCGCAACGTTATACCTTCTTTGACACAGGTATATCTTTACGGTTTGGGGGAATTTAAAAGTAATCCTGGTGCAACCGGGCCTAGGCTATAAATGTCTATTTTCCTGGTGTATTTAATTATTTAAATTATCTTCGACTTGGTAAATATATTTACGCTATCTTTGGCATTAAGTAATGTCTTGCACCGTTATATCGTCTTTTGCAATAGTATATCTTGATACTTTTGGAAAATTCAAAATGAATACTGGTGAAACTCTGTCTAGGCGCATAACATTTATTTTCATGCTGTATGTAATTATTTAAATTATCATTGACTTAGTTAATATATTTACCTTATCTTTGGCATTTGGTAACATCTTCCAATTTTATAATGCTTTTTGCACGGGTATGTCTTTACGTTTCGTGAAATTCTATTATTAATACACGTGAAACCGTGTATGGGTTCATAATATCTATTTCAATGGTTCACGTAATTGTTTAAATGATCATGGACTCTGAAAATATATTCATGTTACATTTGGCATTTGGTAATATCTCACACAGTTATACCGTCTTTGACACTGGGAATCTAAACTGGGGCAACTATGTATAGGCTACAAAGGTCTATTTTGATGGTGTATGTAATTATTTAAATTATCGTTTACTTTGAAATATATTCTTGTTATCTTTGGCATTTGGTAATATCTCGCACAGTTATAATAACTTTTCTAATGGTATGTCTTTACGGTTTGGGGTGTTTATAAGGTAATATTGCTGCAAGTGTGCAGGTGCTCAAAGTGTTAACTATCATTGATTATATAATTATTTAAATAATCATGGAGGTGGTAAATATATTTACGCTATCTTTGGCATTCGATAATATCTTGCACCATTATTCCATCTTTCTCACTATTATGTCTTTACAGTTTGGGGAATCAAATATAAGACTACTACTAGTGTTCATGGGCTCAAAGTGGTAGTTATAAAGGATTATGTAATTATTCAAATGTCCTTTTACATTTGGAATATCTCACCCCGTTATACCGTCTTTTTGCACTGGTATGTTTTGCATCATTATACCGTCTTTTTGCACTGGTATGTTTTGCATCGTTATACCGTCTTTTTGCACTGGTATGTTTTGCATCGTTATACCGTCTTTTTGCACTGGTATGTTTTGCATCGTTATACCGTCTTTTTGCATTGGTATGTCTTGCATCGTTATACCGTCTTTTTGCATTGGTATGCCTTGCATTGATATACTGTCTTTTTGCATTGGTATGTCTTGCATCGTTATACCGTCTTTTTGCACTGGTATGTCTTTCATAGTTATACCGTCTTTTGCACTATTATGATTTTACTGTTTGTGGGAATCTATAAATATTATTGGTTCAACACTGCTGACGTACAAAGTATTAATTATAAATGATTATGTAATTATCTAAATTATCATGAACATTGTAAAAATATCTACGTTATTTTTGGCATTTGGTGATATCTCAAACCGTTATACCGTCTTTCGCACTGGTATGTCTGGACAGTTTGAAGGAATCAAAAAGTAATTATAGTGAAACTGTATTGGCTCAAAATATCAATTATCATTGATTATGTAATTATTTAATTTACCATGAATTTTGTAAATATATTTACACTGCTTTCGGTATTTGGTATATTCTTGCACCTTATACCGCGATTGGCACTGGCATGTCTTTACGGTTTGGGGGAATCTAAAGTAATAACTATGCCAGTGTGCATCGTCTCAAAATGTCTATTCTTATGGTATATTTAATTATTTGAATTATCATGGTCTGAGAAAATGTATTTGAATTATCATTGATAGTGCATTTTCATTTTGATAGATGGTTTAAATATATTTTCAACTTAGAAACCTGAGCAGGTGTCCTTGAGGTGTAATTGTCCAAGTGATGAACTTTTGAATCGTAGACAGCGAGTTTGAACCCCAGTCACGCTATTACGTTCATTTTCGGTTAAATACCCTTAGGAAAGGTATGAACTCCCTTATCCTCCCAGCAATGGGTTAAGTAGTACAACTACTGTTCTTCTAGAAGTATGGCTATAGTATAAAATATCCTACAAAAGGTGATGCCATTAAACAAAAGGAACATTTGAAACCTAAGCTTCCTATGCTATGTATATCCTTTACTATCCATGCATTCTCTTGACAGCGGTATTCGTTAATTACGGTTTAGTAGAATAAAAACTGTTGTATATTGACCTTCGACCTGGCGAAACATTCCATTCCAAAATGAAGCACCGGAAGGAAGTGACACATCCCAATGGCTAGCAATCGAATGAAATCGCGTAGGCGGATTTGGCTGACGAAATGGGACAAGGTAAAAGCCCATGATACACTCATAGACTGATGCATCGGAAGAGAGTCACCTCTGAACTGCATGACAGTTATTTCCGCTTGATGACGATCAAACATGCCATTTCAAAGATTGAGTGGGCGATTGAGTGGGCGATTGAACTATTATATAACTCGGTGAGACAGGAAGTCACGGAGTTGGAGATCAGATGAGTTAGAGACGAGATGCGGTAGAGAAAGCCCACCATCCAGCGGAAGGGCCCCGATTGAGTTTGGGGACCAGACCAGTTGGAGATAAGATTCAGTAGAGAAAGCCAGCAGAGTGGGCCCCCGGGCCTCCGGTTGAGCCCTGGAGAACGAGAAAGACACAACGCTGATTACTATAAGAGTGGGAGTCAATATATTGCAGTTCTGTTCGGTCTCACACGCAAACCTTACAATAAAGTGATATATATATATTTTTTAAAGTAGTCTTCCCTCGTCCTTTATTATTGTGTCGTTATGATTCTTTCTGCATGAATCTACATATGAGTATATAACAAAACGACAATTTGTATAACGCTGTTTGGGCCAAACACGTTATTTTAGACAATGTCACTGGTTGAATTATCATGGAGTGTATAAATATATTTGAATAAGCAATGACTAATTAATATCATTTTAAGCCTTATGACATTTTTAAACACATCTATAATTATGATTTGGTATGTAAATTGGTAACATCTATCACCTTTATAGTGCCTTTTGCACTAGTATGTCTTTACGGTTTGTGAAAATCCATTATTAATTTTAAAAAAAGTTATAAAAGTTATACTGGGGCAATTGTGTATGGGCTACAAAGGTCTGTTTTGATGGTATATGTAATTATGTAAATTATCATGTACTTTGGAAATATATTCACGTGTAAAATTATTTTAATAATCATTGAATATGTAAAGATATTTTAATTATCAAGTAATGCTTGAATATATTTTAATCCTTCTTGACGGTGTAAATATATTTTAATTATCATGAACTCTTTATATGTATTTTAATTATCATTAGCCGTTTAAACATGTTTTAATTTTCTTGGACTGAATAGATATGCTATTTACACGTTCTAATCACAATCTTCATTATCTTTGGTTATGTAAATATATCTTTATTATCATGAGTTAGACGAACCAGACATGCAGGACACTGCTGGAGAAGCAGGTTCGAGCTCATAGGTGATGTACCCTTATGGACCCGCACATATGGCCGGGCAAAATCAGGACGACCAGCTCGAACTTATATTCAGCAGTGATGTGAAGATACGGAATGAAGCCCTGAAGATCGGCCAGAGGCGATGAACGACAGGGAAAAGTGGCGAGAGAGGGTCAGGGATATTCGAGCAAGTAGCACGACATGATGATGATGATGATGATGATTATCATGAACTGTTTATATGTATTTTAATAATCATTGGCTGTTTAAACATGTTTTAATTTTCTTGGACTGTATAGATATGCCATTTACCATTTCTTCATTATCTTTTATTGTGTAAATATTCTTTAATTAAAATGGATTTTGTAAATATTGGGTTGAATCATAAATGATCCACATTTAAATCAATATATTTTAGTCAATATTTTTTTTGAATCAGTAGTATTTTTGCCATTATTTTGAATCAAATGTTTCTATTCATCAGCTAGCTTGTTAATTTATATGAATAAAATTCTGTAATAACCTGATCTTGTAAAAATTATTTGTCATTCAAAGCATCTTTTAAAAAACGAAAAAGAGGGAAATTACTTGGTGTAAGCTCTGGCAAATATGGTGGATGTGGTAGAATAGACCATCCTGAATCTAATATTTTTTCCTGCGTGATTCATCATGAATGTTGCCTTGAGTTATCCTGATAAAGCATCATGTTTCTCCTATTAACGAATGTAGGGTGTTTTCGTAGAAGTTTTTTATGCACACGTTACAGCTGTGATAGTTTAAGCCTACATAGAGTGCCTGATAGTGGTTTAAAAACTCAAAATGAATAATGCTGCTGTGATCTTACCATTCACTCAGCATAACCTTTCTTCCATGATGCTTTACGTTTGATGTTGGCTGTGGAGATTTATCCTTGTTGATCTGTTGCCTTTTGTGTTGAATATTGTCAAAAAGACCCATTTTTCGTTACCTCTAATCGTATTCATAAGAAACGGACCATTCTGCAGCCTTGAAAGAAGAATTATTCCTTAGAATATGAGATCTTCTTAATTCTTCTCGCTAAAAGCATACGGGACTGAAACACCCAACTTGCTCACTTTTCCTATCTTTTTCAAGTGTAGATTGAGATGTATTATGGTCAATAGCTGCTTCCTGAGTACTTTTGCCCGGAATGCATTCTACTAATTTTCCTAAAGCACCTTGATCGAGGTCTGATTACCATTCTGGTCTAAATTCATCTCTCAAGGGAAGACCACTGGAATGACTCTTTGAAAATCAGTTTTGGACTTATTGGTCTGTATTGGCTCTATGGTCAGAGAATGTACTGAGCTATATCCGTCACGTTTTTGTTATTCTTATCACCTCACAGCATTGCATAATATTCAACTTGATTTACCCCACTTTAGAGGCATAAGATCATAGATTGAATTATGATACGCATTCTTTAACTACTGAAAGCACACTTTAATCAAGTAATTTCCGGTTGCATTTAAAACATTGGAAATCTTAAATGTGTACTTACTACTTGCTTTTATAAAAAGCGGGAATTTTTAATGACTCAACCAAATATATTTTAACCCTTTGAACCCAGAGCTCCCGAGACTGGTATTCATAAAAAAAAAGAGACATTCTGCAACTTTGAAAGAAAAATTACTGCTTTGAATATGAGATCTTCCTAATTCTTCTCGCTAAAAGCATGAGGAACTGAAACATCCAGCTTGTTCACTTTTTCTATCTTTTTCAAGTGGGGAAGATTGAGATTTGTCATAAAAACCGGGAATATTTTTATGACTCAACCAAATATATTTTAACCCTTTGAACCTTGGGCTCACGAGACTGAATTTAGTCTTTCTTGTTTGAGTTTTAATTTATGCTAAAAGGTAGAGGAAAATTAACGTGCCATCGACATATCGGTGTAACACGCTCAAAGGGTTAATTATCATGGTTTATGTAAATAAGTTTTGATTATCATGGATTATCTAAATATGTTTTGTAATCAGAAATTATGCAAATGTGTTTTGATTATCAAGGATTGTATAAATATGTTTTGATTGTCATGGATTATGTAAATATGTTTTCATAATCAGACATTATGTAAATATGTTTTGTTTATCAAGGTATAAATTGATGATGTTGATATGTTTTAATTATCCAAGATTGTAAATATGTTTTGAAATATTGTAAATGTGATTTGATCATCATACATTGTAAATATGATTTGATTATCATGGTTTGTAAATGTGTTTTGATTATCATGGATTATAAATATTATATGACTACCATGGATTGTAAATATGTTCTGGTCATTATGGATTGTAAAAGAAATTGATAATCGTGGATTGTAAATATGTTTTGATTATCATGGATTTTTAATACGTTTCAATTATTATCGACAGTAAATATGTTTTGATCACCATTTATTGTTAATATGCATTTTAAATGATGTTCTTCAACTTCCGCTATTTTTTATGCATTCATTTTGCATTATACATTTGTAAATAGTAAAACACTCGAGCTGTGATTTCTATTTTTTTAATTTTAAATTGTTTTCATACAAAAAGTGGATAGGATTTCTCGGTTATTATTCATATTTTCTTTAAATTGCAGACTTCTGTTTTTTATTTTCATAAATATTTGTTTACTTATTTCCTACTTATAAATTTACAATATTTTGCCAAATTATCGGATTTCTAAGGAAAATATTTGATTTCTACAATCTATCATTTTTAGAAATATCTTTCCACTTTTCATGTATTGTATATTTCTGATGAATTTTATTTTGAGATTTCACAAAACGTTGTTATCCTCTGAAACAACGTTTTGCTTTCAAATTTTACATGAGTTCTTTTAACAAAAGAAAATATTTCTTTCTCCCTTTATTAATTTTTTAAATTATCCTAAAAAGACTTGAGGTATCTTTTAAAGACATGGATATCATTGGACAAAACTGTGAGAAAAATATCTTATCTGTTTTTATTATTATTGAGCGTTAGGTTGTAAGTAACAACTGCTGGATTATAAGGGTGTAAAATAACTAATAATAATGCATATCTTCCAACACGAAGAAAATCCAAAAATACAGTGGAATCAACTGATAACAACGTTCCCGTTTACTTATTCGAGTTGATATGATCGGCACACAGGTACAAACATATTTAACTTTATATATATATATATATATATATATATATATATATATATATATATATATATGAGAAAATGTATAGAGATGAAAAAATACGTCTTCAGAAGATGATTTCATCTGTAGAAATCTTGCCAATGTTAAACGTACCAGTTTTTACACCTTAATCATGGCAGTTAACTTACTAAATGAAACTAAAATGATGTAATGATACAAGAACACACACACACACACAGAAATACTCGCACACACATATGTATATATAGACACAAATATTAAAGAACTGCATTGATACTATTTAGCCCATTGCAAAGGGATCAGAGTGTTCATACCTTTCACAAGAGTGTTGGTTCGAGAGTAAAGCGTAAAGATATTGAATTTCGAACTTGCTTACTTCGAGGGCGCTGTTCAGTACACAAGGAATTGCGGTACGAGTACTCTCTCAATTCCGTATTTTTTTTTAGCTGGAGTAGAATGTGCCAAATAAGGTTAACTTAATACATATCAGTATTGATTGGGTGCTTTCAGAATTGAATATTTTGTTCAAATTTCGAGTTCTAAAATTAAATTTAAGTGCCTAAAAATTAGAGACATTATTATTCAGGATGGTTTTATTCCATTCGCCCATTAATTGAAATAAACTCAGCTTGATGTCTTTAAATAGGAGGTAAAGGAACAGTGAAGCTTTTTAAAATAAATGAGGTAATCATCGGATGCAAACCGAATTTAAAAACCATAGAAAGTTGTTGGTTGGTTGATTGGTTGTCTTGTTTTACGGCGTATCAACCTTTTCGGGTCATTTAACGCCGAATTAATTCCAACAATTCAGTTTAACATAAGTTTAGATTTGGTTTACAAACAGTTAAATATCAAAACAGTTCAGCTAAATGTCAAAACAGTTCTATTTCAATTAATTCAGATTAGCATAAGTAAACGGTTTAGTTCTATTTGACCCATAGATAGGACCTCATCAAGTGCTACCACTCCGGGCCAGAGTGAACCTGGGAGCGATGGCAATGAAGGGGTATTCTGCATTTTCCAAAGCTCCAGCATTACTGGAACCTCACCATCTGATTATTTAGTATCATATCCACAACACGCTTTGCCGGTGCGCGGTGTCTTACCCCTATGGAGGGAAGTAGTTGGTGTATTCTACTGCCTCAGCCGACTGGGTAAAATAGAAAGTTGAAAGATGGAGCATTCGATGAGGTTAGGTTGGGTTATTTTGTTTCATGTTATATTAAGTCTTGTGCGTTATTTTATGTCAAATCTTGATTTTTTAATATATAGTATGTTATAAGCGAATAGTTTATTGGTAGACATTTTTGTTTTTCACAAAAATTGAAATATTGTTTTTTTTGTTTGTTTTGCTACATATCAACCCATTGCAGGTTATGTATTGCCAAAACTAAAATTTATACTTGACAAATAATTCAAATTAGTTGTGTAGGAACACAGCAGGGACGAACTCATAAGAGATGTACTCTTATGGACCCCCACACATGGCCGTGCAAAAGCAGGACGACCAGCACGAGCATACATTCAGCAGCTATTTGAGGATACGTGATGTTGTCCTGAAGACCTACCTAGGGCGATGAACGATAGGGAGGAATGGCGAGAGAGGGTCAGGGATATCCGTGCTACCAGCGCGATGATGATGATGATGGATGTATAAAATTTATTATTATATTTTGAAATATAAGCCAACTTCCTTCAAGCAAGACACTATAACGTCGATCTTGATAGAGACGAATGGCGAGAGAGAGAGAGAGAGAGAGAGAGAGAGAGAGAGAGGGTAACCAGCGCTAGCAGCACGATGATGATGATGATGGTCTTTGTCCGATGGAGGCGAAATCAGCATATTCAACCATAAAATGCGTCATCGTGTATAAAGCTTGACATGCAAAGCAACGTGTCAGTTTCTCATGTTCAAGCAGAAACGAATGAGTGATTCTCGTGTGGCCTATGCGAAGCTGAGTTGGGAAACCTACTCCTTTCATGACGTTTTATAAAACTATCTCTATTTGCCCAAAGTAGGTTTTATTGACAGGAGCTTATTGAGAGCGTTGTTGCTTTGGCGTAACCGCGATTTCTTTGCAATGTATATTTTTATCTTTAGATCTGTCTATGGAACCCTAAATATGTTGTTGATTGGCATTTTGGGAGCAGCTTTGTCGTTTGAATCAGCCTTGTCATTCCCTTGGATTCTCATGGGAATTAGAATCCAAAGTACAATCTCTCTTTGGTGTTTGATAGGGATATGAATCTATACTAATTTCATGATTAGCGAGTTCTCAAGTTTTCTTTTTCTCAAAACTGTTAATACAAAAAATAAGTTTTAAAGATATGGATTTTTCTTGTTCTTTTTAGTGCTGAAATATAGTGACAGAGACTTGACTCTAAAAATTGAGTGCCTCGTCTCTGGTATTGATTTCAGCATTAAAAATAGATGCTTTATTTGCGAAGTGCGTTTAAGCAATTTTACTTTCATTGCGAATCCCGTTGTGTTCTTATTTTAAAACTTATCTCTAAAAAGATATGGTTTTATAATTTTGCTTAGTTTCTCATTGAAAATAAAGAGATATGTAGCTGTTTCATTGAGATTACTTAGCTTGAAATTTCTGTTACTTAATTTTCTTGGAGAGAAGGTTTGATCTCATGGTATCATATATTCTCTTAACGGGAATTTCTGCCTAATTGATGATTCCATCCGGAGTCCGAGTGGCTTTATTGCATTTTCATTTCTCTGATAAAGATCTTTGTATTTTAGTTTTAAAATACTTTTTTGAGCTGAGTTTTGTGGGCACTAATTTAATTTTATAAAAAACTGTTGCGTTTTGTGTGTTTCCTCGTACTAACTGTCCATTGGGGACATGCTTAAGGCCCCGACAACAAATTTCAAACCTTAACGATGTATGGTTTCAAGCACTTTTCCTTTAGTTTTTAGGACTGACCTGTACGTAAAGCAGCCAGAAATTTAACTCCACACTAAACGGTGGCTCTCTGAAACTAGTAGACAATTTCACCTACCTAGGAAGCAGTGTCTCATCGACCGGGACAGACATTAACACGCGACTAACAAAGGTATGGACAGCTATCAATAGGCTATCGGTCATAGGGAAGTCAGTGGGTCATTAATGGTATAATTGTCTGTGGGGCTCCCATCATGTCAGAACGTGTATCGCGAACCTGTATTTTTAATATAGGCAATATACCTTTCAGACATATTTCTTTCTGATTTCTCATTATGCCATACGTTTAGGTTGTGTCACATGCTTTTTCAAAGTCAAAGAAAATGGCTGACAACTGTTATATTGTTTTCTCACAGCATTCCAGATGTAAGTCTCCAGACGTGCAAGTTTATCTATAATGTTTCTTTTTTTCCTAAATCCTGTTTCGAGATATTTTATCAACTAGTTTTTTTTTCCTGAATAACATAACAGTTTGATATTCATCATCATTTCTAATGTTTTATAAATGCAGCTTGTATTGCAATGGGTCGACATTTTATTGAAATTCAGGTGGAACTTTGATTTTTGGTTAGAAAGATAATGATGGCTTGTGACCATAATGCAGGGAGATCATCTGTTTTCCAAATATTATTGTACATGGACAACAAATACTCTCTTGGTTTTCTAAGGAATTCGTAATGAATCTCATTGGGGCTAACAGCTGTGTTGTCAGCTTTTGCTATGGATTTTTTTTGTGTGTTCCTAGTAAAGAATTAATTGTAGTTTTGGGTGATTTCTGTTTGGAAATTAATTTTTTTTTCTGTTATTTTTCTTTGATATTTTTAAATTTGATTTACGCATTTTTTGAGGATGAATTCAAAAGTGTCTGTTTCTTTTATGTTATTTTGGATGATTTTTTTGCGAGGTACAGTTGTTTTCTTTTCCTGATGATATTGTCATCATATCCCAAATAGTTTTACTTTTAGTATTGATGTTTATTTTCTATGTTAAAATAAGTTTCACTTTAACGAGACCATAGTTGAGTTATATTTGAATAAACCTTCAAATAATGCAAAAACCTTTTTCATCTCTGATAACAAAACTTTAAAAATAAAATAAAAGTGTTAAACACACATACACAAACAATTAATATAAAATTCTTCCTTACACTAATGAGCCTATAAACACCTCGCTGCCTTTAAACTGAACATAAAAAAGTTAAAAAAAAAACAACAACACTACAGTCAGTTTATTTACTTGTTTATTTGTTTTTATTTTTACTTGTTTGTTTATTTTGTTGATCACAGGCGATGCAATCAAAATTTCATTTCACGGCATTCTTGTTTATCTTGATGAACATTTTGGGTACAAGAAATATTCACTCTTAGGTGGCTATTGGAACAATTTTACATTCAATTGACTAAAACTGGAAGGCTCCCTCCCGGTACAAATAGTTTCAGTTGTGCTGGTCAGTTTTTGAACCCTCTAAGAGATCAGGAATTTCAAATGCTGATTTAAAAAAAAAACATGTCTCCTCTTCTAAGAATATTTGTCTGACACATTTTTCTTTCCTCACTAATTGACGTAGTCGTATACTATACTAAAATGTATGAATATCAATATCCCAGTCATCTGGAACATTACGCCGAGGGATAAGACTCCCGTCAACGAGTGTCTTGTATATGAAACTAAACTGAAACGAGTGTCTTGTAAATGAAACTAAACTGAAACGAGTGTCTTGTATATGAAACTAAACTGAAATTTTGAAACTCCAGTCCTGGAACTTGGCCATAACTACAAGGTTCACTGTGAGACGGAAGCGTAGTACAAGTGCAATGGGTCAA
The DNA here is from genome assembly GCA_963585895.1 of Sepioteuthis lessoniana. Classification (NCBI taxonomy): domain Eukaryota; kingdom Metazoa; phylum Mollusca; class Cephalopoda; order Myopsida; family Loliginidae; genus Sepioteuthis; species Sepioteuthis lessoniana. Next base: position 40,183,340 of record OY757912.1, on the reverse strand, counting down.
ACATAACATTTTAATTATCTACGATACTTAAAACCATTTAACTGCGTGCAGATAAAGGCTTAATATTAAATTAAATGATTAGAGATACATAGTAAAGCTTGAAATCATGTAACAGTGTTAATATAGAACTATTAATTACTCCTATGGACCCCCACATATGGCCTTGCAAAAGCAGGACGACCAGCTCGAACTTACAGCAACTATGTGAGGACACAGGATGTAACCCTGAAGACCTGTCGGAGGCGATGAGTGATTGGGAGAAGTGGCGAGAGAGGGTCTGGGATATCCGTGCTGGCGGCACGACATGATGATGATGATGATGAATGCTCGCAATAAATGAAATAATTTAACTGGGAACTAATGATTCTATATCTTTTAAAGTTGTTCCGAAAAAACTATTCGTTAACAAATTATATATATATATATATATATATTGCCATTTTATAACCTACGTCTTTTGATATGACAAAACCCAACCAACCAACCTTAATCATTATCCGTACAAGATTACACAAGGGTTTACTTTGACATATAATCCAACCGACCAATTGAATTTACTATTAAAGAAATATCTGGGAATTGAAATATAGTTTTTGCGATAAATTGTGTGCTAGCAAAAGATTTGGAGTTCTAAGCTACAGGTTTTCGATTTTTAAAGGTCAAAGCGGGTAGATGTTGTTTGCCGGCACATGTCACTGGATGTCAAAATAAAGATCGGCAGTTTGTTTTAGAGTCATCTGTGTGCAAAAAAAAAAAAAGAAAAAAAAAGAATTAAGACAAAAGTTTGGATATATAGCTGATGTTTAGCAATAACATGACACTAAAAAGTTTTAGTGAATATGTGTAGTGAAGGAATTAGTTAAGAATAATTTGAAGAAAATATATAAAATTTTGAAGACCCCCGTCAGTCAGAATAAGAAGTTTGAATCTATCAGTCAAAGGCAGAGTTGGAGACAATAGACGACAAAGAGACCTCAAAGAAAGGGTCACCCCACGCCGAGGTCACACATGCACAGGTTGCGTGCAGAACTGTGAAGAAAGTAACTACGTGCCTGACTTTTTTCGTCTTGCAATGTCTATGCCTATATTTTCGTCTCACCAGATAGGTAGTTCCTGCCGATCTAATAGGCTCAAGTAATTCCTTTAATCAATCCATCTCGTTTCGGCGACAACTAAGAAAAATGTAGACAAAATAAACTTCCGTGTCATGAAAATCAACAGAGCCGTTTTGTTTTGTTTTGTTTTTAAAGGATAACATTAAACCAGTATTATATTTGATACCGTGGTACTATAGCTAAAGAAATAAACTAAAAGAACTTCAGAACTCTACATGATTTCAACTATGCTCCAATATCAAAGAAGTACAATCTTATTTTAAATTCAGTCACTTTTCATAACGTTCAAATATATTGGCTTGTGTTAAACCAATGAATATATTTGTGTTGAATATAAGCAAATCTTTATCTTCCTAATTAATTTCTTAAGTTTACAACATTGGTTCCTCTAAATTTAACTCATGTCAGATATAGTGATTTAAAGTTGGCGACCATAGTCGAGGGCGACGCGAAGGATCATTTTTCAATAGCTTCAACAGTAAGGTGATAGGAAGGGCGCTACTCCTTTTCCTCGATTACTCCACATACTTTGATTCGTACTTTTTATAATGCTGAGTGTTAAGCAAGGAGGCTTCTTGTACCATTTTTTGAGTCTTTGGTATGACTCAACCAAGGATTATACCCCGGCCTCCCGGGTCATTGGGGACCACTCAAGCTACTAGGCCAATGGGCAGCTATGAAAAATGTTGGAACTACTTTCCTACACTTGTTATCAGCATTTAACATGAATCACTCGAAGGAAGAAAACAAAGACTGAATTATGTGTACATTAATACCGTTATAATAAACTACCTTCAAATTAAGGGCTCATACTCGAAGAAAATTGTATTTCATATGAAAGAATTATTTGAAACCATAACCAACAGCCTCCAAACAAAGATGTCCGAGGTGCATACGATAAAATTTCCAGACTTTTTTCGTATGGGCATGAACAATTGTCGTAGACGCTTGAAAATTCAGTATGTTATTGCTATACATTTTATGAGATGATACCCAATTTTTATGATTTCAGCTTCAAATCACCAGCTACAGCAGCAATTGGAATACACCCTGCTAATGCCTGATTGCCAGAGCTGGTGAATTTCAAAAATGCAATCTAGACCTGAGGACACATTAGAAGAACAATAAAATTGTGTTTTAAACTTGGTAAAAATGCCACAGAAACGTATGGAATGCTTCAGACTGCTTTTCGATCTTATTGCATGAATGGAGCATCAGTTTTTGAGTGGCATAAGAGATTCAAGGAAGGCAGGGAGTCTGTTAGGGATGATGAAAGGTGTGGGAGGAGTAAGGAAGACAGTACACCAGAGTTAATTGGCCAAAGGTTTAGGGTTAGGGTTACTTAGTTGAGGTTTTAAGGGAGTTCAGGAAGAGATTCCGCCGGGAGAGGCCAGCACTCTTCAAATCGGGTCAGTGGCCCTTCCTCCAGGACAAAGCACCTGTCCATAACTCCATCCTTGTCACAGACTATTTGACCAAGATGGGCATCAACACAGTTCCTCACCCTCCCGATAGTCCAGACCTTTCTCCCTGTGACTTTTGCTTATTCCTTAATCTCAGAGGCTATCGTTATGAGACAACTGAGGATATGAAGGAGGCTGTGACGAATGTCATTGACACGCTCACACAAGAGGACTTACATGGGGCCATTCCATAAGTTGTTGGAACGGTGCATTGCAGCCGGGGAAGATTACTTCGAAAGGGAGTAGAGTTTAATGTGTGTACTATCAATAAAAGTGCCCATACGAAAAAAGTCTGAAAACTTATCGTAAGCACCTCGTAAGTCCGGAGGCCAAACATAACCCTCAAATAGATACACACGTACTTATATGTACAAATCCTTAATAGAAAGGCTGACTTCATAAAATAGCAACAACTTAACTCATTCAACTCTACGGAATTTTTAATTACCAACAGAAGTATGAACCGAAATATTATATAAATTACTGTAAAAGTACAAATATATCGCCCAAAGATGCTTTAGTCTTGTTGTTTTATAGCATATCAACCATTGTTGGTTATTCAATGCCAATTCTTGTTTATGCATTCATATCCAACATATGATTTGCAAACACATTTTGTAGAGCTATTTTCAAACAGGTATGAGCTCATTTTTTGTACACAGTTAAATGGTTTCAAGTATTTCTATCTAACATAAATAATTCTTTTTAATATTAATGATTGGTTTGCACACGGTGAAGTAGATATAAGTATTGCTATTTAATAATCATTTTATTCAACATTACTCATTCGTTATTTCACAGTTAAGTATTTCCAAGTATTGCTATCAATCACTAACATTTTAGTTAAACAACAGTCATTTGTTTACACACAGTTAAAGGATCAAACAGTTCTATTTCAAACAAGTCAATTTGGCATAAGTAATTTGTTAGCTATCAGTTTAAATGTCAAACAGTTCGATTTGATCCATAGATATGACCCTGTTAGGTGCTTCCACTCTGGGCTAGAGTGGACCTGGGAGCGATGGTAATGAAAGGTTACTCCGCATTACCCAAAGCTCCAGCATTACTGGAGTCTCTCATCATATCCAGGACATTCGTTGGGAGGTGGTCTTACCGCCATACAGAGATGCAGTCGATGTATTCGACAGCCCCAGCAAACTGGGCTATATTATACAAAGAAAGAATTAAACATAAATGTCTTTGGCATAAAATAAGCAAAGTGTTCAAATACCGTCAAATGCAACAAACCAAGTAGCCAAATTAAGGCATTGGACACTGTAAACCAGGATGCCCTGGGAAAATTCTTGGTATGATTGGTTGGTCTCTTATTTTGATTGGTTTCACAGCGTGCGTAATTTGATACCTAAGTCAGTGAACTGCATACTTTCTTTTAGAGGACTTATGGCACTGTTGTGGCCTTGAAGGACAAAAAAAGAATAACACAAAGAGATGTAAGGTTTACAGCAGTATATACTTATAGAAATACAGACAGTAACGCTTACCGGAAACCGACAAGACTCACTTGACTCGTTTATCGAGTCAGTCACTATTTATAGTCTCGGGAAGGGTCCATGCAGTGACGCCATGGGGTTATATCACCATAACAGTCACTCAAACAAACTTTAATTTCCTTCAGTATAGTAGTTCTTGCCAACGGAAAAAAGAGAAAGGAAGAATTTGCGTTCGTTACAATATAATAAACTATTACATTAGAGACATTTAAATTAATACTGATCTAATGAAAAGAAGATTCTAATTTTTAACATACGGTTGGAAAGATGCGTGAATTTCTCAGATTGTACAAATATTTTCACCCTATTTCCCAACCCCTCCGCTCGGGCAGGATATGACAAAAGGTCAAATTTTAAGCGGAGTTTAACGGGTTTGAATTCAGAATTTCCTTCTCCTACACTAGTTGTCTCACCAAGGCTCAAGTCCTACTATTTACTCATAGCTGGAGTGAGAATAATAGGATTCATACCTTTCCCAATGGTATTAGTGCTATGGAAATGCAATCAGCCTCGTCCCGGATTTGAACTCGTGTCGCCGTGTCCATTTCCTACGACGATAACCATTACACCACGGGCACCTCCACAAATATTTTTACGAAATAAAATGTTATTTCATGATTTTCTTTCCTTACTAAAAAAAGTATTTTAGACACTTGGGACATAAAATGACTAAATCAAACTAGAGATATTGTTAACAATTTTAAAGTCTCATGCGAATCTTAAAAGCTAAAACGAGTTCAAATGGCTATGGTGGTAAAACGAAAAGGGGGTTATTGTTTTACTTTCTTCTTATATCCAGAATTGATTGGTAAACGTAATGGGAAGCCAAAGATAGAATACTAAGCTTGTTTTTATCAGATGTTTATATATGTAATAATTTACTGAGTCTTTTGCTTAGATGTGGCACAAAGCCATATGAATGGTTGGTTGGTTTCTTTGTTTAATGGCATATCAACTCTTTTTAGGTTATTTAATGCCAAAGATATTCTCCTAGAAGAACAGTAGTGGTACTATTTAACCCATAGCTGGGAGGATAAGGGGATTCATACCTTTCCCAAGGGTATTTGCCCGAAAGTGAACGTAATAGCGCGACTGGAGTACGAACTCGCGTACTACGATTCCGCAATCCATCACTTTAACCATTACACCACGAGGACCCCCCCATATGAATGGGGTACCCAGTGAGACTCGAACTCACTATGAGTCACCCTGGTTGTTTGTATCTGTATTTATTATTATGGAATAAATGTAGTATTTTACTTATTATTATTTCCCTATATATACAAACAAAACCGATCGAAGTGTGTATCAACCGAGAAAATCATGATGAATATTATCAATAAATCGTAGAATATAGCAAAAAAACTTACTGAAATCATAAATAAGATTAATTAATTAATGTTAACGACATGTCAATATATCTTTGCTTATTTTATGCCGAGAAATATGGGAATCTTATTCTTTTCCGTGTCATTTTTTCTTAAGATTTTTTGTGAGCTATTTTATTAAATACTAATAATTCGAAAACAGATCTATGTAACTCATGCTTGAGACCCTAACCGAGTCAGAGAGGACGAAGGAGTAATGGCAATGAGGGAGAAATCTATTATTTTTGATTTTCAGTAATTGACGCTCATCATCAGATGATATTTTACGGAGGTGCCCGTGGTGTAGTCGTTATCGCCGAAAAAATGAACACGGCGATACGAGTTCAAATCCTGGACGATACTGATTGCATTTCACATAGCACTAATACCCTTGGGAAAGGTATGAATCCACTTATTCTCCCTCCAGCTATGGGTAAATAGTAGGACAGACTAGGTTCTTCAGCCTTGGTTAGGCAACTAATCTAGGAGAAGGAAAACTCTGAATTAAAACCTGTTAAACTCCGCTTAAAAATTGACCTCGTGTCATATCCTGCCCGAGCGGAGGGGTTGGTAAATAGTATCAGGTGATATTTTCTGTCATACTCTAAAACCTCTTTTTTGAGGGGTATCTTACCCCTCTGCAGGGGATACAATCAATATATTCCTTATCTTGCCGATAGGGCTATGAATACAGAATTATCTGTCTTATTATTCATAAAAACATGAGAGCAAATGAAAGTGTTGATGTGCTGAAAATTGCAGCGGGTTAGACGACATTTTAAGCATGAAATAATCTTTACAAAACTAGGGATCGACTTATAAGGGAAGGTTATGCCAATGGTCCGTCATACCAAAGACTTTAAAAATGGTACTTGATACCTCTTTGCTTTACACTCATCAATAAAGGTACGAATCAAGGCTAAAGTGGAGCAATCCAGGGAAAGGAGTCGAACCTTCCCCTACACCACGGTGTAGTAACTACTGGAAAGGGAGCCTTCTGGTCACCCTCGACAACGGTCACCAACCTTACTTTACTTTTTTTATCTATAATCCAAATATTTTCCAGTGTTCAATCCTTGGTAAAGTTTTGGATTTTAGACCTGCCGTATATACGTCGATCTAAGTTTTGCTGAGAGTTTTCAGGTTTAAAAGGTCGACTTATACGCTGCAATTTACGGTATTTGCTTAATACATCTTACTCGTGATACAACGATTTAGGTAAACATCTAATGACTAAATTAATTCTCTTTTTCTTGATGGATGTTTTGAAGTGACATTTTTCTACTTCAAAGCTACTTTCCTCTCTCTTTCCCCCTTTTTTAAACGTATGTATGTCTATAGATGTATATATTTTTTTCTTAAGTTGTCCAATCAGAAATCGTATTGTATCGATATCGTTTCGTTGCACAGTGATTTTTTTTTGCGTCATTACTCCTGCATGATCGATTTCCTTATCCAATGACGGCTATTACTTGTCCCACTACCAAATTGATGCCAACGTTTCTAAAGGCAGAAGATTGATCACTTGGGATTAAGAAAAAAAAAGTGCCTACTTGTTTCAATTCAGATTTTCTTCCTCTTAAGATACATTTACTCAAGAAAACTCATGATTACGATTTTAAGAATAAAAGCTAAGATTTTTCAAGAATTCAACTTTTACTCTATTGTGTGCAAGCGCAGTCGGCTGGCACTGCATCTCTGCAGACTGGTAAGACCTCCCCTCCTCAAAGAGTGTCCCAGGTATGACACTAAACCATCTAATGGTTAGGCTCCAGCCTAGGAGCTTTGGGGAATTTGGAATACCACTTCGTTGCCATTATTCCCAGATCCATTCTGACCGGAGTGGTAACATCTGATAGGGTTCTATCTATGAGTCAAAAAGAACAAACTATGTGTACAAACTAATGATTGATATTAAATTGTGACTGATATATAGCAATGCTTGAAACCTTTTTATTGTATGAGGTGTCCTCGTAGTTTATGGTTAAATCGCTGGACTGCGGGATCGGAGGAAGCGAGTTCGAACTCTTGTGGTGGAATTACGTTCACTTTCGGACAAATACCTTTGGGAAAGGTATGAACCCCCATATCTATCCAGCTATGGGTTATATAGCATCACTTCTGTTCTTCTAGAAAGATGGCCTTGCCATTAAATAACCCATGAAGGTTGGTATGCCATTAAGCCATAACCAAACCAAAGCATTTTAGGTGAATGCAGAAAAAAAGCTCAGCCTCGTTTAAGAATGATATTAATAAAATGTGTTTACAAATCATATATATACATATTAGTGTAAACAGGATTTTTCATTGAATAACCTACCGAAGTTGATATGCCATGAACCCAAACCAAACGGAAACCGATCCGTTGTACGCATGCGCATACTAAAATATGCTTTAAAAAACAATTTCATTTTTAACTTCGCGAACACTTGAAATTATTTGAATTAAATTTAATTGATTGACTTTAGCAGAATTTCAACCCTGGAGTTTAGGGAATCGCGTCCATTGTACATTTATATTTGTATTTTCAATGATTCTACCTTATAGTATTCCTACCAATAAAAATAATCTACACGTACTTGTAGTGTTTCAAATAATCCTATCAAACTCTGATAATCTTATGGTTTCAAATGATTATTTTTATTTAATAATATCCATTTATTTGCACACAGTTAAATGATTTCAAGTAACTAATGATAATCCTTAGTTAAGCATTATCATCATCATCATCTACGCCGCTAACACAGATTTCCCTGAGTCTCTCTCCCTCCCTCCGTCCCAATCATTTATCGTACCCGGTAGGTTTTCCAAACTACATCCTGTGTCCACACAGAGCTTAAGTTGATAAGTTCTTGCTGCTCGGCCAACACTGGGTGATAGGGGTTTTTTTTTAGGTTTTATGGCATATCGACCTTTGTAGGTTATTTAATGCCAAATCTATTTTTATACAAATAATCAGTTCTATTTCAAACAATTCAGTTTAGCATGAGTACACAGTTTGATTGTCGAAAACATTTCAATTTCAGGGTATTCAGTTTAGTCAAACAGTTCCAATTCAGCCAATTCAGTTTAGTATAAGTATAGATTTTGTTTACACACAGTAAAATGTCAAAACAGTTCTATAATAAATATTTCTGTCTCAATGTCAAAAAACATTTCAATTTCAAACAACTCAGTTTAGCATGATAACGCAGTTTAAATGTAAGTACATAGTTTAATTGTCACAAACATTTCTATTTCAAGCTATTCAGTTTAGTCAAACAGTTCTCATTCAAACAATTCAGTTTAGTATAAGTATGCAGTTTAGTTCTATTTGACCCATAGATAGGGTCCTATCAAGTGCTACCATTCCGGGCCAGAGTAGACCTGTGAGCAATGAAGGGGTCCTCTGCATTCCTAAAAGCTTCAACATCACTGGAACCTGACCATCAGATTGTTTAGTGTCACATCCGGACACTTGTTGTGGGGTTTTACCCCTCTGCAGAGGTGCAGTCGGTATCTTCTACAGCTCTAGTCAACTGGTCAATCCATGTGTCGGGGTCCAAAAAGCAAGGACGAACTCATTAGTCACGATAACGCAACATAATTGTTTTTAATACAAGTAATTTACAATTGCATGACATCAAGTATTTGGATCAAATATGAGCGATTTTCAAAAATATCAATCCAGCCCACAGATAGAACCCTAAGACGTTCCACTCCGTGTCAAAATTAACCTGGTAATAATTGGAATAAATGGGTACTCAATACCCCACAGATCTCCAGAACAGGAGCCGCACCATCGGATACATTCTAGTGTCATGCCTTGAATGTCCCTAGTTGAGGACTGTTACTCTTCGGTTTGAGACACAATCAACGTATTCTAAGATCTACAGATACGGCAGTTTTATCTAAATAAGAAATATGAAAGTAGTTTTGTTTAATATTTAGATATATAGTGAGCAGCACATCTCTATCTACGTTATATTTTCAAATAAAAAGAAAATCAATTCATCCAAAATAAAAGATACCGGTATTTTATAAGTTCTGGTAGAAAAGTATAAAGAAATAAATGAAGGTCCATGTGGCGTAACTGCTCTCCATACACAGACTCGTTGACCCAAGTTCGAATCCTGCACGCCCCGTTGGTGGAGTTAAGAAAACGCTGAATGTATCCTCCGCAGACAGATAAGACCCCAAAACTCCAAGGAAAAGCGTGTCCTTGGGATGAAACTAAAATGCATCTGATAGTGAGTCTGCATTTACAGAGATCTGGGGTTTGTGGAGAACCCCATAACTGTTATTACTCCCATGTCCACTCTGACTCAGTGTTAGGACGATCTATCGGTCAAAGGGAGCTAAACCCTTTTCTGTTTCAGGCGGAGTTACCTCCTACCTTTTGACCCCTACTGTTTTGAGTTCTCGTGCGAATATGCGAGAACGGGGTGAGATTACGGGTGGCAGCGCGAACGAAGGATGACTTCAAATCCGGGAAAACAAATGTGGAATTAATTTACCTTTTCCTGAGGGAGCTGTGAAACACAGCTCAGCCCATATTGATAAAGGTATTGCGTACCATCAAAATGTGTTTATCCTTGTAAATAAATGTTCTAGTCTAGTCAACTGTAAGTACTCTATTCATTTTTCCACTACTATGTCTGTCATCGATGTGTTACACACACACAAACACACACACATACACCATATTCGTCTTGGGATAGATCTTCTGTAAGACACATTATTAGTTATGGTGTTTCGACACCTGCAGATGCAACACTCAGAATGGTAGTACATGTTATTGTCACGTTTATGGCTCTGTTTAAAAGTCATTCGTTTTCTATGAGAATGTTGTATAGCCATCATCATAACATAATTTACGAACTTCAGTGAACAAACGAACACACTTCTTTATAAAATATGTATTTCTCACACTTTATTCTCGATGTTTCTGTGGTGTGTGAGAGATGTATGGAGACAGGGACAGACTGCAATTTTGATCAAACTTTTCTCTTGATCCTAACACGCTGTGTTATCTTCAAGAACCCCCTTAGCATTTCTTCCGCATCTTGGCTGGGGTTGCTCAAGCTGCAAGCTGGTTCTCACTCTGGCTTTCCTATCACCAACTAACTCAACTGCCACCGGCACCTGCCTATATTCTTTCATAACGCCCACTTGGTTCCGCTTCTTCTTCCGCCTGGTGCATCTCTTGACTGACCGCTCGGTCAACGGTCAATATATAACAACTTTATATAGAGCTAATATTATGGCCAAGAGCGAGTCTACCGAGATTTCACCAAACGGCTGCTCAGGATTGCACAGATGGATATGAGGCTAAACCCTGAGGGATTGGAATTAACTTTTGTTCCAATTACTCCCAGAGTGCCTGTTAGCATTATATTTACGAATCGTGTAGACATGTTTGAAAATTATAACTATCAATAACAAATATAAAGAACAATATCAATAAGTAGATATTATTTGAACTAGATAGGAAAACCTTATTCACAAACAAATCATGATAATCAATTATCATCAACAATACGTGAAGTTAGCACGGATTCTCTTGTGTGTATCTGGCCATCTATCCCTATCAGCCATTGCTCTTGATAGGTGTTCCAGACGGCACTCCGCATGTCCATATTTAGGAGTCCACATAAGAATGTCATTTATAATTTTCTCAAGCAGTGACCAGCATATCTTGCTCGTCTTACTTGAACAGCTTTTTTTTAGGGGTGCAGCTATCAGAATTCATTTGAAAATAGCATACAACGTCCGAGTTTAGCTCCCATCCAGGTTTTTCTCAGAACAATTCGTTAAAATCAAAGTGGTGCATGCATACAATAGTACTGACACAGCTACAACTTGAATTAATTTTCTTCTAATTTTATCTAAGAGATTAGGTTTGCATATGTAAAATAACCAGTCCAGAGTACTCCATAGATGATGTATTGTTTATTTTAATATCGCTTTTGGAAGATAAGATATTGCTTTCGAGGTATGTTATTTGCTCTATTGATTTCTGAGTCATGCTATTCGTTATCCTTTTAATCTTATGAAAGTTTTTCCCTCCAGCGTTGGCTGATAGTTTCTCCCAGGAGTTTGAGTCACAGCAAGAGTCCTCAAGTTTCCTGGACTCTCCTCAGTAATCCAGACCAATCTTACAAAATGCTGTAGTCTAGATGGTATCTACTGGCCTACAGATTTCTTAATATTCTAGTTTTTTTATCAATCCTTTGGGGATTGTTCCGAGTACACCAATTACAATTGGTATCACCGACCTCTTCATGTTTTATAGTATTTGTAGTTCTCTAGTCAGGGCAAGATATTTATGCCCCTTTTCACTTTATTTTAATTTTACTTAGTTGTCTGTCGGGATGGCAGAATCCTCTATTCGGCAAGTTCTCTCTTTTGGTTGATGATTATCATTTGGTAAGGTCGTCTGGCTGAGATTAGATGATCCGTTTGTATCTTAAAATCCCAGAGAGTTTTATGTGTCTCATTCTCAAGACCGATTCTAGGTTGTGCATATACCACTTTTTCATATGGCTAATATTATTATGAGAGTTTTTCACTCCAGCATTAGCTGATGGTTTCCCACAGGAGTTTGAGTGACAGCAGATTTCCTCAAGTTTCTAGGACTCTTAGTATTCTGGCCAATCTCAATAATGCTGTCGTTTGGATGAACTCCACCCATCTTCTTATTTACAAGTCCGCCACTCCGAATAAAAAATATTTGGGGACTGTACCGAGTGCACCAATTGCAATTGTCATCATTGTCACTTTCATGTTCCATAGATTTTTTCAGTTCTTAAGCAAGCTCTAGGTATAATATCTCTTCTTTGCTTTCTTTCAGTTTTACCTTGTGGTCAGCCGGAACGGCAAATTCCAATATTGGGCAGGTTTTGTTTTTGTTGACTGTCCTAAGTCTGGTCGTCTGGCGGAGATTTAGTGATCCCTTTACTATTATTATTACTAACATAATGTGTGCGAAAATGATTATTATATTAAGATGAATAGTTATTTCATCCTATATAATTCGTTGCAAATCATTGATATTAGATAGGAATACTGAAAGCCATGTTACTATATTAGTTGAATCAAGAGAAGTTACTTCAGACTCCGATTGTTGGCTAATGGTTATTATTAAAGGAATTACAATTTGAAACATTGTAATTTCTTGCAAAAAAGGAAAAGATATAGGCATTGAATAACAAAACGAAGGTTGAATTCAGTAAAAACAACCAAATAAACAATCAATATATATATATATATATATATATATATATATAATAGGCAACGGAGCATTTCGAGAAACATGAATACCGAGCGCTGATTGAATTTAACATCTTCCTTTCAGCAGAGAATGAAATCACGGAAGACTAAAGCGATTGCTATATTTTAAGAAACTGCTTCAAAACAGGCAGTTGGAAACAGGAGGTACGTTGAATTATTTTTCTTTCATGGTCACATCCTGCAAACCTTTAAATAGCCCGCACGTGCACATACTCATGTACGTTTCCTTATCTTTCTCTCACTCTTTCTCTATCTTTCTCTTTCTCTCTCTCTTCTCTCTCACTCACACACACTCTGTCTCTATCTCTCTCTCTCTCTCTCTCTCTATATATATATATATATATATATATATATATCAAGAAACCTTCTGCATGATTCATTATTTCATGAAATGAAACTCACCAACACGTAACTGGATATGGCTTCACCAATTTTTCGACATTTTTGCTCTTCCTATTGGTTTCTATTGATTTCTTTCGTGCTCCCAACCTGATTCCTAATTTGCAAGAATGTCTTCTAAGAGTAATCAGCTTAAAGTCTGCAGAAGTGACACACACGAACCCTGAATCGGATTCCAGAGAAAATTGAGGCCGTATCACAAATACTGGATAAGTCTTGACATTTTATCCGTTGGCACAAGATCGAAGAAATAATTAACCCTAAAAATGATCTACTCGTCCTAATATTATTCTCGTACGTGAGGAATACTTTGAACTTTTCTAAACATGGGTGTTTTCAAAAGTATTAGCAGTATTATTGCTTTGGTTGAGGATAAAATAGGAACTTTATGTCCACAATAGTGATATTTCTATCATATTAACTTTTTTATTTTCTAATTGTTTCGGCCCTAAAACAAGTAAATATATATATTATAACTTTTACAAATAGTTAATTTTCTTTAAACCGATGACTGATGTGCAGTAGTACTGATCAAACTAAAATACTGATCTAAAAAAAAAAGTCTAATAATAAAATTCTATACACATGCAATATCGATATAAAAAAGAAAAAAGACCCACTGAGTTTGATACGTCTTATAACAGAAAAAAAAAACAAACAAACGAAAATCCTGATTACCAAACAATTCAATTCAACTATTGCATATAACATTCTAATGAATTCATCCCTAAAATGTTATTGGCTTTAAATAGCCCATTGAGGTTGATATGCCGTATATCAAAACAAACAACCAAATCTAAACCGATGACAGCAATATTTTCTTATTTCTTACTTCAGTTATTGTTATGGTAATTTACTTACGCATGGATGAACTCTCCTAGCTATAAATAGCAGCAGGTCTGCTTTTAGGTAGAAGGCAATATTCCAACCGACAGACCTGACAGTCGGACCGAATAGTTTCACTGGTAAGCCATTCATTTGTATATGTTGTACTACTGTTCTTTCTTAATATATTTCTTGAACTCAGTTCCTTTCTTGTGTCTTTATTTCTGGCCCCTAACAAGACCATAACAATTGTAAAATTATATTATCAAAGCGAATATCATTTGGTAACATTTCATTACCAAACGCTACGGTTTGAAACAAAAATAACAAAAAAAAAAGCTACTTATCGTTCAACAAAATCAAATTACAAAAATATATTTTAGAGTTGAATTGATTTGTGAAGGTTTCATATTCATACTCTTTGTTTCATTGCGATGGATTTTGGAAATAAATAATGTTCAATAATTTCAGGTTTGATTGTATGATATTCCTATAGAAATGTTGAAATATCTGTATTCTTGGTTTTGTTAGAAATTTAGCATTTAATCAAAAATGCTATGTTAAACTTGTTTATGGATAACGTTGGTGGGTGTATTGGTTTTACGACAAATCAACACTTGCTGGATTATTTAATGCCAAACAAAGTCTTCTCTTTGAGCAATTCAACTGTTGCATAGCCATAATACAAAAACAAGCGGAAACATAATCAAACAATATACGAACTTAAATGAACAAACAAACACACTTCTTTATAAAAATATATCTCTCACACTTTATTCTCGAAAGGGTTGATGTTTCTGTGGTGTGTGAGAGATGAGTGGAGACAGGGACAGACTGCTATATTGACCCAACTTTTCTTTTGACCATAGCACGCAGTGTTATCTTCAAGAACCTACTTAGCACTTCGTCCGCATCTTGACTAGAGTTGCTCAACCGGGGGTCGCTGATGGCAACTTTCTGTAGCGTAATGGCTAAAGTGCCGAATTGCAGTTTCGAAGTAAGCGAGTTTGAAATCCAGTGGATCTATTACGATCACTTCGTACTCATATTCATTGGGAAAGGTAGGAACCCCCTAATCCTTTTATTCATGGGTTAAATAGTATCACTACTGTCCCTCATCAAGGATTGCTCTGGTATTAAATAATCCACGAAGGTTGATCTGCCATTAAACAAAGAAATCAAACCAAATAAAATTTTCCGACTTATAAAGAAATTATTGTAAGGAAACATATAAAAATTGATAGTGAACACAATGGAACATCCATTTAACATTTATTCCGATAAAAATAAATACAAATATAATTTATGCTAAGTACACATTAAATTAACTAAAATGTAACAATTTAATAAGATTTTCATATTTATTTTAACTGCACTCAAACGAGGGCAGTGGCTAATGATAGGTTTATGATTATTTGTTTGCACACATTTATATCGTTTCAAGTATTCTTATTAAATACAAATAATGGTCACACACGTATATGGTTTTATGTATTTCTATTTTATACTAATTATTCATACAAAATAATATGATTTCAGTTAACTGTTTTTATTCTATGATGATAATCATTTGCTTTCACACAGTTATATGGTTTCAAGTTTTCCTATTAAAAAATGGGCACACAGTTATATGGTTCAAGTATTCACATAAATTATAAACAATGCATACACAGTTATGTGATTTCAAGTATTCATATTAAATACAAGTAATGCATATTCTGTTATATGGTTTAAAGTATTCATAAAGTATTCATTTTAAATATAAATTATGTGCATTTAGTTATATGGTTTCATGAATTTGTATTAAATACAAATAATGCATACACTGTCATATGGTTTCAAGTATTCATATTAAATATAAATAATGCGCGTTCTATAACGTGATATGATGGGTACAAGATATAAAAGGTCGTAAGGTAAATTTCTGAGAAAGGAGAGATAGTAGAAAAATTATAAGAAAAAGCAGACACGGAACGACTTGCTGCCTTCTGGTGAGTTATGCCAAAGCACACGTTGTTGATCAGCTGGTCATGGGTAAATGACTTAGGTAATTAAAGATGATTAGGAAAAATCCAGAGGTCTCATATCTTCTGCGCAAATGGGGAACCACCGGAAATGGATATGTTCTCCATCTGACTATAGGCGGAAGTAAGGGGATGACTACGGTTTGATAGTTAATTATATAACCGTTACGCTATGTGTCCTGCTGGACATAGCGTAACGGTTATAGGTGTTGGTTCCCTAAGCTTCTGAGGAGACAATCATCTTGTGGTGGCAGGTTCAATCCTGACTACAGGCGAGTAACAAAACTAGGATACTTATCACTTGTACCCGGTTATGGCTAACGGAATCAGAACAGCCGACCCCGTGGATTCAATAAAGGACGTAGTTCGAAGTTCCGTCTAGGTTCCCGAGTTCGACAAACACCTGAAGAAGGCCGGATGATATATCGGCCGAAACGTTATGGAAATATCAATAAAGATGAATACAATAGTCCGAAAACCCTTAATGATAAAAATCATCAAGCTTCATCCCCAAAATTCAGACAACAAATGTTTTTTTATGCTTGCGTTTCTTAGTGTTTGTGTGTCCTTACGTCTATATGCGAGTGTGTCTCTGTGTGTGCGCTTAGATATGTTTGTGTTTGTCTGGGCGTATGTGTATGTTTATTTATAGTGTTTTTTGTGTGTTTGCATGTCTGCTTATGAGCATGTGAGTGTGCTAACAAATGTGTATGCACGCTTATGTATGTGTGTGCTTGTTTATTTGTGTGTATGCGTGTTTGCAAGCGAGTGTGCTTATGTGTTGGCGTATGAGCTTGTGCTTGTGCGTGCGCCTTTTACTAAGTGCATGTTTGTTTCTGAAAGAGCTTATATATGTGTGTGTGTTGCTATGTGCGTGTGTTTTTCTATGTGTGTGTGTGTGTGTGTGTGTGTGTGTGTGTGTTAATGTATGTTTATGTGTACTTATGTATATGTGTGTTTGTGTATGTGTGCTTATATATGAGTGGATTTGTGTATATGTTTTAGTGTGTGTGTGTTTTTATGTGTGTGTGCTTATGCATGTGTCTGTCTGTGTGCAATGAATGTGTATGTGTGTGTGTGTGTATGTGTGTGTGTGTGTGTGCGTGTGCGTGTGCGTGTGTTTATGCGTTTATGTACTTATTCGCTTGTGTGTGTGTGTGATTGTGTAAGCGTGCTTATGCATGTGAGCATTTGTTTGTTTTATGTGTGGCTCTAATTCTCTGTGTATTTATATATGTATGCATGTATGTATGTATGATTGTGTGCATATGTGCGTGTGTGAGTGTGTTTCAATAAAGTGCTAATATTCACTTAGCAGAATACTTTATACAGTAATGTAATTATTGCTTTTCCTAAAAGACAATTGTACAAATGATATTTTTTCTTTCAGGGTAAAAAAAGATACTAAAAAAAGTATCCTGTAAAACTGGGGAAAATAACAACATGCAAAATGTTTTTATGAAATAATCGTATATGTTAGAGAATTTCTATCAATGCTGAAATATGAACATGAAATAAATATTCAACAAAAAGATTTTTAAAAATGACGTAACATTCTGATTAGCTTCTCCCAACTTATGCAAATACTTTTATGTACTTCCAAAATTTATGTATTTTCAACTTTTATATACACCCAACTTTTATGTAATTTCAACTTTTGCATATACATTTAAGTACTTCCATTTTTTACGTACTTTCAACATTTATGTACTTTCAACTTTTATATACACCAAACTTTTATGTAATTCCATTAATTTTTGCAAATTTTTGCAAATACGTTTATGTACTTCCACCTTTTATGTACTTTCAAATTTTATGTAGTTCCAATTTTTTCAAATACATTTATGTACTTCCAACTTTTACGTACTTTCAACTTTTATTCACACCCAACTTTTATATAATTCCAACTTTTAAAA
This sequence comes from Sepioteuthis lessoniana, assembly GCA_963585895.1. Lineage (NCBI taxonomy): Eukaryota > Metazoa > Mollusca > Cephalopoda > Myopsida > Loliginidae > Sepioteuthis > Sepioteuthis lessoniana. The sequence continues at coordinate 40,165,448 of OY757912.1, read as the reverse complement.
ATACATTTACCTACTTCCAATTTTTATGTATTTTCAACGTTTATGTACTTACAACTTTTGCAAATACATTTATGTACTTACAACTTTTATGTACTTTCAACATTTATGTATTTTCAACATTTATGTAATTCCAGCATTTGTAAATACATTTATGTACTTCCAAATTTTATGTACTTTCAACTTTTGCAAATACATTTATGTACTTCATATTAGAGTTTCTTACTGATGCAGTTTGGCCAGAGATGACATATTTCATCATTCGATGACCGGGCGTGACTTCAATTGACCTCCGCGGTCATACATAGTTTACATTATATGTATATTTACCCAGCCCCTTCGCCACAGGCAGCATGTGACACAAGGTCAATTCTAAGCGGAGTAGTTTGCGTTATATGTTATAACTTGAGTTTGCTGACGAAAATTTGAAGATTTAGGAGATTCCAATCTCTTTAAGAGCTGGCGGCATATTCATACTACACAGGAATTTTTCATTTTCGCGGGCTCTTAGATAACCGGAAGCCGATCTATTTTGACGGCATTGCCACATCCTTATAGATGTGCACTGTGGAACGCTCTCAGGCCTACGTAATTAAATTTTATATATATATATATATATATATATATATATATATATATATATATATATATAGGTGATGTTAGTAATGTATTATGGCGCTTGTAATACAACTCCAACCAAAAAATTATGGAATTATAAGAATTAGAGGACGCTCACAGAGGATTTACTATCTAAATAAATAAATGTAATGACAGAGAAGACAAAACTTGTATCGTATTTGATCGATGAGCATTCTGGCTTCATAAAGTAGACCTTAAACTAACTAGATAACATCATCTAAATATTTGGCATAAAGCTTTTTTCAAATCTTGCAGAAGAATATATTATGAAATAACCAAATGATGAGGAACATTTTGTAGAATCCATTGGCACAAAAAATTATTCATTCATAGTAAACTCTTCTAAAGATTTTATGACAGCTTTCTTTCCTTTAGGCATGTATTTCACTAATTCTCAAAAATATATATTTGTATATATATAGGTAAATAGTAGGACAGACTGGGTTCTTCAGCCTTAATGAGGCAACTAGTCTAGGAGAAGGGAAACTCTGAATTCGAACCTGTTAAACTCTGTTTAAAAATTGACCTTGTGTCATATCCTACACAAGCGCAGAGGTTGGTATATATATATATATATATATATATATATATATATATATTGTCATCTACAGACAAACTGTTTTGTTCTATCAGAACTCTTCAGTGTGGCTAGACACGCAGGACGCTCGAAGTCGGGATCGAGACCCATCCAACTTTAAGTCTCAGACCACTCGGCCAACAAGCGGACCAAATTGGCAAAGGGAATTTTTAAGCTATTTATGCAGCAACAGCAGCAGTGTCCGTTTGTTTATATTCTTATACCCCATCGGCTACCAGAGTACTCAATTCTTTCGAAGAGCTTTGCATTATGCGAGCGGCGGCCGACAATTCCTTCGCTAGAGTTCTCAACCCCCATGAGGGAGCGTATATATTGTCATCCACAGACAGACTGTTTCGTTTTTGTTCCTACTTTCTCGAATAGTAGTTAAAAGACTTTCTTTGGATAATGGAATATTCTCGAAGATAATTATGAAAATTTTTCCATCATGAATTTTTGACAAAATTTAGATCTAGACCTTTCGTTGATCATGTCCTACCTTTTCTGAAGAAAAACCGTTGTCCTTCTTGCTGCATCATCGTCCCGAAAAAGGACTTAATCTTGAAGTCATTTTGTTTTTTTCTCACGAGGTTTTCTGATGTTTGAGTATAAATATGATGCTTGAACTCTGAATCATCCTTCTGTGGCCCTATAAACGCTTCTCTCCTTAGATGCACATATTCAATTGAAGTAGTGCATGTAGGTGCTAGCGTGTTTATATTTATATATATTCATACAGGCTCAGTGTATATGTGCATATATTTATGTACGTGTAAGCATCACAGTATTCGGATGTGTCGGCAAAGGCGTTGCATGTATGTATGTATTGTCATGGATATGGATGTATAATAATAGCATAAGGAAAACTAAATCAGTAGGGAGGTTAGCAGATTTTAACAGATTATAAAATAGAAAGAGGAAACTTTCCTGATGAGAATGAAATGGCTATTTTTGAATGTTCGTAAAAACCTAAAATGTTCAGTACTAAAAAGGTCAAAGGTCAAAAATATAATTTTCTAAAAGAGATTTTTCTAAATTCCGTGAGGTCCAAGCATGGAAAATACTTAAATGTCTAAGTGTGTACGAGCGAGTTAGTCTGTATGAGTGAGTGTGCGTCTTGGTGTCACGTATATCTGTGTGTGTGTATGTGTGTGTGTGTGTGTGTGTGTGTGTGCAAGTATATCTGTATCGGTATGTGTGTGCGTAAGTGTATTGTATTTGAGTATATGTGTATGTATGAGCAAGTACATCATTATCGGTATGTGTGTGCATATGTGTAGCTTATTTATGTATATGTGTATGCATGTGCAAGTATATCTGTATCGGTATGTGAGTGCATATGTGTAGCGTATATGTATGTATGTATGTATGTACGTGTGTGTGTGCAAGCATATTTGTATCGGTATGTGTGTGCATAGGTGTAGCATACATGTATGTATGTGTATGTGTGTGCAAGTGCATCTGTATCGGTATGTGTGTGCATGTGTAGCGTATATGAATGTATGTATGTACGTGTGTGTGTGCAAGCATATTTGTATCCTTATGTGTGTGCATAGGTGTAGCATACATGTATGTATGTGTATGTGTATGCAAGTGCATCTGTATCGGTATGTGTGTGCATATGTGTAGCGTATATGTATGTATGTATGTGCGTGTGTATGCAAGTACATCTGAATCGGTATGTTTGTACAATAAGTGTAGCGTATATGTATGTATGTATGTACGTGTATGTGTGCAAGCATATTTGTATCGGTATGTGTGTGCATAGGTGTAGCATACATGTATGTATGTGTACGTGTGTGCAAGTGCATCTGTATCGGTATGTGTGTGCATATGTGTAGCGTATATGTATGTATGTATGTACATGTGTATGCAAGTATATCTGTATCGGTATGTGTGTGCATAGGTGTAGCATACATGTATGTATGTGTATGTGTGTGCGAGTAAATCTGTATTGGTATGTGTGTACAATAAGTGTAGCGTATTAGAGTATATGTGTATGTATGTTCAAGTATATCTGTATCAGCGTGTGTGTGTGTGCATATGTGTAGCGTATACGTATGTATGTGCATGTATGTGCAAGCATATTTGTATCGGTTTGTGTGTGCATAGGTGTTGTGTATATGTATGAATGTGCCTGGATGTGTGTATAGAAGTATCAAAAGAATAGGTACACAAGTTGTGGAAGTCAACAGATTTTAATAGATAATAAAATAGGAAGAGATGGAATTTTCTATGATGATGAGAGGGTTGTTATTTTTTCAATGTTGGTGAATCTTCAGCGGTAGTAATATCAAAGATTAGTAGACAAGTTTATCCCTTTGAAAGGTATTTTTGTTCAGGGAGGTCTAAACTAGGGAAGCACCTTTTTTTCCGAAAGTCAGGCTCTTATATATCTCAGGAAGCCGTCAGAATTTCGACTGAGTTGTGGTGGTTGAGTTGGTAGTTGTTTTAGGCTGACAGTTAGGGATGGGGTCTCAAGAAGAGTACAGAATGTTGAGATTGTCTTTGCTTGTTTTTATGGCATATCAACCATTGTAGCTCATTTAATGACAAGTCCATTTCATACATATAAACAGTTCTAGTTCAATCAATTCAGTTTAGTACAAGTACAGCCTTTGTTTACACAAATTTAAATGCAAATACAATTCTATTTCTAACAATTCAATTTAGTCAACAAAGTTAAATGGTTTCGAGTATCGTCATGTATCACTAATAATTAAGTCATTTGTTTACACACAGACAAATGTAAAATAGCTCTATTTCAAGATATTCAATTTAACATAAGTACACACTTTAAATGTTTAAAACGGTTTTATTTCAAGCTATTCAGCTTATCATAAGCACATAGTTTAATTCTAATTGACACATAGGATTCTATCAGGTGCTACCACTCCGAGTCAGAATCGACCTGGGAGCGATGGCAATGAAGGGGTACTCCGCATTCCCCAAAGCTCCACCATTACTGGAGCCTCACCATCAGATTTTTTAGTGTCATATCAGGGTATTCCTTAATGGGGTTTTACCCCTCTGCAAATATGCAGTCGGTGTCAGAACAGGGAGAGTTCGAGGGCAGAAAGCAGTTGTGGGTAACCAGAAACAGTAGTATTTCGCGAAAGAGTTAACAGTTAGCTGTCAGACAAAGAGCAAGAAGAAAACTGACTATCGTTCTAGTCTTCATCCGTCTTCCATATTGCGAAACCTCAAACTCAACCAAGAAGAATGAATGAAACTACAACACGTTTGTATTAAGCAGTCTCGTTTACGTTTGGACGCACAGCTGTGAAGAGTTAATATACATTTCAACAAGGGGTAGTGTAAAATCTCACCGTCGTAATTTGAATTTTATTCGTCTATTTCACTTTTACCAGTCTAGTATCTCTCTCACTAACGAACATTGGCCCAGCGGTTAGAGTGTTCGCCAATGGCCTGGAAGACCTGGTTCAATCCCAGGTCGAGTCATACCAAAGACTCAAAAAATGGTACTTGATGCATCCTTGCTTAACCCTCAGCATTATAAGGTACGGATCAAGGGTAAAGTGGAGCAATCCAGGGTAAGGAGTAGCGCCCTCCCCTACACCTTGGTGTAGTAAGCTATCGAAAAGGGAGCCTTCGGGTCACCCTCGACTATCTCTCTCACACTCATCAAAAAACTAAGTAGTCATGGATTTTACCTGTTTCAAACGCCAATCGCTGCCATCAAATTCTGTTTCTGTTTCACTTTCGATTCTGACTAACTAAAACAGCTTACAACGAACAAACAAACCGTCATAAGAAGACTACCTTTCCGCAAATCTACTAAAAAGGAATATCTTCGAGCATAGACAATGAGAATCCTGTATTTGTACCCTGATGCAGATATGTAGCTCAGGTGGGAAATACCTAATGATGTCAGACGTCAGAAGTGGATTCGATCATGATTTGTAGTACTAAAATTGAAGACGCATGTTAAATGAATATAAGTTAATTAAACATGGACGCTTTCGTCTTGATATTATTAAGCTCAGATTACACTATGTCTACGATTTGTTCGGTGTATGCTGGATTGTCAGCATTTTTATCACCTTCATATACCGATTCTCCTTTCTTTCTATCGATCTTCCTTTTTATCTTGTACCGATCCTTAATTTGCTTCGTTTCTTTCTTTCTTTCTCCCAATTCTGCTTTCTTTCCATTTATCATCCTGGTTTTATATTTCTTTCTTTCTTTCTTTCTTTCTTTCTTTCTTTCTTTCTTTCTTTCTTTCTTTCTTTCTTCTCTTCTTTCTCTCCATTTATCTTCCTTAATACATTCATCCTCTTTCTTTCTTTCTTTCTTTCTTTCTTTCTTTTTCAACCTGTTTCTCTCTTACTCTCAATCTGACATTTTCTCATTCTTTTCATGCTGATTAAATTCTTATCTTCATTTTTTATTCCCTTTTTTCTCTTTAAAATCTTCTATTCCCCTGTATAGTTTTTAGTTATACCATTCCTATTTATCTTGCATTTCTTCACCGTTTGTCTGTTTGTTTATCGTTTGTTTTCTTCCTTCTTTAATGTAAAAAAGGAAAAACATAACTCAACCTTCTTTCTTACCTTCTGTTCTTCTCTTAACTTTTTTCTTTTTCTTTTATATTTTTTTTCATTTTCCGTTTATTTCTGTCTCTCTGTATCATACAGTCAAAAGGATAGTGTCTGTTCTCTTTGGAGATTTATGTCCCTCTACACAAAATGACATCTGGAATAACGGCTTCAATCTATCATGGCTGAAGTTTAGAATCTCCACAGTAAAAAAAAAAAAAAAAAAAAAAACTTAAATGGATTAGAAAACAAAATAAAACCATTGTTAGATTGTTAAAGAAAAAATATATCACTTTCCTTTTAGCGTGATAATTCTTTTTCCATTCAATGTCAGTTTTAACGGATTTGTTCTCGCTTTTGATCAGTTGAAGAAAGGCAAATGAATTATTGTTTCTTAATAATAGTTGTAATAATAATATTAATAATACATAAATAAATAACTGGCTTGCAGAATTGTGAACTTTACTGTCCCGGCTGACCACCGAGTAAAATAGAATGAAAAGCGAAAGAAAGGATATGTAACTGGATCTTTCGAGGTAATTGAAAAATCAGTGGAACATAGAAATGACAGTGATAACAATTGTAATTGGTGCCTTTGGTACTGTCACCAAAGGATTGATACTTGGAAATAAGAGGAAGAGTAGTGACCAGCCAAACGAGAGTATAATTGAGATCGGCTTGAATACTGAGAATAGAACTGTAGACTTGAGGATACTTTCTCTCACTCAGATTCCAGTAAGAAAAAATCGGGTAACGCTGGTGTGAAAAACTTGAAAAAGATAACTTGCAAAATTGTCGACTCTGCTGAATCGGCTGACCACAGAATAAAACTGAAAGAATGTGAAAAGAAGAATAAGTACCTCGACCTTGATAGAGAATTGAAAAAAAAAAAGACTATGGAACATGAAGTTGACAATTATACCACTTGTGATTGGTGCTTTTGGTACAACAACTAAAGGATTATTAAAGGGCCTGGATGACTTGAAAGTTAGCGTAAGAGTGGACACCATCCAAACGACAGTATTTTTGAAAACGGCCCGAATACTGAGAAGAGTCCCGGAGACTTGAGGAGACTTACTGTTACTCAAACTCTTATGAAAAACCATCAGCTAACTCTGATGGGAAAAACTCAAAAGGAGTAAATAATAATAATAATAATAATATGAAGAAGAAAGAACCTGCCGAATTGTGGGCTTTGTAGTCCCGGTGGACCGCAGAGTAAAGGTTGAAAAAAAAAACCGAAAATCGAGATAAGTACCAAGATTGTGCCAGAGAACTAAAAAAAAAAACTATTGAGCGTAAAGATGACAGTGATACCAATTGTTATGATAATTTCATTTGGAACAACCCCACTCGAAAAAAAAAAGATTTGTAAAGCGACTAAATGAATCAGAAATATGAAGACAAGTGGAGACCATCCAGACTACAGCATTATTAAGATCGGCAAGAATACTGAGAAGCGTCCTGGAGACTTAAAGGGGCTTGCTGTTACACAAACTCCTGTGAAAAAAACATCTGCTAACGTTGGTGTGAAAAAAATATCTAGGAGTAACATAATAATAATAAAGAAGAAGAAGAAGAAGAAGAAGAAGAAGAAGAAGAAGAAGAAGAAGAAGAAGAAGAAGAAGAAGAAGAAATATGAAGGACACATTTGTGGTCAACAAGATTGGAGAACTTGAAGCAATACCTAAGAGACTTGCAAGGATTGAAATAATTGGACATCAGAAAAAAAAGAAGCCTTCCACGTAACGATATTAATGAAATTATCACTCTGTTGCTAGGACTTAGAATAAACTGATTGCATCTCCAATATTGGAGTGAACCCCCCAACCCACCAAAAAATGGGTTGGTCCTTGATATGGCACTAAACTACATCTACTGCTGAGCATCTGCTTCGGGAGATATGGGGAGTGTGGAGTACCCCTTCACAGCCTTTACTCGCAGGTCCTCTCAGACTTAGTGTGATAGTCCCATGTATACGTTAAATAGATCTGTTTATAAATCATTTGTACTAGTTTGGTTTTGTTTCTTTGTTTAATGGCATGTCAACCTTCGTGTGTCATTTATTGCCAATGTCATCCTCATAGAATAATATTAGGGGTACTTAGATTGAGGGATAAGGGGCTTCATAGCTTTTCCAAGAGTAGTTGTCAGAAATTAATAGTTATAGCATCACTGGGATTTAAACTCTCTTACTTCAAGGACACAATCCAGCTCAATAGCCCTTACAGCAAGAGGATTTGCCGTTCAACTTTATTAGATAGCAATACTTGATATCATACAACCGTGTGAAAAATGACGCTAGAATGTAAATATAATGCTACAATGTACGAAATTTCTCACCCCTTGAATTAAAATTACCCCGTACGGGTTTACATGCCGTTAGAATCAATCAATCAATCAACCAATCAATGATTATTTGATTGTTAAAATTGACCTTTTAATTATATAAATATTTCCTATACAATTAAAATGTTTTTTTGGTCCAGTCGGCTGGGATTGTAGTATACGCCGATCACATTTCTGCAGATGAGTAACTCCTTCCCTTTTGAGCGTCCTAGATATGACACTAAACTGCGTCTAATGGTATGGCTCAAATTCTGGAGCTTTAGAAAATGTAGAATACCTCTTCATTGTCATTACGCTCAGGCCCAATCTGATCCGGAGTGATAGTACTTGTGAGGACCCCATCTATGAATCAAATAGAAATATTAAATCGCTTATTATGCTGTGTGTTAACAAATGACTTAAATTGATTGATTTGCTTACTTTGTTTTAATTCCATATCAAACTTCGTGGGTTATTTAATACAAAATTCACATTTGAAGAAGAATAGTACTGCTATTATTTTCAAACGGGCCATTGGCTTAATGAGTAGAGTTTTCGCCAATGGTCCGGGAGACCAGGGTTCAATCCCAGATCGAGTCATACCAAACACTAAAAAATGGTACTTGATGCCACCTGGCTTAACACTCAGCATTATAAGGTCGGGATCAAGGCTAAAATAGAGCAATCCTGGGAAAGGAATAGCGCCCCTCCTACACCTCGGAGTCGTAGCTATAGAAAAAGGAGCCTTTGGGTCACCCTCGACTAAGGTCACCAACTTTACTTTTTATTATTTTACCCTTAGCTAGGTAATAAATTGTATCATACATAGTACTGTAGTCTTCATGATATCCACTTGTCCTATGATTTCAAAGTCTTCCATCCCTTTACCGAGCCGACAGGGTAAAAAAAATCTTAATTGTATTGAAAATATTTAAGTTACTAATCCTCATCTTTAAAAATCAACTAATTAATAATTGATTGATTGATGTCAACCCACACAGTGCTGTATGATATCAATAGTTGGAACATTCTAACTTTGTGCAAACGAATAAATAATGTTTAATAGAATTTCTAGTGGTGAATTGCAATGCTTGAAATCATTTGACTATGTGTAAACAAATGAGTTCTGACTCGTTTAAAATTGTTACCAACAAACCATTCGTTTACAAATCACATATATTTAATGTATATGTATAAACAGGATTTAGCCTGTATGTATATATATATAGAAATATAAATACGCAAGCACCTACTTGCACCATTGCAACTGAATATGTGCATCTAGGGAGAGAAGAGTTTATAGGGCCACAGAAGGATGATTCAGAGTTCAAACATCGTGTTTATATTCAAACATCAGAAAGACTCGCGAGTAAAAAAGATTGCTTAATGATGAAGTCCTTTTTCGGGACGATAATGCAACAAGGACAACGGTTTTTCTTCGGAAAAGGTATGACACGATCAACGAACAGTTCAGATCTAAATTCTGTCTAAAATTTATGGTGGGAATATTTTCAAAATTGTCTTCGAGAATGTTCCATTATCCAAAGAAAGTCTTTCAACTGCTATTCGAGAAAGTAGGAACAACGTTTATAATATATATATATATATATATATATATATATATATTTAACAAAACCTCCACTTGGGCAGGATATGACACAAGGTAAATTTTTAGCGGAGTTTAACAAGTTTGAATTCAGAGATTTCCTTCTCCTAGACTAGTTGCCTCACCAAGGCTGAAGAACCCAGTCTGTCCTATTATTTACTCTCTCTCTCTCTCTCTCTCTCTCTCTCTCTCTCTCTCTCTCTCTCTCTCTCACACACACACACACACACACACTCACACATATATATATTTTTTTAATTAGTGAAATACATGCCTAAAGGAAATACGGCTGCCATAAAAGTTCTATGAATGAACAATTTTTCGTGCCAATGGATTCTACAAAATGTTCCTCAACATTTGGTTATTTCATAATATATTCTTCTTTTGATATATTTGAAAAAGCTTTATGCCAAATATTTAAATAATGTTATCTAGTTAGTTTAAGGTCTATTTTATGAAGACAGAATGCTCATCTATCACATACGATACAGAATTTCTCTGAAAGATTTTTTAAATTTTCAAAAATTCAGGTGAAAACCTTTGTAGAAAACGATGCCTTTTCCCCAGAAAAATCGGATGGCATTGTATCGTCGTTTCTATAAACGGGAGACATTGTTTCTCGAGAGAGCATAAGTACACAGTTTAATTGTCAAAAACATTTCTATTTCAAACTATTCCGTTTAGTCCAACAGTTTTAACTCAAACAATTCTGTTTAGCATGAGTATAGTTTTTATCTACACACAGTTAAATGTCAAAATAGTTCTATTTGAAACAGTTGATTTTAGCCTAAATACAGTTTCCGTATCACAAACAGGTCTATTTCAAACAATCCAGTTAACCACGAATAAACAGTTCCATTTCAAGCTATTCAATTTTGCATAAGTATGCAATTTAGATCTATAGGACCCAGTTAGGTGCTACCACTACTGGATAGAGTGGAGCTAGGAGCGATTGTAATGATGAGGTACCCCGCATTCCCCAATGCTCCAGTGTTACTGCAACCTCACCATTAGGTTGTCTAGTGTTATATCCAGGACACTCGTTGGGGAATCTAACCCCTATGTAGTGAAACAGTCGGTGTATTCTGCAGCCCCAGCCAACAGGGCAATTCAGGCTTTCAGTAGATAACATTTATTGTTGTACCATGTACTATTTATTTTGGGGGTGTCCTCGTGGTGTAATGGTTAAAGCGATGAACTGCGGAATCGTAGTACGCGAGTTCGTACTCCAGTCGCGCTATTACGTTCACTTTCGGGCAAATACCCTTGGGAAAGGTATGAACCCCCTTATTCTCCCTCCAGCTATGGGTAAATAGTAGGACGGATTAGGTTCTTCAGCCTTGGTGAGGCAACTAGTCTAGGAGAAGGAAAACTCTGAATTAAAACCTGTTAAACTCCGCTTAAAAATTGACCTTGTGTCATATCCTGCTCGAGCGGAGGGGTTGGTAAATAGTACCATGTACTATTTAACAGAAATTAAAGTCTTATTCTCTCAACCTGATTGACTCACAGCTATCACTTTCTATCGCATCTAAGATAAAAAAAAGGGTTGGGTATTTGCCAAAAGTGCACACTGAAAGGTTCTGTGTGGCCTAAATATGTAGGTGCTATTGCTTCACGTGACAAGCAGATTGAGTGTATAGGGCTCGTCGGAACGCCCTTTTACTCTTCTAATGGTCAATGTGAAGAGTTACAAGTTACTTGACCTGTTCGTGGAGAGGTCTTACTCCTTTCCTGAGGTGCATTCAGCATATTCTATCTGCAGAATAACCCTTGTCATGATTGAGTGTAAGACTATATTTCTCGATGGCAGCAAAAAACTATTTTAGTTTGCAATAGTGGTCAGTCCTGCCATGGCAGCACACTGTCACATTGTTTAAGTAGCGCCCTATATTTTTGGATCGGAAACTATTTTGTCGAAGCTCCTCTTGTGTTGTGTGGCCGTAAGGAATTGAGGAATTATGCATTCTCTAACAAAAATATATCTATCTTTATCTATCTCGAAAGGAGTCAGATCTTCTACGGTGTGAGAGAGACAGACTGATGGAGAGAGACGAATTCAAACTGCATATATTGACTCATAACGTCTTCTTTTGACCATACCACGTTGTGCTATCTTCAAGGCCGTTTTTCTTCTCTTCCGACAAGACGTACAAAACCGGTCTTCGCCAGAGAGCTGCTTGGTCCCCTGCAGCCACAGTTCGTTATCTGCCGACTCAACCGACAACTGAAATCAGGCACGGACAGACTGCGACTCCGACTAAGACTCTCACATGGGCATTTAGACATATCATTTAATAACATCATCGATATCCGTTCCACTGCTTCCGCAGTGCTGTGCGGAGACTATCTGATTGAGGGATCAATTAAGGGTCAGTTCAACATTTGAAGCTGGAAACCCTGTCAGCGACTCCAAACGGAATTTGTTGGAACTAATAAAGTAGTCCGCCGGCTTCAAAAGCTTAACTGTAGAGTCCTTGACTACTTGGTGTGAAGCACTATTTAGGGGTAACGAGCTAAATATTATGTTATGGGGATAGCGCCTATCATCTTGTCAACACTGAGTATAGGGAATTCATCAAGGAGTGATTACTTATAAATAGTTTTGGAATAGTCTTTGACCATCTGCTTTTATCATTATAAATGTATATGGGTTATTGAAACGTGTGTCTTCCATGTAATTCTGCTTCATTCGAATATTTCTTCTCTGTACATTCTTGTCATTTCAGTTTTCGTTTAAGACCCCGACAGGGAGTTTAATACTGGAAAATTGTTTGAGTAAATCATGGCCTAGTATGACATGGCAGAACAGGTTTGGTATCATGTAAAATTTAGTCTTAGTGTAGTTAGTTTCATTAAATTCTCGCCCAGTTAAAGTATATCTTTAAACTGCTAGGTGAAGCGATTCCTATTGCACATTTATTATTACAATGCATGACTTCAAATATGCATTTCTTTTTTGCGATATCAGTGCTAATAAATCTCTCAGAGCTTTCTGTGTAGACCGGAGTATTCATTTCAATCCCGTTCATTTTAACCGTTGATATAATCCCTGAAAGACTGCAAGGGTTACAGTTTCTATTACATTAGTCACAATAAACGTATTTGAACCGGGTGAAGAAAAATCTGATCGACTAACCTTCGAGAAATGACCCTTTTTCCAACACTTTTTACATTTAGATTCCCTGGCTAGGCAGCACGACCTGTGCTATTGTTAAAAGACATAAAAATTAAAAGATAACATTTTCCTTTGGACGCAGCGCAGGCAGTATTTAATGAGAGGATTTAGAGCTGACGGAGAGAGGGGCACAGAAAGTGGGAAAGTCTATTGTAAATGGCCGTATTTTATTTTTGTTTGGGTCGTATAAAAGATATGGGTATCTAGCGTAGCCCCAATAACACTTGTTGGTATGATAAAGAATGCATTCCTCCCATCTCGAAGTTAAGTGCCTCTTCACGAGCCGTTGCTGAATGTAGCTGTTTATTTCCCAACAACTTTCAACAGATATAGTTTGTTTCTAATCTATTTATATATATTAGTTTATTCATACATATATCATAATCATGTTGCGCCTCTAGCACTGTTTTCCATGACTCTCTCACTCTCTCTCTCTCTCTCTTTCAATCTATCGCTCCCGGCAGGTCTTCCATACTACATCCTCTGTCTTCACAGAGCTGATGTAGTTAAGTTCTTGCTGGCCGGCTAACACTGTCACGTCCATGTCAAAGAGTCAATGGAAGAACCTCACTTATTAGTTCATTCTTGCTTCTCCAGCAGGATTCTGCATGTTTTGTTCGTATTTCTTGGATAGTTTAATAGATGGGAGGTCAGTGGCCGCATAGCTGTTGTTTCATGGGGTGATTTCTTCTTGGATTTTATTAATATAGCTCGCAGCGTTTTTTGCAGTTACCATCAAACTTTTTTCTCAATGCGTTTTGTCAGCGTCCATATGATGCAAATGTACTGCAGTACTGACACAATCGCTGCTTAGAAGAAATTGCGTTATGATCTAATAAAAGAAAAAAAATCATATATATATATATATATATGTGTGTGTGTGTGTGTGTGTGTGTGTGTGTGTGTGTGTTAGTTTATTCATATAAGTTAGTTTATAGATGGAATAGGAATATGGGTATCTAGCGCAGCGCCTGCAACAATTGTTTGTAGGTATGAAAAAACTTGCTTTTCTCCCATCTTGATGGTAAGAGCTTATTTGCTAGCTGTAACTAAAGGTAGCTGTTTATTTTTCAGCAATATTTGATTGTTTGACTCTAATCCATTTATAAAGACGTCACTAACAGATTTGTCTCTTGCCTGATCCGCTCTTGATACTTGAAAGTTGTTTTCACGACTTAAGATTTTTCGCTGGTGAAATTACCGTTCTTGTTCCTCCCTTGGAGACTGGCAAGTAGTAACTAATACAAACCAGTTAAAGATTATGTCTCTTCTCTTCCCAAAAATTCTGTCCATATCGTCAATGGCACTTTTTTAAGTTTCGCAATAAGAACTATTATATATATTGACTTGAAAAAAATGTGATGTACTTAAATTTTATCCGTATTTGAAATGGGAGAAGATGAACAAAACCCCTTCAAATCGTCGTTTCCAATATCACCAGCCATTAGTGAGTTTTATGACATATCAACCATTATAGGTAATTTAAAACCAAATCAGGTTTGTACATATATATCAAACATCATCATCATGTCGCGCCATCAGTACGGATATCCTTGACCCTCTCTAGCCACCCCTCCCTATCGTCCATTGCTTCCGGCCGGTTTTCTGTGCTACATCCCATATCGGCACGGATCTGCTCTATGTAAGTTCTGGCTGGTCGTCCAGCACTTTCTCGTCTATGTGAAGGGATCCGCTGGAGTACATCACTTATAAGCTCGTCCCTACTTCTTCAACAGTGTCCCGCATGTCTGGTTCGTCTAACTGTGATAGTTTTCGTGATTTTTGTGATAGTTTCGTGGTTGGTAGGCGGCCGTACAACTGCTGCTTTGTGGGGTGCTGTCTCCAGAACTTGTTCAATATTGCTTGCAGCTTTCTTGAGTAGTTGCCGTCAAGCTTTTTCTTCTTAGATTTAGTTAGCGTCCATGTGGTGCATCCATATAGCAGTATCGACACGACCGCTGCTTGGAAGAAACTGTGTTTTGATTTATCGGTCAAGTCTGATTTCCATATGACCGATAGGCTATCGATAGCTGTCTATGCCTTTGTTAGTCGCGAGTTGATGTCTATCTCGGTTGATGGAACACTGCTTACTAGGTAGGTGAACTTGTCAACTAGTTTCAGAGAGCAATCGTTAAGTGTGGAGATGTCGCCGCTATTAAACAAAAGTCATCAAAATGGTTCCAAGTATTTCTAAGTATCACTAACAATTCAATCAAAAATCAGTCATTTATCTGTACGCAGTTAGATGATCAAACAGTTCTTTTAAGGATAATTCAGTTTAGCATTGGTCATTAGTTTGCACTCTGTTTTAATATCAAACAGTTCTAATTGACCCTGTCAGGTGCTACCACTCCAGGCCAAAGAGGGAAGAATGGCAATAAAGGGGTATTTTGCAACAGCATTACTAGAGCCGCACCGTTTGATTGTTTAGTGTCATATCAGGACACTCATTGATGCGGTCTTACCGTTCAACAGAAATTCAGTTAGTGTATTCTACAGTTTCAGCCGACAGGGCTACCGTCAGTAGAGGATGGTTTAGAGAAGTCCAAGTTCAATCGTTCTGCTTTCAAGTATTTGTCACCAATTACGCTTGGTGAATTTTAATGAGAATCTTCTGCTTAATGAGCCTTTATTAAACGTAATTATTGGTTTGATTAAACGATAAACCCAACTTTGCCAAGCAAGTATTGCCTGGGGAAAAGCCTCCTGGGACCACGTAATTGTTAGTTTGGATATCGAACCGACTTTTCAGGATATGATACATAGTCACTTTATATAAAGAGCCACGCACGAATCGAGACAAGCGAAACTACTGCCAAAATGTCTGTTGCTGTCGGCACTCTCTTATAAGGCGCCTTAGGCGCCAAGCGTCAAACTCAGCCCCACCAAGCAGGTACTGACAAAGAGGAAGGATACCTTAGACTAGGTAATTACCGATGAATCGAGTTTCTAGCTTGGCTATAACAAAAATACTTGGTTCTGTCAGCATTCTCTTTTTGGAGAGCCTCAGGCGTCTAGCGACGAAGTCAGCCTTCTCAAGCTGGTGATGCCGGGTATGAAGCAACCTGGTACCACGTAATAGTTAATTTTTGCAAAGTGTAGTGTATTGTTTGAAAAATGAACCAGGTTAGGTAATCGGCACGTCTTTACTCCAGTATACTTAAATGTGGTATTTTATTGCTTCTTTCTTAAAAGTAAAATTTTGAAGTTGATTAATTAATTAATAATAATAATAAAAATAATAATAAGTCACGGATCGCCTAATCTCGGCCAGAAGACCAGACCAAATAATAATCAACAAAAAAAGATAACTTGCAAAATTGTCGACTCTGCTGAATCGGCTGACCACAGAATAAAACTGAAAGAATGTGAAAAGAGGGATAAGTACCTCGACCTTGCTAGGGATTTGAAAAAAAAACTATGGAACATGAAGGTGACAATTATACCAATTGTAATTGGTGCGTTTGGAACAGTAACGAAAAATTTATTAAAGGGACTGGAGGACTTGGAAGTTCGTGGACGAGTGGAGACCATACAAACTACTACATTATTGAGAACGGCGAGAATACTGAGACGAGTCCTGGAGACTTGAGAACACTTGCTGTCACTCAAACTCCAGTGAAAGACCATCAGCTTACGCCGATGTGAAAAACTCTAATGAGTAAATAATAATAATAATAATAACAATTAATAATTATAATGATAATAATACAGCGCCATAAGAACCAATCATATCAAAGCGATAATAGATAAGACAAAACAAAATAGCAAATGCAGGCTATGTGGTGACAGAGATGAAACCATCAATCATATAATAAGCGAATGCAGCAAATTTGCACAGAAAGAGTATAAGGCGAGACACGACTGGGTCGGTAAGGTGATTCACTGGGAAATGTGTAAGAAATTTAAATTTGACCATACTAACCAATGGTATATACACAACCCAGCACCTGTCCTAGAAAATGCCACGCATAAACTCCTGGGGGTGTCCTCGTGGTGTAATGGCCAAAGCGATGGACTGTGGAATCGTAGTACGCGAGTTCGTACTCCAGTCGTGCTATTACGTTCACTTTCGGAAAAATACCCTTGGGAAAGGTATGAACCCCCTTATCCTCCCAGCTATGGGTTAAATAGTACCACTACTGTTCTTCTAGGAGAATATCTTTGGCATTAAATAACCTAAAAAGAGTTGATATGCCATTAAACAAAGAAACCAAACCATAAACTCCTATGGGACTTTAACATACAAACGGATCACCTAATCCCAGCCAGTAGACCAGATTTAATAATAACCAACAAAAAAAAAAAAAAAAAAAAAAAGAAGAGAAATTGCAAAATATTCGACTTTGCCGTCCCGGCTGACCACAGAATAAAACTGAAAGAATGTGAAAAGAAGGATAAGTACCTCGACCTTGAAAAAACAGTGGAACATGCAGGTGATAATTATACCAATTGTAATTGGTGCGTTTGGAACAGTAACAAAAGGATTACCAAAGGGACTGGAGGACTTGGAAGTTGGCCGACGGGTGGAGACCATCCAAACGACAGCATTATTGAGAACGGCCAGAATACTAAGAAGAGTCCTGGAGACTTGAGGAGACTTGCTGTCACTCAGACTCCAGTGAAAAACCATCGGTTAACGCTGATGTGAAAAGCTCTAATGAGTGAATAATAATAATAATAATAATAATAATAATAATAATAATAATAATAATTCAACGTTCACTTGTAATCAGTACTTGTTATTAATTGTTAATGAATATTCTGACTACCCATTTCATTTTCATGTCCGAATCTTCACACTTGTACTGTAATTAACTGCTTTGAAACCTTATCTAATACGTGTAGAATAACAAGTCATATAGTGGCCGTTCTATCATATCGTAATAATTGAAGGAGTATTTCATTGGACCAGTGGGTAGATTGGTCACCAATGGCCCGGGAGACCTGTGTTCAATCCCAGGTTGAGTCATACCAAAGACTTTTTAAAAGATGGTACTTGATACATCCTAGCTTAACACACGGTATTATAAGGTAAGTATCAAGAGTAAAGTGGAGCAATCAAGGGAAAGGAATAGCGTCCCCTCTACACCTCGGTGTAGTATCTATTGTGAAAGGGAGCCTTCAGTCCGCCCTTGACTACAGTCGCCAACTTTTTACTTTACTGGGTAAAAGTATTGCTACCAGTAATTCGATGTCATATCACCCCAAGGTAATAGTCAGGTAGAGTGACTTGTGTTATATGGAAATCAATTCGCTTTTCTCTTACGTTTCAGCAGCTAAAAAAAAACAATGGGAACAAGTTTTGTTATTATCTTAGCATTCTATTCTATTTTGGATACTGCAATTAACTGTACCTCTCAGAAGCATTTCTTCAAGTTTCAAAGACCTACGTCTCATGGGAACCTGGATCTGTATTGGTAAGATGGTTTAATCGTTATAACCAGAGTGACACTTTTGTCGATCAAGTTAAACTGGTGGATATTAATCCAACTTTTGTCAACATCAAATATTCTAATGGAAGACAATCAACCGTATTTGACCCCCTATTCTGATCATTCACATCCCGCCCCACTTCGTCGAACATCACAAATGTCAAACGGGTTCGCCCCTGAAAAAAGAACTTGTATGACACCTTTTTAACCTCATTCTCTAGATTAGTTATCAATGCTTTCCTAATCGGAAAGTTTTCAAACAGAAAGCCAATATCGAGTACCAACGCCGTCTAATATAGATTTGCCTCGGTACTCAAATCTTGTATCGATAACCAAGGGATTTTGAAGTGATTAAAAATAATATAAAATAAAATAAAATAATATAAATAAAATAAAAAGTTATTTTGGGGGGAGGAGAGAATGCTATAAAATATGCAAATAAAATTAAGACACGTTTGTTCACGTTTCTGTATTACAAATAATAGCGGTCGTCATTTGATAAAATACGATTATATTGAATGTTACGACGGACCCGCTTTTAGGGCGCGCTCCTGGCTTTTTAGCTGGGCCGTCTGGCATTCGTGCCGGATGGGCGCTCGAAACCAAGAGCAGACTCGGGGCCGAATAGGCCCCCAGCTTCGGCTGGGCAACCTTCGGGTGGGCGAGCTGCACTTTTGTCCCCTTTGTACGGCACTAGACCAAGCGTCTAGTTTAAGCCGTAAACAGGCATACGTGCCCGGACCCACATTTGGGTTCGTGAAACCGCTTGCCTCATCAGGCTCACATTGCACTAAGTGAGCCGATGAGCAGCACTGACAAGCAGGGTTCGAGTCTCGGCTCCTTCCCGACCTTCCCCTCCCCTTTATCCCCACTTTAATTGGCCTTCGGGCTTTTGACCTTGTGTCAAGTCGTGTCTGGTGGGAGGCAGCGACAAATACTACGACGGACCCGCTTTTATTTTAGTAGTTTGTGTGTTTGATAAATTATTGATTGGTTTGGTTTGTTGGGTTTTATGGCATATCGACCTTTGTAGGTTATTTAACGCCAAATCCATTTTTATGTAAATAATCTGTTCTATTTAAAACAATTCAGTTTAGCATAAGTACACAGTTTAATTGTCAAAAACATTTCCATTTCGAACTATTCAAGCAGTTATATGTAACAATTCGGTTAAGTGTAAATACAGTTTTAATGTCGAAAAACACTTCCACTTCAAATAATTCAGTCAAGCACAAGCACGCAGTTTAAATGTAATTACGGTTTAATTGTCAAAAACATTTCTATTTTAAGCCATTCAGTTTACTCAAACAATTCAGTTTAGCATAAGTATGCTGTTAGTTCTATAGATAGCGCCCTATCAGGTGCTACCACTCCGGGGCCAGAGTGGACCTGGGAGCAATGGAATTGAAGGGTTACTCCGCATTCCCCAAAGCTCCAGCATCACTGGAACCTCACTATCAGATTTTTTAGTGTCATATCCAGGACACTCATTGGGGGGGGGGTCTTACCTCTCTGCAGAGAAGCAGTCGGTGTATTCTACTGCCCCAACCGACTGGGCAAATAAATTATTGAGTGAGGCAAGAAATTATTTCAAATATTTCAGTTATACCTAACTGAAGACATAGAGCAAGAATAAGTATAAGAAACCTTCATAGGAAACTGAATCTTTTTTTAGTAGCTGCAGAAAATAAAATCCTAAGAACCAATTATATCAAAGGAAAAGCTGATGATGTGAAGAAGTATAGCAAGTGTGGGTTATGCGAAAAAAGCGATGAAACGGTTAATCGTATAATAAACAATTGCAGCGAATTTTCACAAAAAGTAATTTACTAAGCTTTTTGCTTAGATGTGACATAAGGACAAATGAATAGAGCGCCAAGTTAGACTCGAATTGCAGGTTTTCTAGTCAAGCTTGCTAACCATTACACTGCCCTACGCACTCGAACTGGCGCAAAAGTAATACAAAACTAGACACAACAAGGTGGGAAAGAGGATCCATTGGGAATTGTGCAAGAGATTCAAATTTGACCATATTACTAAATAGTATATGCACAAACCTGAATCCATCCTAGATAATTAAATGAATAAGTTCCTCCATGATTTTGTAATGCAAACAGATCACATAATTCCGGTCAGAAGACCTGACATGGTGTTCATTAATAAAAAAAAAAAAAAAAAAAAGGAACTTGTCTTTTAGAAAAATCTGCTCTTGAGGCGAACTACTGTGAAAATGAAAGACATCAAAAAGATAGATAAATACTTGAACCTTGACAAAGAGCTAAAAAAGGTTGTGGCACACAAAGGTGATTGTGAAGCGAATAAAAGTTGGTGCACTTGGAACGGTTTCTAAAGTTTTGGAATGAGAAACTGAAAATTAGAAGAAAATAAGAGACCGTTCAGACCACTGCATTACTAAGATCAACTGGAATTCTCAGAAAATTATGGGAGACATGTTATCAGTCAAACGTCATTGAAAAACGTACTGGTTTGTTTGTTTGTTTGGGTGTTATAGCATATCAACCTTTGTAGGTAATTTAGCGCCAAATCCATTTTTTTATATAAATAAACAGTTCTCTTTCAAACAATTCAGTGTAGCATAAGGACACAGTTTAGTTGTCAAAATATTTCTATTTCAAGCTATTCAGTTTAATCAAACAGTTCTAATTCAAACAGTTCGATTTAGCATACAAAACATTGAAACCAATTCAGTTTAGCATAAGTGCACTGTTTAAATGTCAAAACTATCTTATTTCAAGCAATTCAGTTTAGCATAAGTACAGTTTTGTTTTACTTGACCCATAGATAGGAGTTTATCAGGTACAACCACTCCGGGTCAGATTGGACCTTACTCCACTACAGAGAAGCAGTCGGTGTATTCCCAAGTGCCAGCCAACAGGACAACAAAAAAGTACTGAAGACTTGTAATCAGTCAAGCTTCAGTGAAAAACCTTCTGGTAAAACTGGTGAGAAAACCTCTGAAAAAGTAAAAGTACAAAAAAACAAACTATGGAACATGAGAGTGACAATGATACCAATTGTTGTTAGCGCACTTGGAACTGTGTCCAATGACTTGGAGAGAAAAGAAAATCCCCCCCCCCAAAAAAAAAACAAACAGCAGCGGAATCAGAAATCAGAAGAAGAATTGAGACCATCCAGACTAAAGAATTTTTTTTAGATCGGCTAGAATACTCTGAAGAGTCCTGAGAACCGAAAAAAAATTGTTTTCACTCAGACTCCAATGAAAAGCCACCAGCCAACGCTTGTGTGAAAAACTCACAAGGAGTAAAAAATGGAGCACTGTAGATCAGGGGAAGAATCTTCAACAGTCATACCATTG
Organism: Sepioteuthis lessoniana; assembly: GCA_963585895.1. NCBI lineage: Eukaryota > Metazoa > Mollusca > Cephalopoda > Myopsida > Loliginidae > Sepioteuthis > Sepioteuthis lessoniana. The sequence goes on along the minus strand of OY757912.1, from coordinate 40,143,792 downwards.
TACAGTTAAGATCAGCTAGAATACTTAGAAGTGTCCTGGTGACTTGATGAGTCTTGTTGTCACTCAGACTCCAATGAAAGACCACCAGCTAACACTAGTGTGAAAAACTCACAAGGAGTAAAAATAATAAATGGGAGCTTTTGAGATCAGAGGAAGAATCTTCACCGGCCATACCATTGTACAGTTAAGATTAGCTAGAATACTTAGAAGTGACCTGGTGACTTGATGAGTCTTGTTGTCACTCAGACTCCAATGAAAGACCACCAGCTAATGCTAGTGTGAAAAACTCACAAGGAGTAAAAATAATAAAATCAATGATCTGCCAACGAGTTATCAAGCTATCATTCCCTTTATCTTGACACTGATGAATATTTTATTCTTGAGCAAGATTAAAAGCTGTCGAAAAGAGTGAGAAATATATTGACCACCTTACACGTCCCAGTTGCTTGGAATTTTAATAAGAAGCTTTACAGACATCTTTTAGATCTGACTGAATCATTTAACTCATCAAGATTTGGAAACCATGACGAATCAATAGTCTTAGGGATTTGATCTTTTCTCACTCAGATTTTGGTTTTCAGGATCGGAATTAACCGGGAAGCGGTTGGTGACTTTAGGATAAACGTTTTAGACTCTTTCCGCTCGACACTCTGAAATGAAAACACAAACAAAAAATAAGTTAGAATATGAAAAGAAACGATATATTAATAGCTTTAAATGTTGTTTATTCCTAGAGAAGGAAAAAGAAAACATTCGACAGCTATTTTTTTTTAGATATATGCCTTCTGCTCTTGAGAGAAGATTGATTGATTGATTGATTTTAACGGTATGTCAACCAGTTAAAGATTGCATAGGGTTATGGAATCACATTTATGGTACATAAATATTTACACGTTTGCGAAATTGTTTCAAAGTCTTTTTATTTTTGTTTTGCTCTCGGTTTAATAGAAAGCGGATAATCCTTAAACAGAACTATTTGACCACTAGATGAGACCCTAACAGGAACTGTCACTCAATATCAGAGTCAGCCTGGGAGTAATTGCAATGAAGGTATACTCGACATTCCCCAGAGCTCTAGAAATAGAGTCTCATCATCAGATGCAATATAGTATCATACATAAAGCCCCCACCACCACACACACAATGCATCCCATCTATAGGTGAGGAGTTCCGTATGAAGAAGTCATGGACTGCAGTGTTTCAGTAAGTGAGCTCGAATCCCAGTCGCACTATTACGTCAATTTCCGAACTAATACCTTCTGGAAAAATATATTTCATCTTATTCATTGCCAGCTATAGTTTCAATAGTACCACTACTGTTCTTCAACAGGGATGGCTTAGCCATTAAATTGCCCACAAAGGTTCCATAAAACAAAAAACAAAACAAAAAACGAACTACATATATATTGTCATTTTACAGACAGACTGTTTTGTCGTATCACGACTCTTCAAAGTGGATAGACACTCGAGACGCTTCAAGCTGAGATCAAAACCCGGCTAACTTTACGTTCAACCTAATAAAATACATCACAGCCAGCAGCAGACACAATGCAAACAATGTAATTTAACGTATATGTATTTACCTCCGTTTGTTTATATTTTACGATATAGGATACCGTTAGAAAAGAGCTTTGTATTATATATATATATATATATATATATATATATATATATATATATATATTGTCATCTACAGACAGACTGTTTTGTTGTATCACAACTCTCCAGTGTGACAAGTGGGACGCTCTTAGCTGGGATCGAAACCCACCCAACTTTACGTTAAACTTAGTATACACTTACACCTAAGCTCTCTACTATTAACAAGATGCGACAAAAGGTCATTTTTCATTGGCTTGAATGACGACGTTTCCTTTTCCACAACTAGCTGCCTTACTAAGACTAAAAATAAAAATAAAAAACAAGTTTGTTTAACCAATAACTAGGCGGCGCGGAGGGAAGATAGATTAATGTTTTTACTCAGAGTAAAACGTTAACAGCCTTGGCCAGGATTAGAACTTGGTTCTCCGATTCTATTTTCTTCGGTGATAACAGTCATACCATATATATATATATATTGAGAGAGAGAAAGACAGACAGAGCCCAGCTAGGAGTAAGATGGTTGGGTAGATAGGGCTCTCTACGCTTTGGTAAATTTACCAGTCTTAGAGAAGAAAAACTCAATTCTAAACCTGAGCAGTGTTTTTCAGGAGAAGCTTTGGCAGCTTGGAGTAACATTGTTCAGTTATCAGCTTATCCAAGAAGTGTAGCTCATTCTACACAATACTTTACCACTATAAACAAATATTTTATGTAGAAAAACTGATAACAACTATCCAAGTGGAAAGAATGATTTATTAACGGGTCGACACTATAGCGTTTCGGTTCTACTGAACCCTCATCAGGACCATGAGGGGTGATATTAATTATTTTAAGTTAACGATGGATGTTTAGAAATGTGAAATACAAAAACCGAGGGGAAAATATGTATAGTAAGAAAAAGTTGGCCGTTTAACCGGCGAATCAGCGTTTGATGTTTAAATTACGTCATTTGACTTATTAGGAATATTGTATAGAATTTATGTACGTTGTTTAACGAGAAAGATTTCGAGTCAGAAGGAAGAAAAGAAAGAAAGAACAAAAAGAAGAATAGAAAGCATGGAAATTATGAGCTATACAGAAAATATTTACTAAGGATAGAATATGTTATAGCTATTTAAAATGTGTTTGCTCAAGTAAGGAGAAATATTATAAAAGCCAGGACGAGTATTTAGGGAACTAAGGAATGAGATAGCAGCGGTTTCGAAAATTCGTCTAAGATTTTTATTATGGATGTAAGTGAGCATCATAGCAGAGTTGAAGTCAATGTTATGATTATGTTGAGAAATGCGTAGGAATAATGCGTTGTTTGAGTTGCCAATTCTTATGTCTCTTTTGTGCTCATTCAAACGGATATGAAGGTTTCGGGATGTTTCACCGATGTATTTTAGTTTACAATCCTTACAAGCAATGCAATAAACATCGGCGTCAGAAAATATGTTACGTTGAGGGCTGAAATGTACTAATTCGCGGATTGTTTTAGAAGGTAGAGAAGTAGTTTTGATATTGAGTTTATTTAAGTTGTTTGTTATGCTGTGAGAAGAAGAATTGTTTGGCAAAGTTATGTATCTATGGGGGGAACTAGTTTTATCAGATATTGAGTAGACATTAGTTTGAGATTGATTCTTGTTGTGGATTTTGAGGGCTTTAGATTTAACATAATGTATAAAGGATGTGGGGCACTATAGGTTGAGGAAAGATTTTTCTATGTGGATGAATTCATCGTTTAAATATTTTGAGGAACAAATGCATTGAGCTCTGAGGTAGTCCGAAAGTTCATATCTATAACTGAACTATCAATCTATCTATCTATCTATTATAACATTAGGACGTTGCCATAATGAATTTGAACCCAACGTCAAAATACGTCATTGTTTTTGAATTTAATGTTTATTTTTCTTCTCTTCTGTAGCTGCTCTACCAAAGCAATACAACCTATTATATATTATAATAATTTGCATAAAGATATATAAACGAAAGTGCTTTGTTTATCTATTTTCTGCAGACATCCAAATTGTTTTATGTAGACGTAGATCATTCTCTTTATATATATTACGTTGCTGGTTGTCTTGTAAAATTGTCAAAGAAATGTTGTGATGAGCAAGGTTGTCAATTGATCTCAGTATCAAAGGAAAAGACAAATACATTGTTACAAAACCTCACTTTTTTATTTTGGATGTTAAAAGTTCTTGTTAGACCACTCTCACAAACAGACAGATATGAGGTGGTATTCACTTTGTCGACGAAGGAAATATTCCTTCTCTTATAGATAATTGATCACTCCCAACGGAAGCAGTGTTGCGCTCTTATTTAAGCCCCAAATATGTTTGTTTCTATTATCATCTAAAACGATTTTAATAATATTTTAAATCTGATTTCCATTTAATTTGCATTTGGCTGTCCACAGCCAATGAAATGGGTATTCATGTCTTTTTCATGGTTGGAACTGCTAGAGTTTGAACTCTGACCTGCCACCTGCAAATCAGTCACACGGGATGTTTTTACATCGAGAAGGTCGGTGGCGGTATTGATCGAGTAAGCCAATTCTTACACTTATTCGACTTATGGAAATACCAATTAAGCAACCAGTCACTGGGAAGGCATGTCAATGCAAAACGTGACAAATTGCAGAGAATTTAAAATTGGAAAATCCCCAGAAAAAAATTATGAATTATTTGATTCAATAAAATAATTAATCCCCCATAACTAAACGTTACTAATAAAGTTTGACATGTATGATGATTGCCAAACATTGATTATACAAAAAAAAAAAAATACCCAAGAAAACGAGAATGGTTAAATCAATGATTTTCTTAAGCATTACTGATTTAATTAAACACATATTTCTCCGCAAAACTCTATGAAAAATTTCATAGAAAAATACTAACTTAATATCTTTATGATAAAATATGATTGGCACAATATCTTCTTTATCCTTTCTTAATCGTTTGAAGCATCTGATACGATTGTAAAATAGATTTTAGAGAAAGATAAAAGAAGTGGAACGGACATAATTTTTGTCTATATTTTTACTCGAAGAAGACAGGTACTTCAGTTTGTATATTATCAGAATTCATAGAAAAGTATACGTATTTACCAACCCCTATGCTCGGGCAGGATATGACACAAGTTCAATTTTTTTAAGCGGAGTTTAACAGGTTTGAATTCAGAGTTTTCCTTCTCCTAAACTAGTTGTCTCATCAAGGCTGAATAATCAGTCTGCCCAACTATTTATCCGTAGCTGGAGAGAGAATTATTGGGTTCATACCTTTCCCAAGGGTATTAGTGCTATGTAAAATGCAATCCACCTCGTCCAGGATTTGAACCCGTGTCGCCGTGTCCACTTCCTGTAACGATAACCATTACAGAACGGGCACATCCAATTCATCGAAAAGTGTACGACTAACAATTTTTTAAAATTTTGATTTACTTTTCTCTCAAAGATCCCAAGATTTTATTAATTTTATAGAACATTGTACAATCAAAACAGGTAATTTAAAAGGCATACGTATGAGGAAAACGAAGGTTTTAGAATGTTGGATAAAACAAAATGCTCGGATGCCGGTAAGTAAAGCTGTACAAAAACTAAAATAACTATTCATCTCTCTGTCCCTGACAAATTTGTTACGTCTGTTTTTTTTTACACATTATAAATTTTGATTTTAAACAAAAGCAAAATCATCAGACAGAAATTTTTAGACGCCATTATTTTTTTAGATTGTATCATAAAAATTCCCGTCTGATTATTGATTTCTCTTATGATCTAAAGTCTCCTGTCTGTTGATTGTGTTTTTGTTAAGAAACAAATGAATCGACCTGAAACAGCTAGTAATGAGTGAGCAAGCGACTATGAAGAGACCAATGATTATTTTAGTTCATATATGTATATCCCAAGGAAAATAGTCTTAGGATTAAACCAAAAGGTAATAATCCAAAGAGAATGTAGAATATTCAACAGTGCTCAATGCCAACGGCTATCAAAGATATAAATAATTTCAGTTTGAATATATATCGAAACTCCCGTGCATAGCAAAAATATTATATACATATATATATATATATATATAATCCCCAAATCATATTGACTTTTTTTCGCCAGCCATAGCTATCATTCATAACTCTTGGCAGGTCTTCCAAACAGCATCTATTGTCCCCAC